>JAZHEH010003063.1:0-174225 GCA_036589455.1 Ateles fusciceps
CGGCAGCCCCAGCGGACAAACATATTCCTATTCCAATGAATGAGTTATCTCTGTTAAGGGCTGAGTTGTGCACCTCCAAAATTTACATATTGAAGGCCTAATCCCCAGGACCTCAGAACGTGGCTGTGTTTAGAGAGAGAGTCTCTAGAGGGGGTGAGATGGGAACAATGAGGGTGCAGTGGGCTGGACCCTGATCCGATAGGACTGGTGTCTTTATAACAAGAGGAGGTGAGGAGACAGACACACACTGAGGGACAACGAGAGACACAGGGAGAAGACGGCAGCTACAAGCCCAGGAGCGAGGCCTCAGCAGGAAGCACCCTGCCCACACCTGGATCTCAGACCTCCAGTCTCCAGGACTGTGGGAGAATAAAAGCCTGTTGTTTTCTAAGTCACCCAGCCTGTGGTGTTCTGTGATAGCAGCCTGAAATGGACTAAGAGATATCAAAAGAAGAAGAGACGAGGACACACACATGCACAGAGGGACAACCCGGTGAGGACACATGGAGAAGACGGCGTCTCCAAGCCCAGGAAAGAGGCCTCAGGAGGACCCAGCCCTGCCCACGCCTCGGATCTCAGACCTCCAGACTCCAGGACGGTGGGGGAATCGAGGCTGTCTGTTTAAGCTGCCTGCCCAGTCTGTGGGATTTTATTGTAGCAACTCTGGGAAGCCATTGCCAAGTCTCTGTCCTGCAAAGTGAGATGTATGGATCTGCAGCCTCAACATCCCCCAGGAGCTGAAGAGAAACACTGTGTCCTCGGCCTAGCCAGACCTGCTGAAACATAGTCTGCGTGTCACCCCAGGTCCTGAGGGACCCATGTGCACACGCCACTCAGGGGAGACTGGACTGTCTAGACTCCTCTTGGCCTCCCGGAGCAGTGGGCCTTCCTTCTGGGTGTGGGGCGGGACCCTTTCTGGGATGGGGGTCTTAGGACACCCAAACCAGGCAGGTCAGGGAATTTCCCTATGGCCAGTCTTGATACAGATAGGATGGAGGGAAAGCTAGGGTCCTGTTTTTAGGTTTTGTGGCTGGCTTTGGGGGAAAAGGCATTCTTATTTCTAGGACCCGCCTGGGGAAGAGAGATTATAGTTCCTATAGTGCCTCAGGGGAGAATGGAACTCAGACACAGGAAGTCTGGAAAAGTTCTGAGAGAAACTTCTGCTTCTGAGGCTGCTGCTGAGGCTTGCACTTGGGGGTATGGTTTCCTGAGCCCGAACAACTTGTAGGTCTGAATCCATGTAAAGAATTTGGGCAGCGGGTGAAGTCCAGTAAGAAGCATCTTTGAATCCGGCAGGGGTGGAATTTGAACCCAGGAGGGGTTTGGTGCCTGCGGGCTACGGAAGAAGGCCTCCAAGTGCGACATCTCGTGGTTTTGCTCTGGAGGGTCCCAAGGGCAGCTTTACTGGGGGCTCCAGTGTCACATGCGGCCTTCCCACCCACCTACAGGAGCCAGCAACCAAGGACCAATGTCATAGACGCAGCACAAAATGAGGTTGCTTTTTCTTGGGGGTTGAGAATCCCAGAACACCAGGATTTGATTAAAAGCCGCTGAGTTCACTAAAGCACATCAGCGAAGCAAATCGGAAACACATCTCCTGTTCCTGCCCCGTCTTATGTTCCCAGTGGAAAATGAATGCCAGGAAAGCAAAAGCATCACGTGCATCTCCTGACCTTGGAGCCAGACACCCTGGAGTCAGCGTGGTCTACCTGGGACGTCTCCCAGCCCATGAGGACCCCAGCCGTGGCTTTGCTGCAACTTCCCTGGAGAGGAGAGAGGACAGGGGGCCCTGCTTGTGAGATAGATTTCCTGCCTGGCGGGCAGGACTGGAAACTGTCTCAGTGCCCAGGCCGCCTGACGCTGCCAGAGTCCGCCTGATTTATGTAACGAGGTCTGGGTGTGACCGACAGCGGCCTCGTGTGTGTGAGTCACACATGCAGCAACTTCTGGCTGAAGTGCAACCCCTGAAACCTAGCAAAACCCCAAACCACCCTCCTCCACTTCCTCTGTGACACTCCCCCCCACCAATTCCTGCCACCCCCCCAGGGCCGTCCGGAGCATCTCAAAACTGAAGGAGCCTCCTCTGCAACCTGGCCTCCTGCTGCAGGGTAAACAGTGCTGCCACCTGCCTGGTTTATGCAACCGCATTTCAGAGAGGAGGGGCTGGGAAGGGAGAGATAACACCGAGGCACCTTTGGTTATTTAGGGAAATAGGAGGGGAGGGGCCGGGTGCACAGACTGGAGGAGATTGTAAAGTGGTTGCTTAGCAGATGCCTGGAATTGCTGAGTTGGGCTGAA
This sequence comes from Ateles fusciceps, assembly GCA_036589455.1. Classification (NCBI taxonomy): domain Eukaryota; kingdom Metazoa; phylum Chordata; class Mammalia; order Primates; family Atelidae; genus Ateles; species Ateles fusciceps. Next base: position 2,299 of record JAZHEH010003063.1, read on the forward strand.
ATACAACACAGAGAAAGATACTGGTCAACAGTGAACGGGAACTGGAGTCTAAATTCTCAGGGTGCGTCCACAGTTGAGATGCTGAACTCTGGGGTCCTAGACTGGAATTGCTAACAGCCTTGGAGGGGAAATGTCTCACAGATCCAAGAGGCTGATGCGGCTCCTGTCCTGCAGCCCAGTCTCAGCAGCTTGGACAATGATGACCAAGACAGCTGGAGGAGGCCAGGCACAGTGGCTCACGCCTATAATCCCAGCACTTTGGAAGGCCGAGGCAGGCAGATCACTTGGGGTCAGGAGTTTGAGACCAGCCTGGCCAAAATGGTGAAACGCTGTCTGTACTAAAAATACAAAAATTTGTCGGGCGTGATGGCACATGCAGTTGTAATGCCAGCTACTCAGGGAGCTGAGGCAAGATAATTGTTTGAACCCAGGAGGTGGAGGTTGCAGTGGGCCGAGATTGTGCCATTGCACTCTAGCCTGGGTGACAGAGCGAGACTCCGTCTAAAAAAACAAACATGCAGAAAAAAATTACGGAGAGAGCTGGAGGGAGCAAAGAAGAGCCGGGTTGTTCTTAAAGGTGAGCCTGTAGCGATCGCTGGCAACAGAGAACGTCATCTGAGAGGGACGTGTGGGCTCCCCAAGTTGGAGGGAAACAGGTGTGTGGGATTGGACCTGCAATGGCACCACCAGCTTCCAGCCTCCAGTCTGGGACCAGCGGCAGCTGTTATGTGCACTCCTGCCTGGGGATACACTCTTCTGCTCCGGAGAGGCCCTCATCATCTCCACAAGGAGCTGCAAAGCCTGCCCCTCTTGACATCTGGCTGGAGCCATGCCACAGGCTGTACGATTCTATGTCGTAGCCCTTGAACCTTCCCCCAGAGCAAGCAACACCCCAGGCAGACAGGTTTCTGGGAGGGAGACAGACATGAGAGGTTGGGGGAGACCCAGCGCCGATGGCTCACCTGGTTCCCCCAGGATTAGCTTCCTCCAGGGCTTAGTGTTTGAGCAACAGGTTGTTCCCCCTGGACAATTCTGCAAATTCTGACTGTGCTCTCCTGCCTTGCCCTGAACCTCCCAGAAGCTCAGGTTCTTCCTTTGGGAAATGTGCATGCTGGTGATAACAACATCCTCGGGTGGGCGGATGAGCTGCTTGGATGCCTGGCATTACTGCAACAGAACTCAATGCATAGGAAGCACTGATTCAATGCCCTCCCGCCTGCATCCTCTACCTCCTGATAAGTTCTCTGGTGGTGTTTTCTCTACAGGGGTAATACTGGCAAGGGGCAAGGGAGGAACAAAAGGCAAGGTGTGCATATATGTCAGCAGGAGGGACCCTTCATCCTCACGAATTCTGCAATGTGTTTTCAGTGATGAGTCACAAAGATGGGAATGTTCTCATCTCTGCTGCAGACACATTCATTAGGTTAACTGTTTTTGGATCAGGTGGGGAACCTCAGCTTGTGCACACAGGTTGCTTCCTGACCCTGTATTTGTCAGTGTAGGCTGGCTGCTGTAACAAACAGCCCCAAAGAATTAAAAGTTTATCTCTTGTTTGTGTTGCAGCCAGGTGAGGTGGCAAAGGTGTCTTCTGCTCCATGTAGTCTCTCAAGGACCCAGGATCCTCATATTGTTCTGCTTCACCTTTTTCTAGGGCAGCCCCCTCTCAACCTAGATTCTCTCTTTGTGTGTGTGTGAGAGAATGAGTGTGTGTGTGTGTGTGTGTTTATGTATGGGGGGAAATGCCAGTCCTAAACTGTGAGTGGAATGGTCCAGGAGAGAAGTCTATGTGCTCGGAGAGAGGCTTCCTTCAAAGTTCCCTGGCCATGAGCAGGAATAAAATACTGGCACGGGTTGCAGTGTGGATGCAACTCAAAAGCCTCATGCTCAGTGAAAGAAGCCAGGCACAAAATACCACATATTGTACGATTCTGTTTATACGAAATTTGCAGAACAGGCAATTCATGGAACAGGCAATCCAACAGAAGGTGGATTCGTGGTTGTCAGGGGCTGGGGAGGCAGAAGGGGAAGTGACTGCTGAATGGGGATAGGGGTCTTCCTTTGGGTGAGAATTATGTTCTGGGAGTAGATAGAGGTGGTGGTTGCATCTCCCCACATAGCTCATGGTTAGTTATAGTGCTCTGGCGACCCTGGGCTTGCAGGAGGAGGGAAACAGCGTGAGGTGAGGAACGAGGGGGATTCTGGCCTTCCATCATGGTGTGACTTATGCCCTGTTTGCTCCCAATAGGTCAAAGAGACTTTGACTTGGCAGACGCCCTTGATGACCCTGGTAAGTGCCAATATTTCAAGGGGAGCCTCTCTCTTTCAGCTTGGGTCTAATAGCATGAGCTGCATAGTTACTTTGGAGTTGAGTTGGGCCAGTGTTTGGAATTTCTTGGTGTTGAGATCTTTTTCTTCACAGGAGATTGCAGACACCTTGAGACAAACTTTTACACACTCTCTAAAAGTCTCAGACTCATTTCTTGGTAGGTCTGTTCTTCTGAAGCCTGTGGTTTAGAAGTATGCTAGTATTTTATTATTTTATTTTTATTTTATTGAGATGGGAGTCTTGCTCTGTTGCCCAGGCTGGAGTGCTATGGTGCAATCATAGCTCACCACACAGCCTTGACTTCCTGGCTCAAACAATCCTCCCACCTCAGCCTCCCCAAGTAGCTGGGACTACAGGTGTGTGCTCCCATGCCCAGCTAATTTTTTTGATTTTTTGTAGAGACAAAATCTCACTATGTTGCCCAGACTGGCCTCAAACTCCTGGGCTCAAGCAATCCTTCCACCTTGGTCTCTCAAAATGCTGGGATTACAGAGACACACCAGCATGCCTGGCTCAGTTACTGCTTTTCTTACACTTAAGTTCATATCCGTCATTGTCCCACACCCTGATCTCAATCTATGGCCCCCAGTCTCCCCTCCCCACAGCACACTTCATCTCCATTCTCCTATCAGCTTCTCTGTTCACCTTCACTTACAGAGCTGCCAGTGAAGGTGAGCACTCTCGACCTGATGTCCACATCCACGCGATACATGTTTGCTGAATGAATAAATGCGTGAATGAAAAGAAAGTGAAAAGCCATCATTCTAGAAGCTGCAAGGCTTTCTCCATCTTTTCTTTGCCTCCCTCCCCACCCCGCCTACTGTCCGGCTCTGTGGTGGCTCTAGAGACGGGGGGCTTACTCACTTGTCTTGGATGCTCTCAGCTACTTGGCCATCCTGTGGGCATCCTCACAGCCTCGAGGGCAGATTGTTTTTGAATGGATTGTAAGGGTATTTCCTTGCTCTTTTCCCAAATACACCATGGAATTTGTGTCCATATCATGTACTTTGTATTGCTTTGTCACTTACTTTTTATATTTCATCAGGGTGTTAATGGCCTTTCTTTTTTTTTTGAGATGGAGTCTCACACTGTCACCCAGGCTGGAGTGCAGTGGCGCAATCTTCACTCACTGCAGCAACCTCCATCTCCCAGGTTCAAGTGATTCTCCTGCATCAGCCTCCCAAGTAGCTGGGACTACAGGTGCCTGACACCTCACCCGGCTAATTTTTTGTATTTTTAGTAGGGACAAGGTTTCACTATGTTGGCCAGGCTTGTCTTGAACTCCTGACCTTGTGATCTGCCCATTTCGGCCTCCCACACTGCTGGGATTACAGGTGTGAGCCACAGTGCCCGGCCCTTTCTTTGTGCTTCTGATGAATCTTCAATGCATATTGCATTTATTTTCTCTTTTTGTTTCATAGAACCCACCAAGAAGCCAAACTCAGGTGAGTGACTCTTCAGCTGGGAGAAACTGAGGCAACGTCCTTGAACTGATGCTTATGGATGGATGCTTGAGGATGTTTTACAGAATTGTGGGTGTGTTAAGGAGATGCAAGAACTGTACCAGATAATAGATATTAAAAGCAAAATGTGGTGATTAGGGAAATGCAAATCACAACCACACTGAAGCAGCACTGGGATGGCTAAAATCTAAAATGGAAAATAACAAGTGTTGACAAGGATGTGAGGAATGCTTGTACATTGCTGGTGGGGAGTTTAAAATGGTATAGCCACTGTGAACAAATACTTTTGTGGATCCTTAAAAAGTTAAATACAGAATTATTCTATGAACCAGCAATTCCACTCCTAGGTGTATACTCAAAATAACTGAAAACAGGTGTTTCCAAGAACAACTTGTACACAAATGTTCACAGCAGCACTATTGATTATAGCTAAAAGGTAGAAATAATTCACATGTTCATCAGTGGAAGGAATGGATAAAATGTGGTCCACCCACACAATGGAGTATTATTTAGCCTTGAAGAGGAATGAAGCACTGATAATTGCTACAAAGTGGTTGGACCTCAAAAACATTTTGCAAAGAGAAAAAACCAGACACATGTAAGATCACATAGTGTTTATTTTTATGAATATGAAATTTCAAGAATAGGCATATCCCTAGGACCCGAAATAGTGTTGTGACTGCCAGTAGCTGGAGGGGAAAGGGAGAGTGACTGTTTGATGAACTCCAGGTCTCCTTTCAGGGGAATGAAAGTGTTCTGGAAGTACACAGAGGTGATGGTTGCACAACGTTATGAATGTTCTAAATGCCCCTCAAGTGTTCACTTTTAGATGGTTAATTTATGTGCAAATTTCACCTCATTTTATTTATTTATTTTTCAATTAAAAAGGTAACTTTTGGTCCAGGGCAGTGGCTTATACCTGTAATCCTAGCACTTTGGGAGGCCAAGGTGACAGATTACCTGAGGTCAGAAATTCAAGATCAACCTGGCCAACATGGCAAAACCCCATCTCTAATTAAATATACAAAAATTAGCCAGGCATGATGGCATGCGCCTGTAGTCCCAGCTACTCAGGAAGCTGAGGCTGGAGAATCGCTTGAACATAGGAGGTGGAGGTTGCAGTGAACCAAGATCATGCCACTGCACTCCAGCCTGAGTGACAGAGCGAGATCCTGTCTCAAAAGAAAAAAAAAAAAAAGAAAGCCACAGCTCAGAGACAGAGAAACTGAGCAATGCATAGGTTCAGAAGGGCTGGAAACAGAATGACTAAATTGTGTGTTGGCATTTGAGAGAGGTTGCAGCTATAAAACAATGAAAGAAGAAACCAAATTCTACGTAGGCAGGACTGAGCCAATTGGCTCTTCTTGTGGATGATATGTGATCAACTGTCAACCTCATGCAATCCTTTGCCCAGGCTAGCGCGCAGTGGTGTGATCTTGTCTCACCGCAACCTTCTCCTCCTGGGTTCAAGCAATTCGTGTGCCTCAGCTGGGACTACAGGCACGTGCCATCACGCCCGGCTAATTTTTGTATTTTTAGTAGAGATGGGGTTCTCAACAAGTTGGTCAGGCTGGTCTCAAACTCCTGACCTCAGGTGACCTGCCTGTCTCGGCCTCCCAAAGTGCTGGGATTACAGGTGTGAACCACCGCGCCAGGCCTTATGCAATACTTAAAAATACTGCAGGTGGATTACAAACCTAATGTAAAGAAAACAATTTTTCTTTTTTGGAAAAATAGAGGGAAATGTCTTATAATCTCTAGGGTTAGGAGGTTTTCTTAGACAAAATAAAAAAGCATAACCTCGCCTGTAGTCCCAGCTACTTAGGAGGCTTAGGCATGAGAATCGCTTGAGCTCGAGAGGTGTAGGTTGCAGTTAGCCCAGATAGCACCATTGCACGCCAGGCAGGCTATATAGTGAGACTTCATCTCAAAGAAAAAGCATAGCCTTTAAAAATGTGTAAATTAGACTATGTCTACATTTTTTAAATAATAATAATAATGTTACGACTTCAAGCTCTTAAAAAAGTCAAAAGATTAGCTGTCAAATGGAGACGCTCCTTGCGGGCCCATATCGCCAGGGAAAGTTTAATATGCAAAATACGGTCATCCTTTAGTATTCGTGGGCATTAGTTTTAGAATCCCTGCTTACCCCGCAGACACCAAAATCTATAGGTGCTGAAGTCCCTATATAAAATGGTGTAGTATTTGCATATAATGCAAGTATATGTTCCTGTATATTTTTATTTATTTATTTATTTGACACACAATCTCACTCTGTTACCCCAGGCCTAAGTGCAGTGGCATGATCTTGGCTCACTGCAACCTCCGCCTCCCAGGTTCAAGAGATTCTCCTGACCTCAGCCTCCAAGTAGCTGGGACTTTAGGTATGCGCCACGACTCTCAGCTAATTTCTGTATTTTTAGTAGAGACAGGTTTTAGCCATGTTGCCCAGGCTGGTTTCACCTCCAGCCCACCCCGGCCTCCCAAAGTGCTGGGATTACAGGCGTGAGCCACCGCTCCCTGCCTCAATATTTTCAATACAAGCATAACCTTGCCTGTAGTCCCAGCTACTCAGGAAGCTGAGGCAAAAGAATCGCTTGAGCTCGGGAGGTGGAGTTTGCAGTGAGCCGAGATCGCGCCATTGGATCTACAGGTGCGGAAATTCTGGTCTATACATAGCTCCTACCCCAAACAGAAGGATGGCAAAAAAAAAAAAAGAAGAAAAGAAAATGGAGGAGAGAGACTATGAGGCAACTAAGAGGGATATCATCATTCCATTTGCCGAAAAGAAAAATTAGAGAAGACGGAATCACACAGTCGACCAAAATGGATGAAACAAGTCTATTGGGGTTGGCAGTGGCGGTGCCCTGGGAGCCGAGAGAGACGGGGATGGCGCTGGTTTCGGACAAGTTAGTTGCGCAGGGACTTGAAAGGGAAAAGGGGAATGGGTTGTGGGGACCTGGGGAGCTGCACTTCTGCCTGGGGAATTAGCCAGTGCCAACGGGTGAACGCGGGGTGGGCAGGTATCAGGTCCAGCCCTACGGTGTTCTTGTGAGCCCCCCCCCCCCTGCTGGTGCGAAGACGAAAAATTGTAGAAATAAGAGGCATAAGACACGGAGATTTAGAAAGAGAATTGGGCCCTAGGGGTTCACAGCTACCCAGATCGCGGAGACCAGTAGTGGCCCCAAATGCCGGCACGCCCAGACTTTATTGAGTTGCAAATCTGGGGCAGGAAAGATAGGGCGTGGCCTTGGTGGTCGGTGACTGGTAGGGTAAAATAGGGTGTGGTATACAGGTGGGGGCTCAGGAATTTCTGGCACCCCCTAGTGAGGTAGGAGCATAATGCATCACCACCTTTTCCCATATTTATCAAGAAAGAACTAAAACATTAGGATTTATATTACTATTATCTATTATCTTTTCTAAGAAAATAGGAACCAGGTGCAGAAGCAGAACTTGAAAGTAGCCATGGCAACGTGACCACTGTAGCAAAGCACCACGCAGAGACAGTTAAGCCTCTGGATGTCTGCTGGGTCTCCCTGACAGCCGTCAGGCTTACCACGACAGCTTGAAGAAGTGGCTCTCTCCGTCCTCAGTCACCTTGCACACCTTCCCTAGCTGGCTAAACAGCAGGTGCTTTCACAGCGCCGACGCTGCCGCACAGCCCAGGCACCCTCCTCAGCAACCCTTATGCAGGCACTGACAGAGGGCTTAAAGCATCTTGCCTTAGGGTCATTCGTTTCACAGTGTCACCCCAGGTTCACACTTCCGACCTGAGAGGCATTAGTAAAAGAATTCAAGATCACCTATGAATAACTAAGATCACACATGAATAACTAATGACTACTAACTACTGTTACATTTCTAATTACTTTCTTCTTCATTATTTATAGGGAAATAGGCTGAGGCCTTCTGCCCCTGCCTCCGAACTTATGGGTCTCTTTTCCCTACAGGCAGGGGGTTAGGAACCTGCCTATGGTGATGGCGAAGCCCTAGGCAGGTGCCTGGTTCATGGGCCATAGCAGCCGGCAGGAGAGAAGTAAAAGCCCCTAAGTCCTCCTTCAGACTTGCTTCAGGACTCGGGGCAGGATAGGAGATGATGGTGGAGGATTCTGAGCAGGGAACGGCCTGGGGTGGGAGCGGGACAGAAGGAGAGCTGGACGGGGATGTGGTGACAGGCGACGCTGGCTCATCCAGGAAGGACGGCCAGGAGGGAGCAGAGGGAAAGGGGTGTGCAAGGTCAGAGGCAGGAGCAACGGGAACATCCAGGGAAGGAGGGAAGGGCAGGGGATTGGGAGATAGGGCACCCCGAGAGAGGGGGTCCAGGCAGCAGGCAGACACCACAGCCTCAGCTGCACCCCAGCTCACGATCAGCCCTGGGAGGGCTTTGAGCAGAAAAGGGCAAGCACTCACACTATGGGGCCACCCTGCCCGCCGCCGGGCCCTGCACATACCCCCTGCAGGCTGAGCGGCCGGCCACAAGGTCATTTCAATGCCTGGTGCCTGTGGGCGCCCTGCCAAGCCGTTGGCATCGGAAAGCTCTCCTCCAAAACCTGCCCCAGTGCCCACAACGCGGACCTGCTGTGAAGGGGACCTCTGGAGAGGACGCGTTAGCAATGCCATGTGCTCTGCCCACAGGTTACTTCAATGATGGGGACCGCAATGACGGACATTACCCGCCCAGGCCTAGGCCGCCTGGCAGGTAAGGTGCTTAGCCTCTCCAGGCGGGACACGTGGATTTGCTCAGAGAGGGTGGTGAGAGGCCTAGGTTGGGGGAGAGAGGGACCGCCCTAGTTCCGGGGGCAAGTTGGTCACGGGTGGACAATAGGCTGGTGTAGGGGCTGACGGAGAAGGCCCCGTGGCTGCATCAGTGACGTCATGGTCTGGGCATCTGCCCGCCTCTCCAGGCTGGTGGACGGGATGGAAACAAAATGAACAGATTCACCTGGAGGCTCCATGGAACACGTGTGGGCATTTCTGCTCAACTCCACATGCGGAAGTGTGGCTGTCTATGCCTCGACACGCCTTCATGCACATGTCGTGCTTAGCCCCCTCTCATCTGTGTGTACACGAATGTTCGCACATCTATATTTGTGTCTCTATATGCTTTTAAATATACATAAGCGTATTTACATATGCATATATATGGGGTTTTTTCATGTGTACATACATGCTTTTGTATATATACACTATATAGACACCTTTCTGTGTTTTCATATATGTATATTCCTGACATATATATGCTTATATATATCTTTACATACGTACGTTTTTTTTTTTTTTTTTTTTTTTTTTATATGTGTTTATTTATCTTTATGATTATATGCACATATATGCTTTTTATATATTTATGTATCTATATGTATTTCTTTTAATATACTCTTTATTTTTTAATACATGTTTATGTATATTTTTAAATACATATGCATTTTATATACATTTTTGCATTTTATGTGTTATATAAATATATATCTTTACATATATAATTAAACATATGCCTTCATTTATATATATCATTATATGTATACATATATACCTTTATGTATATATGCTTTTATATATGTATGTATATATTTATATATACACTTTTATATATGTATGTGTATATCTTTATATGTTAGTATGTCTTTATATAGGTACATATATACCTTTATGTGTATATACTTTCATATATGTTATATATATACACATAACTTTATATATACATGTGTATATATCTTTATGTAGGTATACAAATGTCTTTCTATATGTGTATAAATATCTTTATATATTTATATACAACTTTTATATGTATAAATATCTTATATAAGTATATATTTTATATGTGTTTATATGCATGCTTTATTTTATTCATTTTCTTTTGCTGATATGAAGTCTTGCTCTGTTGCCCAGGCTGGAGTGCAGTGGCCCAATCTCGGTTCACTGCAACCTCCCGCCTCCCGAGTTCAAGTGATTCTCCTGCCTCAGCCTTCTGAGTAGCTGGGATTACAGGCGCCTGCCACTATGCCTGGCTAATTTTCGTATTTTTAGTAGAGATGGAGTTTCACCACGTTGGCCAGGCTGGTCTCCAACACCTGACATTGTTGATCCACCCGCCTTGGCCTCCCAAAGTGCTGGAATTACAGGCGTGAGCCGCTATGCCCGGGTCGCCTATTGTCTTGAAAGTAACAACACAGGCATGGATTCTGTTTGATGCAGCTGTTATGGGGTGAATTACGTCTCCCGGCAAATTCATACGATGAAGTCTTGATCCTCAGCTTCCTCTAGAATGTGACTGTCTTTGGAGATGGACCTTCAAGGAGGAGATTAAGATAAAATGAGGTCACTAGGGTGGGTCTCTGATCCAATAGGACTGGTGTCCTAGTAAGAGGGAATGAGGACACAGACACACACACAGGGAGGACCCTGTGAGGACACAGGAGAGAAGACGGCGTCTCCAAGCCCTAGGAGAGAGACCTCAGGAGTAAGCCCAGGAATGAATGCAGTTGGAGGTTCTGTGTGTGACTGGAGGAGGAGGGGAGCTTTACAGAGGAAGTCATTTTGAGGGCAGGACGGGTTGACCTCACAGTGAAGGGCCAGAGATGTCCTGAACCAAGCCACGAACGTGACTCCTGAGCTCCGGGCAGTGTCTTCTGCCCTGGAAACCAAAGCTCCCTCGTGTCTGGTCCCCCACTTCTCTGTTTGGCCCCCCAGGCTTCCATAACCCCCACAGCTGTTTCATTTTAGAGACCTTGAAAGAGAGTCTAGGCCGGGTGTAGTGGCTCACACCTGTAATCCCAGCACTTTCTGAGGCCGACATGGGTGGATCACCTGAAGTCAGTAGTTCAAGACCAGCCTGAGCAACATGGTAAAACCCTGTCTCTACTGAAACTACAAAAATCACACAGGCATGGTGCTGTGCACCTGTAATCCCAGGTACTCTGGAGGTTAAGGCAGGAGAATTGCCTGAAGCTGGGAGGAGGAGGTGGCAGGGAGCTGAGATCGCACCATTGCACTCCAGCCTGGGCGACAGAGCAAGACTCTGTCTCAAAAAAAAAAAAAAAAAGAAAAAAGTAGAATCCAGGCAGAACGTGGTGGTCCACACCTGTAGTCCCAGCTATACTCAGGACGCTGAGGCAGGAGGATCACTTGAGCCCAGGAGGTGGAGGCTGCAGTGAGCTATGATTGCACCAGGGCACTCCAGCCTGAGCAGCAGAGTAAGAGCCAGTCTCGAGAGAAGAGAAAGAAAAGAGAAAGAAACTATTTGGAGAAGTGACAAACCAGTCATTCTCAGCCCAGATTTCCAGTGTTCTGATGCCTGTGCTAAGAAGGACTTCTGAGAACAATATGGATGGCTTTTTTGTGAATTAACGTAATTTCATCTCTTACCCTACGTGGGTAAGCACTTGCCAGGTACTGGGAGTGCCGGGTACAGGAATATAAATGGGTACAGAAAATAAACTTTCTAGCCCAGCAACAAAATGTACTGGACAGCACACTCACGTTGTGCAAAGAGCTTGCATTTATTATTTCATTTTGGCTGCTTCAGTAGGGTCAAGGGACATTAAGCTGGGACAGAAGGGATGAGCTAATGCTTTTCCAGGTGACAAGTGGGTTCTTCAAATATTTAGGGAGTGTGTAAAGTGATGGACAGGGAACAGAAGGGAGGTCATGGCAGCAAATAATGTCACCTGCAACAGTCCTGGGGCAGTGCTGGGTGAGGTGGCTCGCTCCTGCAATCCCAGCACTTTGGGAGGCCGAGGCAGGTGCATCAGCCTCAGGTAAGGAGTTCTACATCAGCCTGACCAACATAGTGAAACCCATCTCCACCTAAATATAGAAAAATTGGCCAGGTGTGATGGTGTGCGCCTGTAATGCCAGCTACTCGGGAGGCTCAGGCAGGAGAATGGCTTGCATTTAGGAGGCAGAAGTTGCAGTGAGCCGAGATCTCGCCACTGCACTGCAGCCTGGGCAAGAGCAAGACTCCATCTTAAAATAAATAAATACATAAGAATAGTCTCCGGGAGACAAAGCTCATAGTAAACTTCACAAACATGCAAAAGTTTTAAGAAATTTAAATGAAGCCGGGCTCAGTGTGGCTCACCCCTAGGCTCTTAACCCTTTGGCAACGACAGGACAGGAAGATTGCCCGAGGCCGGTGATCTATGACTAGTCTGGCAACATAGCAAGACCCTGTCTCTACAAAAATTAACAAAATTGAGCCTAAACATGGTGCTGTGCACCTGTAGTCAGAGCTGCATGGGTGGCTGAGGTGGGAGGATCGTTTGAGTCCAGGAGGTTGAGGCTGCGGGGAGCTATGATTGCCCCACTGCACTCCAGCCTGGGCCACAGAGCAGGACCCTGCTCTCAAACAAGAACCAAACAAACTCAAATGAAAGGATGTGAACCAGCAAAGACGGCAAATACAGCACACTAGCAAAGGGTCAGATGCTTGCATCCTCATGTCTTGGTGACTGACTTCTATAACAGTGATGGCATTTGTAATAGCCCTAAATAGGGAAACGTCAACAGAAAACTTTCTGCCCTGTTAATCTCAGAGATCCGCTAAATCCCTTGCTGAAAGCACCAGTGGGGGTAAGCCAGAGTACAAGAAGAAAGTGTTTTTTGATTGTAAGCTCTTAGATAGTGTGGTGAATATTGTCTATATGATTAATCAACTCTGTAAAAGGAATGGGCAGTCACATCTTTTCTGTATTGGCATTCTTATTTATAGGTGGTATGTACCTGAAATATGTCATTATGTTTCTAAAATCATCCCGTTGTTTTCCGACAGTTATCTACCCAACGCTGAAGCCACGCCCTCCGCCCAGCCTGGCAATTCCGGCAACAGTGGAGGTAATGAGTATTATTTATTTATTTATTTTACTATTTTATTTTATTATTTACTTTGGAGACAGGGTCTCGCTCTTGCCTCGCCGGCGTGAAGTGATGTGATCGCAGCCTCGGTCTCCTGGGTTCAAGCGATCGTCCTCCCTCAGCCTTTCGAAGTAGCTGGGACTACAGATGCACACCTCCATACAGAACTCTTTTTAAATTTTTTTTTTCGGGGACAGGCTCTCGCTATGTTGTCCAGGCTAGTCTTGAACTCCTGGCCTGAAACAATACTCTTCCTCAGCCTCCCAAAATGCTGCGATTACAAGCGCTAGCTATTGTGGCCCAGTCTGGTAATAAGTATTAAAGCAATTTTATAAGTGTTTTGGGCCAGTCACCGTGGCTCAAGCATGTAATCCCAGCACTTTGGTAAGACAAGGCAGGCAGATCACTTGAGGTCAGGAATTCAACAGCAGCCTGGAAAACACGGTGAAACTTCGCCTTTACTAAAAATACAAACATTAACCAGGGATGGTGGTGGACACCTGTGACCACAGCTACTTGACAGGCTGAGGCAGGCGGATCTCTTGAACCTGATAGGTGGAATTCTGTCAGAGTGAGACTCCATCTCAAAAATAAATAAAAATGAAAATTAAAAAGCCGTTTTAGTAACATCCCTGTTTTCATTATTGTTTTGAGACAGGGACTTACTGGGTTGCCCAGGCTAAAATGCAGTGGCGGGGATCACAGCTCACTGCAGCCTCCACCTCCTGGGCTCAAACAATCCTCCCACCTCAGCCTCCTGAGTAGCTGGGACTACAGGCACACACCACCCCACCTGGCTAATTTTTCCTTTTTGGTTGTTGTTGTTTGTGTGTTTAGGGACAGGGTCTCCCTGTGTTGCCCAGGCTGGTCACAAACTCCTGGCCTTAAGTGATCCTCCTGCTTTGACCTCGCAAAGTGCTGGGGTTACCGACGTAAGCCACTGTGCCCAGCCCTAGGAAACAGCCTTTTAAGCCAAGTGCAATGGCGCTTGCACTCCCCCAGAACCTTTGTGCATGCTACCGGGACTTCAGCTTCACTGGCCTATGCCACTGCAGGATCAGATTAGAGGCACTCACTTGCCTGCAGGCAGTCCCAAAGCAGCTGGAGAGTCCTTGCTGAGGGAGCGTCCTGCTAAGACAAAGCACAACCACCACTCTGCCTTTGGCATTTTATACATTTTCTTTTCTTTCTTTTTTTTTAAACAGAGTCTCTCTGTGCTACTCAGGCTGAAATGCGGTGTGATCATAGCTCACTGCAGCCTCCAATCTCTGGGCTCAAGTGATCCCCCACCTCAGCCTACTGCAGATAGGACTGCAGGGGAAAGCCACCACACTCAGCTCATTTTTTTGTAGAGACAGGGGGCCTTACCATTTTGTCCTGGCTGGTCTCCAACTCCTGGCACCAAGCAATCCTCCAGACTCCACCGCCCAACAAGCTGGGCCTATAGGCGTGAACCACTGCAGCTGCCTTGCCTTTCACGTGTTCAAAAACCCACTCAGCATTTTCCTACCCCAGAGTGACAGTGGTGCACATGAGCATGGATTTCTTATAGACGCCCAGAGACCTAATTACTTCTCTATGCGCCAATCTTGGAGACGAAAGGCAGAGTCCAAGGCTTAATTAGGAGTCCAGGAACATACGAGGAAGGTCTCCTTGGGTCTCATTTGAGCCTGAAGCAGCTGAGTCTATGGCAGAGGCCTGTAGAGGGCAGAGGCCCAGGGGAATGCGGCAGCGGGACATTTGTGAGGGCAGCAAAGGACGTCGTAGGAAATGAGGCTTGCGGGCGGCCTTGGGTATTGAGAAAGCTCTCAGGCGGAGTCTCAGGGCTCTGGGATCTTCTCCATCTTGCAGGTACCTCTTTGTTTTTTAGGGAGGAAGCAGGTAGGTCTTGTGTCGGGGCAGCAAGGAGCAGGAAGAAAGGGATGAAACAAGTCTGTTGGGGGTGGGCAGCGGGGGTGCCCTGGGATGCCAACAGAGACAGAGGGATGGTGCAGGTTTCAGACAAAATAGTTGAGCAGGAGACTTGAAAGGGAAAAGGGGAGTGTGTTGTGGGGACCTGGGGAGCTGGAATTCTGCCTGGGGAATCGGCCAGTGCCAACCCCGGGGGCAGGGGTGAGCAGGGGGTTAGGAGCCTGCCTATGGTGATGGCGAAGCCCGAGGCAGGTGCCTGGTTGATGGGCCAAGAGCAGCCGGCAGGAGAGAAAAAGCCCCAAGTCTCCTTCAGATTTGCTTCAGGACTCGGGGCAGGATAGGAGATGATGGTGGAGGATTCTGAGCAGGGGAACGGTCTGGGTGGGAGCGGGACAGAAGGAGAGCTGGACGGGGGATGTGGTGACAGGCGACGCTGGCTCATCCAGGAAGGACGGCCAGGAGGGAGCAGAGGGAAAGGGGTGTGCAAAGGTCCAGAGGCAGGAGCAACGGGACATCCAGGGAAGGAGGGAAGGGCAGGGGATTGGGAGACAGGGCACCCCGAGAGGGGTCCAGGCAGCAGGCAGACACCACAGCCTGAGCTGCACCCCAGCTCACGATCAGCCCTGGGAGGGCTTTGAGCAGAAAAGGGGCAAGCACTCACACTATGGGGCCACCCTGCCGCCGTCCTGGGCCCTGCACATACCTCCTGCAGGCTGAGCGGCCGGCCCACAAGGTCATTTAATGCCTGGTGCCTGTGGGCGTCCTGCCAAAAGTCCGTTGGCATCGGAAAGCTCTCCTCCAAAACCTGCCCCTAGTGCCCACAGCGCGGACCTGCTGTGAAGGGGACCTCTGGAGAGGACGCGTTAGCAATGCCGTGTGCTCTGCCCACAGGTTACTTCAATGATGGGATCCGCAATGACGGACACTACCCGCCCAGGCCCAGGCCGCCTGCAGGTAGGGTGCTGAGCCTCTCCAGGCGGGACACGTGGATTTGCTCAGAGAGGGTGGTGAGAGGCCTGAGGTTGGGGGAGAGAGAGGGACGCCCAGTTCCGGGGCAAAGTTGGTCACGGGTGGACAATAGGCTGGTGCAGGGGCTGACGGAGAAGGCCCCGTGGCTGCATCAGTGACGTCATGGTCTGGGCATCTGTCCGCCTCTCCAGGCTGGTGGACGGGATGGAAACAAAATGAACAGATTCACCTGGAGGCTCCATGGAAACACGTGTGGGCATTTCTGCTTAGACTCCACATGCGGAAGTGTGGCTGTCTATGCCTCGACACGGCTTCATGCACATGCGTGCTTAGCCCCCTCCATCTGTGTGTACACGAATGTTCGCACATCTATATTTGTGTCTCTGTATGCTTTTAAATATACATAAGCGCATTTACATATGCATGTATATGTTTTTTATGTTTTTATATATGTATATTTCTAACTGTATATACATGCTTATATATATATATCTTTATACATGTGCATGTTTTGTATTTGTGTATGTCTGCATATTTATATGCCAATATAGGCTTTTATATATAATTATGCATCTATATGTATATCTTGTAATATATCTTTATATACTTTTAATATATCTTTATGTGTATCTTTGAATACATATACATTTTATATACATTTTCATATTTTTATGCATATGTTATATAAATACACATCTTTACATATATAATTAAATATATCCCTTTACTTATACATATCTTTATATATGTACATATATATACCTTTATGTATGTATACTTTTATATGTGTATGTGTATATATATTCACTTTTATATATACATATGTATATATCTTTGTGTGCATAAATTTCTTTATGTGCACTTACACCTTTTTGTGTATATACCTTTATTTACATTATAAATATATAAACACACAACTTTATATATACATGTGTATATATCTTTATGTAGATACATAAATGTCTTCATATATGTATGCAAATATCTTTCTATATCTATATACAACTTTTATATAGGTATAAACACTTACTTAAGTATATATTTTATATGTGTGTATATGCATATTTTATTTTATTTATTTCCTTTTTTTTTTTTGACACGAAGTCTCGCTCTGTCACCCAGGCTGGAATACAGTGGCACAGTCTCTACTCACTGCAACCTCTGCCTCTCAGGTTCAAGTGATTCTCTTGCCTCAGCTTCCTGAGTAGCTGGGATGACAGGCGCCCTCCACCATGGCTGGCTAATTTTTGTATTTTTAGTAGAGATAGAGTTTCACCATGTTGGCCGGGCTGGTCTCGAACTTGTGGTCTCAAGTGATCCACCCACTTTGGCCTCCCAAAGTACTAGGATTACAGGCATGAGCCACCACACCTGGTCTATATGTATATCTTTTAATATATCTTTATGTACATCTTTATATATATACACATTTTATATACATTTTTATATTATATGTGCACATTATATAAATACATATTTTATACATATATAAATATATACCTTCATTTATATATATCTGTATATATGTACATATATACCGTTATGTATATGTGCTTTTATATATGTATGTGTATATTTATTTATACACTTCTATATATACAAATGTATATGTCTTTATGTGTATAAATATCTTTATATATAGATATATTTATATATCTGTATATAACCTTTATATATGTATAAATATCTTATATAAGTTTATATTTTATGTGTATATATGCATTCTTTGTACATGCACACATTCGTTAATATCTTTTCTATATGTATGCATATATAGCTTACATGTTTCTGTATTATTATATATACATCTATACCTTCATATATGTATGCATACTTTTTATATATGTGTGTATATATACTTTTAGGTATGTGTGTGTATATACACCTTTATATGTGTACATATATCTTTATGCACACAGACATATGTAAACCCTTCTAATATCAAGTTTTCTCTGTAACTGGAGGTGAATGTCTACCAAGAATCTTTCATGTGGAAATGCACACATGGACAATAGGAGGGGAGAGATGCATGCAACACTGGGCTGAAGAGCGTGACGTTTGATGCTTTAGTTTCAAGCATGTGAGGTTTCTGGTGTGTTTAGTTCTGCAGCTTTATTTTAGAAGACATAAGGACTTGTCCTAGATATTTTGCAAAGCTGGACATGTATCCTTCGGACACCCTGATTGCATCCAGTCATCTGTTCTGCCACAGTTTACTTGCAGTAAATAAGGAGCATTGTGTTGGAATTTATTACATTAACAATACCACAATAAACTAAAAATAACTAGTTATTTTTGAAAAGAGAAACTAAGATATTTATGATTGAGACCATCTTCTGGAAGGTCCTTCTAATCCTGCCTCGGCTGTGATGGCAAAGTGTGTTTTATAGCTAGAGCTCAGTGTTGGCTTGAGTTTTCCCACGGGGACGAGGAAGCTTGTTGTCATTCCCAATGAGCTGGACAGACCAATACCTGCAGGAAATTCCATGCTCGGACACCTGAACATCCTTCAGCTCTACCTTCTCTGTCTAACAGGAGGTGGCGGTGGTGGCTACTCCAGTTATGCACGACTCCGGCAGCTTCACACGGTACCCCACATCTTGGGGCACGCGGTGGTGGGCAGAGGGCGGGAGGGGTCGTCTTTCTGGGGATCCCGGTTGCATTCTGCCCCTGGGCCTTCTACCTGGAGTCTTTGGTGAGTGGGTGTGTGTGCTGGTGCCTGGTTTTCTGAGAACCTATTTGTGCTGGGCTGTCCGGTGTCTGTTCCCCAGGAGGGTGGGTGCAGCCACACACACACACACACGCGCACACCTGTGTTTAGGTTAACGTAAACAGAGCAAAGAACTATACAACAGATTGAGAGAGCATCCAACAAACGGGAAATTCTTTAGGGGTGCAGCTCATTTACGTCAAACAGATAGAAAACACTTTCAATGGCTGGGAGTGGTGGCTGTGCTCGCTTCAACCTCCGTCTCCCGGATTCCAGCAATTCTACTGGCTCAGCCTCCCGAGTAGCTGGGATTACAGGCGTGTGCCACCACACCCGGCTAATTTTCACATTTTTAGTAGACACAGGGGTTTCATCGTGTTGGCCAGGCTGGTCTTGAACTCCTGCCTTCACGTGATCTGCCTCGGCCTCCCAAAGTGCTGGGATTATGGACGTGAGCCACCGTGCCTGGCCTCGAGTAACCAATCTTTTTAACTAATATGTGCCAAGAGTTCTTGCAACGCGAGAAGTACTTTTTTTTTTTAAGATATGGTCTCATCAGGCTTTGTGAGAGCCAAGGCTCTTGGCCCCCTAAATTTTCTCTGAAAATCACTGACATGAGGCAGCTTAATTGATAGGCGAAAAAGCATATAAATTTATTAAGTGGGTATACACGCAAACCTTCAGAACAAAGACTCAACCACCAATGGGATGCAAAAGCTTATAGGGCATTTTTTTTAACTTTTATTTTAGGTTCAGGGGTCCTTGTGTAGGTTTGTTATATAGGGAAATTGCGTGTCACAGGGGTTTGGTGTACAGATTATGTCACTACCCAGGGAATAAGCATAGTATCTGGTAGGTAGGTTTTCCATCCTCACTCTTCTCCCATCGTCTGTCCTCAAGGAGGCCCTGGTGTCTGGTGTTCCCTGCTTTGTGTCCATGTTGTCAATTGAGAAAAATGATAACACAAGTCTAAAAGATGTATTTGCCAAAGTTAAGGACGTGCACCCAGGAGACAGGTCTGTGCCTTCCTCAGGAGATGATTTTGAAGGCTCCAAGTTTAAAGGGGAAAGGGTGGGAAATTGAGAAGTACATAATTTTTATGGAAGAGGGGGATAGGGAAAAATAGTTATTCACATTTTTGTCTGGCTCAGTGAATCTGTACTTTTTACTTAAGATGACATAAACAAATGGGGCAAAGGGAAAATCAGGGAATCTGCATTTTGCATAACATAATCTGGACAAAATGGGACAGGGGAGCAATCAGATATGCATTTGTGTATGGTGGGCGGGGGTGACTGTACCTGTAAAGATAAGCTATCAGTTTGCATTGTCATGGCGAAATTTTAACAGCTCACTAGGAATTACCTTATAAGCAAAATATGGGGGAGACGTGTGGCTTTTCATCTTGTAGCCATTTTATTTAGGTATGAAAATGGGGGAGGCGGGTTTGTGCGACCCAGTTCCCAGCATGACTTTTCCCTTTGGTTAAATGGGTTCAGAATCACAAAATTCAATTTCCTTTCACAATGCATACTCCATGTTTAGCTCCCACTTGTAAAAGAGAACACATGGTATTTGGTTTTCTGTTTCTGCATTAGTTTGCTTAGGAGAATGGCCTCCAGCTCGATCTGTGTGCTGCAAAGGACATGATATTGTTCTTTTTATGGCTGTGTAATATTCCACAATGTATATGGGCCACATTTGCCATATCTACTCTACCACTGATGGGAACGTAGGTTGATTCCATGTCTTTGCCATTTGAGTTCGTTATTTGCTGTTCTTTGCAGGAAGAATGTAGGCTCAGAGCATGGCCCAAAATAGGTTATGTTGGTAAAGCAGGTTTAACAGGCAAGCCAGGTGATGGATGAGAGGGAGACAGGAAGAGGCCTGGCTAGCAACGGGGTCCTTGTTATGCAGATGAAGCTTCCCAGGTAGCAGCGCTCAGAGACAATCAAAGTAAATGTTTCTTTTCAGACCTTTAAAGGTGTCAGAGTCAGGTATGAGGTCTACATAGTTAGTGGGGAAGGCTGGTCTCCCCCACCCCCAATCTTATTATGCAAATGAGCTTTCCAGTTGATTGCTTCCATCTTGTCTGCTTCTTACTGTACACGTGGCTGACAAAGAGGAGGGGAAGATGGAGCCGCCCATCTTAAACGTGTCTGGTCCCTAGTTTCTGCTAACATTCACCTGTGCACACTCCTAGCTGGCTTGTCTATGTCTGCAGCTCAACTTTCTAGGCTGCTTTTTGTTGGAAAATGATTTGGGGTTGCTTTTCATTAAAAGAGAAGCCTTAGTCATGACTCCCATACCCGTGCTATGTGCCTAAGTAATTAAGTAATTCCTTCTTAACTCCTATATCAACTGGAGTTCTTGCTTTTTTTTCTTTAAACAGGGTCTCATTTTGTTGCCCAGGGTGGACTGCGGTGGTGAAATCATAGCTCAGATAGACTCAACCTCTTGGGCTCAAGCGATCCTCCTGCCTCAGGCCTCCTGTGTAGCTGGGACCACAGGTGTGTACCACCACACCTGGCTACTGTTTTAAAATTTTTTGTAGAGATGGGGTCTCGCTATGTTGCCCAGGCTGATTTTCAACTCCTGGCCTCAAGTCCTCCTCCCACCTCAGCCTCCCAAAGAGCTGGGATTACAGGCATGAGCCACTGCACCTAACCAAGACTGGAGTTTTATCACTCAGATCAGTCTCCCCCAAAATTTGGACACTGGGCTTTTAAAGTATAATTTGGCCAGTAGGAGACCCGGGAGTAGGGAATGCTGATTGGCTGGTTAGAGATGGGATTGGAGGATGGAGAGGGGTTCTTGTTGCTGTCTCTGTTCCTGTGTGGGATGGCAGAACTGGCTAAGCCACATTACCAGTCTGGGCAGTGCTGGCTGCTGCATCTGAATGCAGGCTTTACCACATATCTCAAGTTCAACCTTAGGTTTTACGATAGTGATGCTATCCCCCGAAGAGGTTTGGAATCTCGTGGCCTCTGGTTGCATGACCCCTAACCCATTAGTATAATCTCTAATCTTGGGACTAATCTGTTAGTCTTTCAAAGGCAGTCTGATCCCCAGGGAAGAAGGGGGTTTGTTTCAGAAAAGGGCTGTTATCTTTGTTTCAATGTTAAACTGGAAATTCGTCCTATGGTTATGTCAGTCTGTGTTCAGGAATGAACAAGGGCAGTTTGAAGGCTAAAGGCAAGATGCAGTCAATTAGGTCAGATCTCTTTCTCTGTCCGTCATTTTCTCACTGTTATAATTTTTGCAAAGGCGGTTTCAATTTAACTCAAAATGTGAGGCAAAAATCAAATTTAATATTTTTACAGAAAGCCCCTGGGAGTCGTTTTTTTAATTATCATTATTTTATTATTTATTTATTTATTTATTTAGATACACGTTTTCACTCTGTTGCCCAGGCTGGAGTGCAGTGGTGCAATCACAGCTCACTGCAGCCTCAGACTCCTGGGCTCAAGCGATCCTCTCACCTTAGCCTCCTGAGTAGCTGGGGCTACAGTCATACACCATCATGCCCAGCTAAATTTAAAAAACTTTTTTTGTAGAGATGGGGTCTCACTGTTGTAACTGCCCAATTGGTTTACCTTGCCCCCTGCCTAGACAGAGCTATTTATCAGGATAGAGGAATTGCAATGGAGAAACGGTAATTCACGCAGAGCCAGCTGTGCCGGACACAGGAGTTTCACTATTACTCAAATCAGTCTCCCCCAGGCATTCAGGGACCAGAGTTTTTAAAGATAATTTGGTGGGTAGGGGCTTGGGAAGTGGGGGAGTGCTGACTGGTCAGGTTGGAGATGGAATCACAGGGAGTTGAAGTGAGGTTTTCTTGCTGTTTTCTGTTCTTGGGTGGAATGGCAGAACTGGTGAGGTCAGCTGATCCATCCAGTGCAGGGGCTGCAAAAAGTCTCAAGCACTGGACTTAGGTTTTACAATAGTGACGTTATCCCCCAGGAGCAATTTGGGGGGGTTCAGTACTCTGGGAGCCAGAGGCTGCATGACCCCTAAACTGTAATTTTTCTTTCTTTCTTTCTTTCTTTTTTTTTTTTGTGACAGAGTGTCGCTCTGTCGCCCACACTGGAGTGAAGTGACGTGATCTCGGCTCACTACATCCTCCGCCTCCTGGGTTCAAACAATTCTCCTGCCTTAGCCTCCCAAGTAACTGGGACTACAGGCATATGCCATCACGCCCAGCTAATTGTTGTATTTTTATTAGAGACAGGGTTCCACCATACTGGTCAGGCTGGTCTCGAGCTCCTGACCTCAGGCAAGCCACCTGCCTTGGCCTCCCAAAGTGCTAGATTACAGGTGTGAGACACCCCGCCCAGCACTAAACCATGATTTCTCATCATGTAGCTAATTTGTTAGTCCTATAAAGGCAGACTGGCTCCCAGGCAAGGAGGAGGTGTTTTCAGGAAAAGGCTATTATCAGTTTTGTTTCAGAGTCAAACCATGAACTGAATTTCCTCCTAAAGTTAGTCGGCCTATGCCCAGGAATGAACAAGGACAGCTTAAGGATTAGAAGCAACATGGAGTCGGTCAGGTCTAACCTCTTTCACTGTCATCATTGCCTCGGTTACGATTTTTGCAAAGGTGGTTTCGCCACGTTGTCCAGGCTGGTCTTGAACTGGGCTTAAGCGGATCCTCCCACCTTGGCCTCCCTAAGTGCTGGAATTACAGGCCTGTACCACCACATCTGGGCCCACCTTGGAGTGTGTTATATGAAGCGAGCCGTCCCCACATCCCTACAGCCTAGGAATGAGCCTTTTCACCCCACGCACGATTCTGTGGAAATCCTTTGTCAGGAGCTGTTCAGGACGTGTTCTTTTTGTTCTCTGGCATACTCATGAATTAGAAAGAAATGACTCATCAAGCGGCTCTCCTGAGAGCCCTGATCACTTCCTGTTTTCCTGTGAAGTTAGTCTCAGGAGGTCTGCGCTGTGCCGTTTTTGGGGGAGATCATTATCTGGCTCCCGAATGGATCAAAGCGTACGGGCCAGGGTGCTGCTCTATCCCTGGGGCAAAGCTGCAGGGAAATATCCCTGTGCTCCTTGGCAGGGCCAGGGCCCCGTGGAAGTACAGCTCAGTTTGGGGGCATGATGCTTGTTTTCAAGGATGCCTGTGCTTCTCTTTCCGCCCGGACGCCTGCTCTCCGGCCCCCCACAGAGCGAGGCTGGGAGTCAGCGCTGGGATTAGCATTAGCACGGAGGTGCCTGCTGGGATGCAAGCCGCCGCCAGGGGATGAGTCACCCAGCTTCTCCCCAGAGGCAGCAAAGCGTGTTAGGCCTGTTCCCGCCTCATCCAGAGCACTGAGGGGTGAGAGCTGACCTTGGCTGGCCACAGAGGAAAGCTCAAAGTCTGGCCTCCCTCCAGAGAGTGGGGAGAACATGTTTCACTCGTTGTTTTTAAATGCTAATGGACAGGTTTCTCTCATACCCACTGTTTTAGTCTGCTGAGGCCCATAGTAAAGTACTACGGTCAGGAGGCCTGAAAACAAAGGGGTTTCACCTCCCACCGTCCTGGAGGCTGGAGGTCTGAGATCCGGTGTGGGCACAGCTGGCTCCTCCTGAGGTCTCGCTCCTGGGCTTGGAGACGCCGTCTTCTCCCTGTGTGTCCTCACCGTCTTCTCCCCATATCCTCACAGGGTCGTCCTCCATGCGTGTGTGTGTCCTCACAGGGTTGGCTAATTTTTGTATTTTTAGGGAGACAGGGTCTCACCGTGTTCGCCAGGCTGGTCTCAAACTCCTGACCTCAGGTGATCCAACCGCCTCGGTCTCCCAAGTGCTGGGATTACAGGCGTGAGCCACCGTGCCCAGCGAGAAACTCTTTTTAATGGGCTTTGATTACTATTTACGGCCTGCATTTTCACCCTATTGTCCTTTTTTAAGCAACATTTGCTGGCTTTTTTCTTTTGATGCCCAGAGAAACACATTTGCCCATCTATGTGAGGCCTCCAGACCCTCAGGGATGTACACCCAATGCACCTTCAGCCACCAGGCTTGTGAACAGTAAACAGGGGCGAGACGACACCTGTGCTCCTTCCCTGGCCCTGGGAGAGCCCAAAGGAATCTCTGCAGCCTTTCAAAGCATCTTGCTCAGGTTTGCTGACCTGTTTGCTTCTGTGAGATCATGTAGACTTCCCGGCAATATCTTGCATTTCATGGTCTCTTTTCCATCCTGAAGAAAGAGTGAGCTTAGATCCAACTCTCCTTATGGAAATACTGATGGTAAAGGAATTATGTCTTACCGAATGTGTGAGGCAAAACTGTCCATTTGTGAATAACTGTCTGGGTGCTGATGGGAAAGCTGGCGCTTTGATCCAATGCACAACAGCCAAGTGGCCATCCGGGTCTCTAATTTGTATTTTCCTTTGGCATCCATGCTGGGGGAGATGCTTCGCATGCCATGAAGACTTCGCTTCTTGAAAGGAACGACGGCCCCACTTACAGGTGTTATTGGGTGCATGTATGCGCACGTGTGTGTATGTATGCATGTGTGTTTGCACACAGGTATGTGTGTGTATTATGTGTGCATGAATGTGCACGTGTGCATGTGGATTTTGTAATCATGTGAATAACAAGTGCACGTGTAGAAGTGTCTGTGCACACACACGGATTGAGGGCATGCATGTTTGTGTAAGTGCACAGATGCGTTGGCATGTGTCTGTGGAATTTGCATGTGTGCATATTTGTGCTTGATTGCATATGTATTGCATTGATTCCCATGGGTGTCATTCACATGCATACATTTAGGGGTGTGCAGGCACACGTGTGCCTGTGGCTATATGCAGGAGTGTGCATCTGGGTGTGTGCTACGTGTGCACGTGGGAACTTGCATGAATATATCGTATGCATCTGTGCATGTGGATTGAACATATACATGCATATGGACAGGTATGCACATACACACGGATGTGTTTATATGTGTGCACATATTTGTGCGGTGCATGCATGTGTTTATGTGTTTATGCATACAGGTGCACACATCGGGATGTGCATATGCACACATGTGTACAGGTGTATGTTTAGGTAAATTGTGCTTTATATGTGCTTGTGTTGCCTGTGTGTGCATATGCATATGTGTGTATGTGCATATGTGTGGGTATGTGCATGTGTGTGAATGTCTGCATTGAACGTGTGTGTGCTTCTGTGTTGCATTTGCTTTTACGTGTTGCACATGTGTGTAAATGCATGTATGTGTATGTACATGTATATGTGTGCTTGCCTGCCTTTTTGTTGCACAAGCTTGTTACATGCTACATGTGTGTATGTGCACACACATTTGTAGCATGTCAGTGTGTGTTGCGCATGCCTATGTGTGTATGAATGGCATGTGTGTCCACTGAGGTTGTCCGCCTGTGTGTGTTTTGCATATGCATGTAGGTAGACTCCCCAACCCTGAAATGAAAGCTGCATCTCCCTGTACCTGGTATCATCTCCATCCCACTAATGACTATTATACATGGCATGCACATTCACATTCCTCCGCCTCATGCTGCTTGGCTGTCCCCCTCCCCCCAACAAGACTGTAAATTCCCTGAAAACAGGGGATCTGTGTGCTGTGCCACAGTCGCAT
The DNA here is from genome assembly GCA_036589455.1 of Ateles fusciceps. Classification (NCBI taxonomy): domain Eukaryota; kingdom Metazoa; phylum Chordata; class Mammalia; order Primates; family Atelidae; genus Ateles; species Ateles fusciceps. The sequence continues at coordinate 28,118 of JAZHEH010003063.1, forward strand.
CCTCAACAGTGCCTAGCGACAGAAGGCACTCCATAAGCTCTGCTGAATAAACACGAGTGTCCTTTTTGTTACAGGCGGAGATCACCATTTGGGGCATGACTCCTCAGAAGGTAACTGATTGACTCCACCTGGTCCCAGCCTTTCAGAAGCGCACAGACTTGTAAATCAATGCTGGGAGGAGCTGTGTGGCTTCTGTTTCCCAACCCCACGGCTTCCATGGAGCACTCGCTTTCTATGTATGTAAAGTAGCGTCTGAAAAAAAATGTCTGAGGCTACTTTACATACGTACACACGACAGATCAGAGTTCAGACAAAGGAGGGGCAAGCACTGGTTTTCACTGCAGAAGATGCGTCTTTGCTCTCAGAGCGAGACTGTGAGTGAGTGCTGAGACTGCTGGATTTCTCCCGGTACCACCATTACTTCCCTTTCTTTCACCAGCGCTAACTCTGAAACCCAAGAACGACAGGAGAAAGGAAGTTATGAACACTCTGCCCAAAGAAGTCCTCAGAGTGCACTGTCTATCCCATCTCAGGTCAAAGGAGGGAGAACTTTAAGTGCAGAGGCTGACTTTGTATCCTGTGTGGCTGTGAGAACAGGCTCCTCATTCCCTGAGTCCGACTCTTAGAGATTTGGGCTGACACCCTGCTTGAGTTTAAGCTGAGTTGAGACTAAACGCACTCAACCCCAAGGCTCTTGTGAGTTTTCAATTGTGGGGGAAGGAGAAAGTGATTGAAGGTGACCTCTGCATTTCAATGCAGAGTACCAGTATCAATATTTTTGGGGTATGTTGGCATCCTTAGAAAAATTTATTGGTTCTCCTTTTTCCCTCTGTGGTGTAAAGTGAGGTCCAGAGATGGAAAGGGCAAGGCAAATAAACAAGTGATTGCAGTCAAGTCTGATGAATAATTTTCTGGAACATATAGGATCCTGTAGCAAGGCGGAAGGGATACTCCTAGACTGGGTTAGGTGACAGAGGTAGGGCTTCCTGGACAGAACAATATCCAAGCCAATGCCCAAAATATGGGTGGGGAGGTGCCCAGGAGAAGAATGACGTGTCGGGGAAGATAGTGCGCTAGGTAGAGCTGGATACACACGTGGGGACACCAGAAATTGTGTAGCCAGGGTGTGGAATGCAACGGGAACCGGGGGCAGGATGCAATGGTGACTGGGAAAGATGGCCAGGTTAGCAGAGGTGGATTCTACACTTCATGGAAACTTCATAGGAAAGAGCCTGCCCCCTGTTGATGTGTGGGTGAAGAATGGATCTGAGGAGGCTCACTAAGGCCCCGGGAGACCCCCTTTCAGACCAGTTCAGTACTCCCAGGAAATGACAACAGGCTGAATTAAAACCCAGGCAAGGGGAGGCCGAAGAGAAAGCGGTCAGCTTGGATGACCACTTGGTAATGACAATCGATTGCACTTGATTGATTTGTAAGAGATGGCAAAGAGGAAAAGGCATGTATCAGTCAGTTTATGCTGTGTTACAAAAGACCCCAAAACTTAGTGGCTAGAAATAACAGCCACTTGTGATGTTTATGATTATGTGAGTCTGCAGTTTGGGCTAAAACCAGTCTAGTGCTCCTTCTGGTCTCTTCTGAACTCCCTCTCTTGTCTGCAGTCAACTGTAGGTGTGGCCCGCGCTTTGATGATGTTTCCTGGGTCTTCTTAATGTATCTGGGGCCTTAGGTGGAATGACTCATCTCAGCTTCATGTGGGTTCTGACATCCCTCCAGCAAGCCAGGCCAGGTTTCATCACATGGTGACCAGGCAGGGTACCAACAGCATGAAGAGAAGCGTGCCTGGGCTTACAGCCAGCACATCTTCACTTCTGTGGCATTCTGTTGGCTAAAGCCTGGATTCTCAGCATGAAGATACGGTCCTCCTCTGGATGGGGAACACTAGAGTCGTATTGTAGAGTGTGTGCACACAGGGAGGGGAAGAATACAGGGCTATCTCTCGCAGGAGGCGGGATGCGGCGGGTGGCAGCATCAGCTGTAGAGCAGGTTCTTGTGTTCAGTGACAATACTCTTGCCCCAACTTGGCAGCCTCATTCATGGAGCAGCCTTGTGTCCCTCAGCTATGTCATGCCATGTATCGGCCCAGGTGTTCAACCCAGTCTGAAGAAAGGCATGCATGGAAAGGGTAGCTATTTCAAATGGAAACAGTGATTTCTTCCTTTTTTATCCTTTGGAAGTGTTGATTTTTGTCACATCAAGGTCGTTCTTGTTCTTTGTGCAGGAGTACCAAAGCTCTGGGGTAATTTGCCGTCGAGGCATTGAAGATGCATATGTCTGGTGTGTGCTTGGGTCTAGAGTTCCAGCATTCCTTTGAAAGCGGGCCTATCTGGCAGTTTTTAATTGAACAATATTTTTGCACGAGTAAAACATTCTACATCTAAAAGGACACAAAATAGTTTTGACACATGCCTATCACCTCAGGAGGTGGAGGCAGGAGGATGATTTGAGCCCAGGAGTTCAAGACCAGCTTAGGCAGCATGGTGAGACCCCATCTCTAAAAAAATAAAGAAATCAGGCCTGTAATCCCAGCACTTTGGGAGGCCGAGGCGGTGAATCACTTGAGATCAGGAGTTCGAGACCAGCCTGGCCAACATGGTGAAACCCTGTCTCTACTAAAAATACAAAAATTAGCCAGGTGCGGTGGCACACATCTGTAGTCCCAGCTACTCAGGAGGCTGAGGCAAGAGAATTGCTTGAGCCCAAGAGGCAGAGAGTTGCAGGAGGCCAAGATTACGCCACTATATTCCAGAATAAGTGACAGACTGGGACTCTGTCTCAAAATAGAATAATAACAAATAAATACATCAAATTAATTAAAATGCACACACAAATTGAATTCAGCAAACAAAAATGCCAAGTGCCTCCTCTGTGCAAATCCTGGCCTTGGATGTCTTCAGTGGTAAAATGTGGTTGATAAGTTGGCTCTTTGTGAAAACAGAATTACTTTCTAAGTTTTTTTTTCTCTTTTGTTTAGTTTTTAAAATTAACTTTCTCTTTTTCCTGTGGACACAAGGGTGGGAAGAGATATGATGGAGAAGTTATTAGATCAATGCAAAAGTTATTGCGATTTTTGCTATTATCTTTCAATGGCAAAAGCCACAATAACTTTTGTACCAACCTAATATTTAAGCAGTATTCCTGCCTGCCGTGTTTCTAGATGAGCTTCGTTCTCCACTCCTGCAGGCAATATGGTAGCAAAATCGTGTCTCCCATTGTATCCGTGGTGGTGGTGGCACTGCTGGGAGCAGCAGCCAGCTATTTCAAACTAAACAGTAGGAGAAATTGTTTCAGGACCCATGGTAAGTTTTTGCTCTAAACATTGTTTTCCTTGTTACTAAGCGTCACTTTTTTTAAAAAATTACTTTCTGATGTCTGTCACTAGTAAGGTTATTTCTGGTTAAGTTCAATATACATAACTTGACTAATAATGTGGTTTTTAAAAATTTATTTTCAGTTTTTTTGAGATGGAGTTTCACTTTGTTGCCCAGGCTGGGTGCAGTGGTGCAATCTCAGCTCACTGCAACCTCCACTTTCCGGGTTCAAGAGATTCTCCTGCCTCAGCCTCCCAAAGAGCTGGGATTATAGGCGTGCGTCACCACGCCTGGCTAATTTTTGTATTTTTAGTAGAGAGGGGGTTTCACCATGTTGGCCAGGCTCTTCTTGGACTCCTGACCTCAAGTGATCTGCCCTCCCCGGCCTCCCAAAGTGCTGGGATTATGGGCATGAGCCACCGTGCCCAGCCGACGATTGGGTTTTCAAGGTCATATGTGAGCTGTACCTTCCTTCTAAACCTTGTTACAATGACATTGGCACATTATCTGTCTCATGTAAAATAGGGGGGAGAAAAAAAGGAAAAGAAAAGAACCAAAAAAAAAAAGAAAAGTTTATAAGCATGATGGTCGAATTAACTAGACAAAATATAGTTCTGTTCTGTTTTGTATTCAGTGAAACTGTACATCACGGGTGAGTCAGGAATATCAGGAAAAATATCTGGGTTGAATGCGAATGTTTTGCACAGACCCCACCCACAAAGAAACACAGAACACTTAAATTATAAGCCTCTCTATGGAATTCTGAAGCTGTGCTAGACCATCAGGGAAGAAGGTCTGCTATGGCTTCCTGGTTCAATGTTGGCTGCACACTCCTGGGTCTGAAGAATCACTTCGGACTTGGGGAGCAGAGAATGCCATAAGAAATCTCAGAAACAACAATCAGAGGAGGTAGAGGGGATGTTTATAGTCAAAAGAGTGATTCAAATCTTTAACTGGGGGTCTCTGCAGGTTTGGTTTAAACTTAGGCCACCCACATCAGAATCTGTCTGGAGTTTGCCCAGGGCCCTGTAACTCATACCTTCTTTGTGTCCCTGAAGGAAACTAGAAAGGGAAGCCCATTCCTAAGATGTTTTCTTTAGAATGTGCATTTGGCCTCAAAAAATCCTAAAACCTTCCCATGCGCTCCCTCTGCTGGTGAATGGGCAAAACCTTCCCATGTGCTCCCTCTGCTGGTGAATGGGCAAAACCTTCCCATGCGCTCCCTCTGCTGGTGAATGGGCAGTATCAACCATTAGCTAATGAACCTCCATTTGGGGTGAGCCTCCGTCTACATTACACCCTGTCCTGAAATTTTAGAGTAAACTGAGTTTCTGAAAAACAGCCTTATTTCCCTGGCAACCTGAGAGCAGATTCTTGGGTTTCAGGGAAAACTCTTCACCCGACATGAGCAGCCATCATTAACGAGACACCACATGTTAATTTCAGTAGCACCTGTGGCAGTGTTTCCTAAGCCTTTGTTAATCAAAGGCTGAACTAAGTGAGCAGAGAGAGATACCCATCTCCACAAGCACAAAATGTCCCCCACAGGGGCCAGGGTTGATCCACAAACTCAATAATCCAGACAAATATATTTTAGTGCAGTGTTTTAAAAGGCAAATCAAATCTTCAAACTACAGCCTGAGGCCAGCTGCCTCTTCATGTAAATAAAGCTTTATTGGAATGGGACCAGTTGAGTTTCTGAAAATAGGTGTAGTTTTCAAAATGTGGACCATGCCTTCCCCATTTATCTGAGGTGAAAGCACGTTTTTGCTAAAGAGATGTAATACCTTGAAGCTCTTTCATGCCTTTGGCTACCGGGTAAGTATTTTGTCTGCTTTCTCTGTTGTGCGTCAAATGTTACCTTCACCAAGTATTTCCAGCACCAAGTTTAACTCTCCCCTCCCTTAAAGTTCCTTAAAGAGATCAAAAGGAGGATGATGCAGGACATCTCACTCTCTCAGGGTGAGCAGTGACTTTTATGTAGGCTCCTGGGCCTATATCACCTTGCTGGCTATAAAACCTTTATACTATCTAGGAAATATGTGTATGACAGCACTATGAATGGGTTTGGTACCAAATGGGGCTTAGGGATCTGCAAACTTCACTCTAAAGTTCCAGGCTGCTACCAATGGTACCTAGCTGTCCATCTTTCCTTAGTTGAGTCATTAATTTTATCTCTCTCCTAAACGATGATGTGCATGGTATACTAACCATATCCATGGAGATGTAGTGCAGTGCACAACCTGTGGAACTGTATACATGCTGAGGCCATATACTGAAGCTTGCACAGTTTCTAGAGAAAGAGTTGTAGTAACAGAGCTACATAGACAGCAACAGATGTCTGTCACTTGATGTGGACTTTTAAGATCATACTTTGCTTTTATTTTGTAAAGTGGAGCAAATAACAATACCACTTCAGAAGTTATAAAGACCAGTGAGGCCATATTCAAAAAAAGAATTTCTGCAAAGATTAGTTTTAACCAAAAAGAAAGTTATGCAATTCATTTAAGATTCATCAAAATCCTTAACAAATGGCAAAATGTAAAAAACGTTTTGAAAGCTATTATTTGTTTGCAGATATGATTTTAGCATTTTAAAATACTTTTTATTTTTAATTTTTCCAGCTTTGTTAATGTATAGTTGACAGATAAACATTATATATATTTAAGATGTACAACTTCATTTCTGCATCGTTTATTTCTGTTCTAATCTATTTCCTTCTGCTGAATCTAAAGCAAATCTCATGTAGACAGCACATAGCTGGCTCTTGGTTTTCTTCTTTTAAAATAGATTTTTCATTCTTCTAGCTTTCTTAAGGTGTAATAGACAAACAGTGTATATATTTAAGATGTACAACTTCATTTCTGCTTTTTTTTTGAGACAGAATCTTGCTCTGTAGCCCAATCAGGCTGTAGTGCAGTGTCGCGGTGTCACAATCTTGGTTCATTGCAACCTCCACCTCCCGAGTTCAAGCAATTCTCTTGCCTCAGCCTCCCTGAGTAGCTGGGATTACAGGCATGTGCCACCACACTCAGCTAATTTTTGTGTTTTTAGTAGAGACGGGGTTTCACCATCTTGGCCAGGCTTGTCTCAAACTCCTGACCTCATGATCTACCCACCACGGCCTCCCAAAGTGCTGGGATTACAGGCATGAACTATGGTGCCTGGCCCATTTCTGCTTCATTTCTTCTGCTCTAATCTACTTCTTTCTAAATCTAGAGCAAGTCTTTCTATAACAGCATATAGTTGGATCTTGGTTTTCTCTTTCTTTTTTTAATAGACTTTTTTTGTCCCCCACGATGACATTTGTTTCCAATCTTCCTTTCAGAACCAGAAAATGTCTGAAGATGTTAAGATACCCTGATTGAGAAAAACTCAACCAAAACAAGAACGCTGTTTATCACTGTTGTAGAAATTTCCTTTTATTCTTGACACAATTTGATGAGCTAAAGTGTGTTTCTCTGTCTGTGTAAGTACGTGAGCTGCCTCACTAAGAATTCCCAACTCATTGGATGTGATGTGGTTATAAAGGATAAGTTAGGCAGCTAGACCCTGCATTGTAAAAAAAAATTGCTTTCTCTGTTGGTTGGTCATTCATTCGCACAGAGAGACTGTGGCTCTCTGTTCTGAAAACTTCAGGCACTTCATGGTGCAGTACACACACATGCTTAACCATGGTGATGTGACAAAGCAGTAAGCAGCAGGGAGGCACAGTATCTTGGTGGGGGAGGGGGAATGTTATCAGCTCCGGGGGAGGTAAAGAATATTGTTGAGGTTCCAAGGATGGACCTATGCTAAATTCTTCAGTGATGTCAAAAATCATTAAGCATTTGTCATTGCAAATGAAGTGGGTATCAATTATTTCTGACACCCACAAGCAAGGTTTGAACCTCCTTTCAGCTCTGATGTATCTGCACATAAAGTTACTATTAACTGACAAAATAAGGCTGCATTTTTAAATGTTCAGTGCAAACGACTTACGTTAAAACCATCTGGGGGAATCTTGGATACTTTTTCCCAGGAAATCATATAGTTTTGATGTGTTTTGGCACATAGGAGACAGAAATGGCGATTATCAGAAGTATTTTCAGTCTTTGAAACTCTGTAAGTACTAGTTCCTAAGGCAACAACATTGCTTTCCTTGCTTTGAACTTCTTCAATTCACCAGAGTAGGAAGTCTAAATCCTAGGCATCCAAGAAGTATGCTAGCTATTTGCTTCTCTTTTAGAAACACTTGTGGGCAAGAGGGAAAAGGATGGTTTGGGCCTATTTGCATAGATTGATTAAACTACGGTTAATGTTCATAAAACATTTAGATTTTACCCTAAATATCAGAACCAAAGATTAAGACATTCATGTACAGTCTGGAATGTACATACAGGACCCATAAAAATTTCCAGTATTCATGCTTTGTGCTCACCATAATGAATTGGGGTCTTCAAAGAGAGAAGGTTGAAAGTGGAAACCACTTGAAATAGCTCCCAATTTGTAAAATACGTTAACTAATAATTCATATTATGTAACTCAGAGTTGTATGTCTCAAATTGTGGATTCATGCATAATTTGTGCAATTTGAAGATAGTCCATATTTCCTATTTCAGCATTCGGTCCTGCAACACTTTTTAATTCTTGTAGAAGTTCTCTTGTAGAAATGGTGATGTCTGATGCTTAATTACTATTTTCTCTATAAGAATTTCAACATAGCTTAATTAAATTCTTGTGAAAAAGTCTTTGTGTTTTTAGTTACATATACACATACATACCTACTTAAATAGAATCTGAACATTTTTAGCCTTTAATCCATTCCCATTTTCTAAACTGTCATAAACCACTTTTAATCATTTTAAATAAAGGTAAGAGAAAAAATACTAGATTTGATTGTTGCATAGTTTTTTTCTATATTTCACAAATAAATTTTATGAAACAGCTGTAGAAGTGGCCCCAAAATTATGAACCTTCATAGCTGTGGATAATATGCAACAAATCTCCTAGAGCTCCAGATAGATTATGAACATATGAAATACACAGCATTACCTAATAATGAGATAAAACTCACCTGGGTGACAAGGATGAGATGTTGAACCCACTTAAAATGAAAATGTTTGAATAATGATTACTTGGGGGAACCTCTCTTTGTTGGGTCATGTGGACCACCTTTAGGGTATTCTTTTCATGCTGAGAAGGTGATAATTGAACAGATGAGAAAAGCCTTGATAAAATGCCATGTCCATGTATTTTAGAGAAGGATCACCTTGATTGTACGGTTGATCCTTGAACAACACAGGGATGAACTGCATAAGTCCACCTATATGTGAATTTTCTTCTGGCTCTGCCATTACTGAGGCAGCAGGGACCAACCCTCAGTCTCTCCTCAACGTAAAGATGATAAGGGGATCGAAGACCTTTGTGATGATCCACTTCCACTTCATAAATAATACATTCATTAATTTTATCTTCCTTATGATTTTCTTCATAACATTTTATTTCCTAATTAGTCATGGCTTCTCTCATTCCAACACGAAGATATTTATCCATTTACCATAAGATGCAGTCAAGTCCCCACAAGAGGAGGCAAGTGTGGCTTTTGAAACAGTTGAAAACCCATGCATAACTTTTGACTCTCCAAAAACTGTCAACTTATTATTACAATAAAATAAGCTAGAGGAAAGAAAATGTTTTTAATGTTTTCTACACAGACTTAAAAATAACTTTTTTTTGCACAAGTATAAACCACTATATGAAGTTGTTCTAGTTGTAGGAAAGAGGTAAGTATGATTCTGCTGATTCACCTTTGACTACTGGAATTAGAATATCCAGTTACACACACACACACACACACACACACACACACACACACACACACACAGTATTAACACACTGATATGAGTTGAATTATGTCCCCATAATCTCAACATATGAGATTCATATGTCGAAGTCCTAACCCCTGGCACCTCAGAATGTGGCTTTATTGAAAATAAGGCTGTTGCAGAGGTAATTACTTTATTGAAATGAGGTCATACTGGAGTAAGGTGGGTCCCTAATCCCATATGCCTGATGTCTTTATAAGAACGTGGGATTTGGATACAGGTAGTCACATAAGGAGAATGCCGTGGGAAGACTGGAGTGATGTTACCACAAGCCAAAGAACTACCCAAAGCAAGCAGAGGACCCTGGAACAGATCCTTTCCTAGAGCCTTCAGAGGGAACATAGCCCCTGCAGACACCCTGGCTTTGGACTTCCAGCCCCAAAACTGTGCAAGAATAAACAAATGTCCATTGTTTAGGCCACTCAGTTTATAATACTTTGCTATAGCAGCCCCGGGGGAATGAATGCATACATTAACACATGATGTGTACATGTTTTTATTTTTCCCCTAATTAAAAAAAAAAATGATGGGGGAATTCATTTAGCTTGCCTATAGAGGTAGTAGGCAAGATTAGTCAGGGTTAAATTTTGGACTCTGAGACTCAATTTATAGATTCACATCCCAGTTTCTCAATTTCTAGCTGTGCTAACTTACACAAGTTATATAACCTCTCTGGGCTACGGTTATCGCATTTGTGGGAAAAACAAGGGAGGTATCCTAGAGGATCTTCCTCTCCAAGCTGTGTTGAGGATATAAGACTTAATGTGTGAAGGTTGGGTGCGGTGGCTCATGCCTGTAATCCCAGCACTTTGGGAGGCCAAGGCAGGCGGATCACCTGAGGTCAGAGTTTGAGACCAGCCTGGCCAACATGGTGAAAACCCATCTCTACCAAAAATACAAAAAATTAGTCAGGCATGGTGGTGCACCCCTGTAATTCCAGCTACTCGGGAGGCTGGGGCACAAGAATCACTTGAACACAAGAGGTCAAAGTTGCAGTAAGTGGAGATCACACCACTGCACTCCAGCCTGGGCAACAGAGTGAGACTGTCTCAAAGAACAAACAAACAAACAAAAAAAGACCAAACATCTCATGTTCTCACTTATAAGTGGAAGCTGAACAATGAGAACACATGGACACAGGGAGGGGAACAACACACACTGGGGCCTGTTGGGGGATCAGAGCAGGGGGAGGGGAGAGCATTAGGAAAAATAACTAATGCATGCTGGGCTTAATACCTAGGTGGTGGGTTGATAGATGCAGCAAACCACCATGGCACACGTTTACCTGTGTAACAACCTGCACGTCCTGCACTTGTACCCTGGAACTTAAAAATAAAAGAATTAGTTCAGAAGTCAAGACCATGAAGTCAAGACTGCTCAACCTAACTAAAACACAGAATCTTAGAGAATGCACATGTTGTCCACCCAAATCCCTTCTATCTGTCTTAATAGTTTCAATAGTGCTATATTTCTGGTGTATGGAGCTGTGGTCATGGTTTCCCAGCTCGAACTACATTTCCCTGCATCTCCTGTGGATAAGTGAAGTCATGTGACTGCACTCTGGCAAATGGTGGGTCACCTCTATTTCTGAAGCTGAAAGATACTTTCCTTATTTCACAAAAAGTTGTCTTCTAGCATGAGGAACACCATGGTGAGTCAGTCTTGCATTTGGGGAGAAATTGCTGTCCTGACTCAGTAGATATAATGGAGTAATCTTTTCCCTGTGTTTCTTGAATGCAAAAAAAAAATCTGAGGAATAATTTAAATTTAAATTTTTCTTAGGATTCCAGTTATCCAGAGAATTCCTGGGACCCCTGTGAGAACCTTTACACATTCCCCCATCCTTGCTTTACTTGAACACCAAGACATAAAGATACTTTTTGAAAATTTACTTTCCCCTCAATTTTTTTTTTCTGTTACAAACATTTTCTTAAGTTAACCAAGTCCCCAGGTTTTTCTCATTAAGTCTTCAAACAACGTAAGCTTTGTCTTTCTTAGGATAATTGCTAAGAAAATAGTTCTTTCCAATATTTTTTGCTGGAAGAACTTTTGCTTGAATTCCATAGGCATTCAGTCCCTGAATGCATAGATGGATCTTTTTGAGTTGCTTGGGAAAGATTCTCCTCCTTCTTTCCAGGATAAATTGACCTTAAATATTTGCTGATCTTTCATCATATTGATGGGAGGAGTACAATTTACTAAGAGTTTAGGTTTCTGCAGACATTTTCCAATTTGACTTTCAAGTTGCGTGTGTGTTTTCTGACTTGTTGATTTTGGAGACTTTGCATATAATCTGTATGTGCAACTGCTATTTATCCACTTTCAGATAATTGTATATTGTAGATTTGGTTGCTTTTTCTTCCAGAGGCTTTAAGGACTCATTTATGTTAACACATAAATAAGTTTCACTAGCATTCCTTCTGAATTTCGACAGGTCTCCACCTTCTAATGCGTTTAGCTTTAATGGCAAGGCTTCATCATCCACCACATCATCTCCAAGAATGGAGCCTTATCTCTTGTCTTTAGGCAAGTGTTTCATAACATCTTAGTTTGTGTGTGTTCATTAGATTCACCCACTCTTTCTTTGCATTCTATTGGCTTCCTGAGAATAAGGTTTGTACTAGCTTGCATGAAAATGGAAATTTTCATTTACACCATCTTTTTATTGCCACCTTAAGTGAGACTCTTAAATTTCTTATAGGTATTTCCCTTATTTCTACTCATCTGACGTATGCCTAATGTCGAAGTGTATTGCCAGTGGGGCCAAGTGTATTTTAAAACTTTTTCTTTTCCGATTATTCTTGAAACAGTAACATTTCTTTTCTATGCATGCACAGAGAATTGGTCCTGTTCATTTTCTAACAGTTCTTCTTTAGGATTCAAATTCTTAAAACCATCTGTAGCAAAAACATGATTTCTTTCCACCAAAAGCAAATTCTTGCCGTGAAATTCATCAATGTTTTCAGTACATGCTATTTTCATACAGCCATTTTTTTCGATTTAGTTCATTTAAATGGTCAGATAATGTCAGTTAATCAAGTCATTTGAAGGTAATAACTCACCTTCAAAAATTAGTGGCTTGGGTATAGTTTTCCAAAAAATTAGGCTGGGTGTAGTGGCTCACACCTGTAATCTCACCACTTTGGGATTGCTTGAGCCTAGGAGTTCAAGAACAGCCTGGGCAACATACTGAGGACCCTGTCTCTAGTAAATTAAATAATTGATCTGGGCTTCTTGGTGCACACCTGTAGTCCCAGCTACGTGGGAGGATCACTTGAACTCAGAATTCAAGATCGTAGTGAGCTATGATTGCACCACTGCACTCCAGCTTCGGGCAACAGAGTGAGACTGTTGGAAGGAAAGGAAGGAAAGGAAGGAAGGAAGGAAGAAGGAGAGGAAGGAGGAAGGAAGGAGGAAGGAAAAGAAATTAGATTCTTTTGCCCATAAACTTGTGATGAGACATGAGCTTTGGAAAGCTGCCTTGCTTTGGTAGAAATAGCAGATGGCAAGATTCTGATATTATTTTCTGCTATGAAGTTCAAAACAGTCAGAAGTGGGCAGCTTTTTTTTTCTGAAATTACCATTCTGACATCAGACTCAGACCTAGAGGAGATTTTTAAATGCCATCTAGACAGATCTAAAACACATCTTCTAGAGATACCGTGGAAAAGTGTCAGCTGTACTGTCTTGCTTGACCTCATTGATCCAAACCACAGGGTTGACAGCTTTCCTTCAAATGGATAAAGTGAGGGATTCTGCAATTACATGAGGCATTTGAGTCAAGGTGACACTTGCTCTTGACTCCACAGATGTCACATGTTGCCTTTAAGGACTTGCTAAGAGTTCGGACTTTTCCGACTGTATGTTTTCTGTGCAGAAGTCATGTTTGTGGGTGAGTACCATGGATTTTATCTCATTCCATAACCTTTCTATGCAAATGAGACCTGCAAGAGAAAAAAATTATTGGGATGCACAAATCCAAATGGAATAAGGCTCATTAGTTTAGCTAAGGAGAACACTTCTGTTATCTTGTGATTCTAATGACATTCAAGCTTTAATCACAAAATTTTTCGTACAAAGGGAATATATATATATATTACAAATGTGTATGTGTTTGTGTGTGTGTGTCCCCCTCCTGTAAAAATAAAAACAATATATTGTATTAAGGAGGCCTTATAGCTTTGGACCTTATAGCTTCAGAAATTTTATTTTTTTCAATATATTATTCTTAGGTCTGTAAGTATGAAATTTCTTTTAAAATAACAATTTCACAAAATATTCAAAATACAAAAGAGGGAGTGTTGGATATTAATTGCCACTGAACTTAATAATTAAAATACTAAAAATTTTACAAGGGGTGACCCACACTGTAATTCATATATCCCCAAAGATCTCTTAAAAATTAGATTTTTCAGGCTGGGTGCAGGGGCTCATGTCTGTAATCCCAGCACTTTGGGAGGCCAAATAGGCGGATCACTTGAAGCCAGAGGTTGGAGACCAGTCTGGGCAACAGAGCAAGACCCCACCTCTACAATTTTTGTTTTTAATTAGCTGGATGCAGTGGTGTGTGCCTGTAGTCCTAGCTACTTGGGAGGTTGAGGCAGGACATCACTTGGCCCAGAAAGTTCAAGGCTGCAGTGAGCTATGATTATGCCACTGCACTCCAACCTTAGGAACAGAGTGAGAACTTGTCTCTCTAAAAGAAAAAAAAAAATCGATATTTTGGAGCATTACAAATGCCTACAATCTTTTTAAAATTGATTACTTTAATTAAATCCTTCTCCATTTAATCTGATTTTAGAAGTTATCCTTTTACATGTGCCAAGATGAAGAGTAATTTATTATTTCACCCAAAAATGATAAATCAATCTATCAGAGCGATTTAGAAAGCTAATGAAATAAATGATGTTCTAATTAGGAAGGCCTACTGCCAGTAAGAGTAAATAGAGAATAACTATATGATTTGCTTATTCCTTTTATTTTACTAGGAAAATAAGAGAAAAATACGCTTTCAAAATAATTTATTTTTATCTTATTTATTTATTTGTTTATTTTTGAGATGGAGTCTCACTCTGTCACCCAGGCTGGAGTGCAGTAGCACGATTTCAGCTCACTGCAACCTCTGCCTCCCGGGTTCAAGCAATTGTCCTGCCTCAGCCTTTTAAGTAGCTGGGATTACAGGCATGCACCATCATGCCTGGCTATTTTTTCTATTTTTAGTAGAGACACGGTTTCACCCCCCATATTGGCTAGGCCTGGGCTTCAACTCCCGACCTCAGGTGATCTGCCCGCCTCGGCCTCCCAAAGTGCTGGGATTACAGGTATGAGCCACCTTGCCCTAGTTTTTAAAAATAATTTAAATACTTTACACATGTACACATAAAAATGGATGTTGGTTGGGTGTGGTGGCTCATGCCTGTAATCTCAGCACTTTGGGAGGGCTGAGGTGGATGGATCACTTGAGCCTCTGGAATCCGAGACCAAGCTGAGCAACATATCAAGACTCTGTGTCCCTACAAAAAATTAATTAGCTTGGCATGGTAGCACATGCCTATAATCCTAGGTATTTGGGAGGCTGAACAGGAGATCGCTTGAGCCTGGAGGTCAGTAAGCAGCTAAGTTCAGATTGCATCTGAGCTAATATAACAGAGCAAGACCCTGTCAAAAGATGTCAGTGATAATGAGTTGTTTACAAAGATAGAATTAGAGCTCCAGGGATGACTGGGGATGTATAGTGTATTATCACTCCTACCATGTGCCCATCAGGAACTTGTACTTAAAAGTCAAAACAGTAACTGCAGAATTTGAGAGGTGTACAAAGAGAATCTCTCAAATAGTGCTCAGTTTTGGTTCAGTCACGGTCAGTTTGTGCATAGCTATAAAACTAGCTTATCATGGTAAAAATTGTGTAACCATCACTATCTTGTAGCATGCAGTTTCCCAGCAGGGCCATGCAACACCCAGGGACATTTCTGAATTTAGACATTCAAAAAGTTACTATTGGCTGCAACATTTTTTTCATTTAACACAAAGTTAGTCTTGGGGCTGTCATTCAATGACTTTGCTGCTTCCTTCAGAATTTATAAAGGCTTCCATCACAACTTTGATCTCTAAGCCTAGTTATGAACTTCATACAAACCTGCAGAGAGGAGCCAGTGTCTGTTGAAGAAAGGCTCTGAAGATCCCATGGTAAGGGAGAGGAGAAGGAGTAAAGTGAGGAAGAGTGGCAGCTTTCCAGGGGCTGAGTCCGGAAAGACCAGACTTGTCAGAGACGGAACTAGCTGGTCCAGTCTCAGCCTACCAGAGATTTCACACCACGTGCTATTCTGGGTTCCGAACATTGAAGCACTTGGGTGACTTGGAATGGCCTCCACCTAGCTGCATCTTCCCCCACAGTTCCAAATATAAATGAAATGCATTCCCTGGGTTCCCGCCAGCCACTGTCACATTTTTGCTTCACAGCCTGTTTCCCTGCTGCCCGCAGTCCTGTGCATCTGCCCGTTGCTAAACAGATATTCATGAAACATGACTGCTCTGTTTATGAATAGCTGGGATGTAGACATGACGTATGGAAAGAGAAGCTGCCATTCTTCCCAACCAAAAGTGAAAGCAGTGCTTGGACCTGACAAACATAGAACGTTTAATCCCATGGCAGAGCTGGTGGGAAGGCTGGGGGTTAAAATTTACATAGTGCACCGTGGACTGTAGACCATTTCAATCACAGGTCCCCACCCACAACCAGCACTTCCCCGCCCACATCCTCTGCTCTAATCTTTCTCTCTATCTCATATCAACTTCCAACATATGATAAAATATCACCTTTTATTGTTTCTCTCTTGGCTCCATCCCCCACTACAATGCAACTGCTACAAGGCATGGATTGCCCCCAGTTTCCAGAAACATGACTGGCTTGTAGTAGGTGCTCATTAAAGACTTATTTATTTATTTATTGAGACAGTGTCTTGCTTTGTTGCCCAGGCTGGATTGCAGCAGTGTGATCATGGTTCACTGCAGCCTCAAACTCCTGGGCTCCAACAATCTTGCCTCACCCTCAGCTTCCTGAGTAGCTGTGACGACAGGCATGTCCTAACATACCTGGCTAATTTATTTATTGTTTTTGTAGAGACAGAGTCTCACTGTGCTTCCCAGGCTGGTATTGAACTCCTGGGCTCTAGTGATTCTCCCATCTTAGCCTCCCAAATTGCTAGGATTACAGGCTTGAGCCCCACCACACCTGTCCCTAAAGACTTATTAAACACATGGGAAAATGAATGAATAAAGCCCTGGTTTGGGCCAAAACTTGAATAATATTGAAGAGGAGATATTTTCTGTTGGTATTCTAGCTAAAGACTTTTGGGATGAGATGGATAGGGATATTAACAAATGTGTTTTTTAAAAATATATATACATATGCCAGGCGCAGTGGCTCACACCTGTAATCTCAGCAGTTTGGGAGGCCGAGGCGGATGGATCACGAGGTTAGGAGATCAAGACCAGCCTGGCCAAGATGCTGAAACCCAGTCTCTACTAAAAATACAAAAATTAGCCGGGCAGTGGTGGCAGGCACCTGTAATTCCAGCTATTCGGTAGGCTGAGGCAGGGAATTGCTTGAACCAAGGAGACAGAGGTTGCAGTGAGCAGAGATCATGCCACTGCACCCCAGCCTGGGCAACAGAATAAGACTCCATCTCAAAAAAAAACAAACCACAGATAGGATTTCAGATTCCACACCACCTTATCTTTAAGAAGCTATTGATGATCAAGTTTTGTCATACATTCACAATTATTAAAAAGATAATTAAAGTACTTTCTGTAACTATATATCTTCATGAGGCTAGATTTTCTTCATCTTACTTTAACCTGAACCACATAAGAAATGTTGATCTGAGAAACAAGATTTGTAAGCGTGTAAAACAGTACACTCTTCCCCTATGAAAATTTTTCTGTTTGAAAAAATATATTCCAATTTTTCATAAAATTATGTTACTTATGTAAAATGTAGTGGGTTTATTATTATCTTTAAATTTATTAGTCAAAAACTTTTCATTTTAATTTCAGAATTTAAATTTATTACAGCATTAAATTTAATGCAATGTAATTTAATTACGGAACATATGGACATCTATAATGCACAAAAACAAAGTTGCTCTAGGCCCTTAATGATTGTTAACAGGGCAAAGGAGGCCAGCTGTGGTGGCTCACGCCTGTAATCCCAGCACTTTGGGAGGCCGAGGTGGGCAGATAACCTGAGGTCAGGAGTTCGAGACCAGCCTGACCAACATGGTGAAACCCCGTCCCTATTTAAAATACAAAAAATTATCCTGGGCATGGTGACACATGCCTGTAGTCCCAGCTACTCGGGACAGGAGAATTGCTTGAACCCAGGAGGTGGAGGCTGCAGTCAGCCAAGATCATGCCACCACAATCCAGCCTGGGCAAGACAGAGTGAGACTCTGTCTCAAAACAATGCAAAACAAAAAAAAGAGGGCAAAGGAATTCTGCCAGCCAACATGTTTCACAATTTCTACTCCATTTTCCCCTGACATCTCTGCAGTTTCATCAATCTCCCTCCCCATGTGACCCGCCTCAACTCTTCTCTATCTCTGCCAACTCAAAATGGTTGAAGCAATAAGACAGCATCTGTAACAAGATGTACTTAGATTCAGGACCTCTGGGCTGGGTCAATTTGAGGGCTTAACAATGTCTTCCAGTAGCCAGGTTCTCTGTGTCTTGCAGTCCTGTGTTTCACAAGTCATTTGCCATTTCACTCATGGCAGACGATGACTGCTGTACCTCCAGCTCACCTGAGGTCAGGAGTTCAAGACCAGTCTGACCAACATGGTGAAACCCTGTCTCTACTAAAAATACAAAGTTAGGATGGCACAGCGGCTTATACCTGTAATCCTAGATTTGGGGAGGCCAAGGCAGGCAGATCACCTGGAGTCAGGATAACCTGGCCAACATGGTGTAACCCCATCTCTACTAAAAATCCAAAAATTAGCCGAGTGTGGTAGGGCATGCCTGTAATCCCAGCTACTCGGGAGGCTGAGGCAGGACAATTGCTTGAACCCGGGAGGTGGAGGTTGCAGTGAGCCGAGATCGTGCCATTGCATTCTATCCTGGGGGACAGAGTGAGACAAAAAAAAAAAAAAAAGGAAGTGATCAGGTGAGAAAGCAGAGGAACCTCGGGAAAAGGACAGGCTCTGCCAACAATAAGGAAAAATGGTGGTTGACTGGGTAGCCAGTAGTACCTGCTGCAAATCATTTGCTTATTTTTGTGTGAAGTTGTTTGCCAGTGTAGATCTTCTATATTATTATGTTAATCTTTACCAAAAGATAAAATATTGAAATGTAATTGCAGTTGTACGTATACACACATACATGTAGACACATGTTCTGTGTATCGAAAATGTGTTCTCTCATTTCTGAAGCGTCTGCAATTCTAGAACCTTTGTCACGATCATGTTGTGCAATCAAAGAGCTCAACACAACATCTGTTCTTGTGCCTTCTGAGTTTGAGTGTTTTTTTTTTTTTTTTTTGAGACAGAGGCTTGCTCTGTCGCCCAGGCTGGAGTGCCATAGTGTGATAATGGCTCACTGCAGCCTTGACCTCCCCAGCTCAAACAGTCCTCCCACTTTGCCCTGCTGAGTAGCTGGTATTACAGGCATGTGCCACTCACTCAGCTAATTTTTTTCTCTTTTTTGTAGAAATGAGGGCAGATCTCACTATATTGGACAGGCTGGTCTTGAACTCCTGAGCTCAGGTGATCCTCGCTACTTCAGCCTCCTGAGTAGCTAGGACAACAGGTGTGAAGCAACACTCTTGGCTATATATTTTTTCAATGTTTTCCAAAGACAAAGGGATGTCACTATATTGGCCAGGCTGGTCTTGAACTCCTGAGCTCACACGATCCTCCTGCCTTGCCCCTCAAAGTGCTGGGATGACAGGTGTAAGCCACCATGCCTGGCTTTCAATCCTCCCTTTCGAACACACATGGAACTCTAAGAAGGTCCCATAACTTACCTCTCCAATAACATTGCCCAGGCGTATAAATGTCTTGATGTTTTCTTCAAATGCCTACCGAGGAAATTGGCACACACCTATTCCCTGGCATCAGTGAGGAGAGAAATGTTTACTCCGAATGCACCCATGACAAAGCTCACCCCGCTGCCAAGCTCTCCGTGGCTTCCTGGAGACCAATGCACACAGGAACAGGAGCCCCGCAACCCCCGGGGGAAGATGCCTCCTCCGGGTTTAAAACGGAGTTTCCCTTTGCCCCTGGATCATGAGTGTTGCCTTGTGGCTTAGTGCCTTATGCTCTGCTTTCAGAGCACAAATTCTCAGTGGAATGGGAGAAAGGTCGGGTGAGGAGGAGTGGGGTGATTTATGGGGCAGAGAATGGTGCAATACCTACGCTTGTTTGTGTTGGGAGACCGAGGCCTCCTGCATGCGCTAAACATGCTGTTTAAACATCCCTGCAATTTCGCCAATGTCTTTTTCTCTCTGGCTGCCTCAACCCTTTCTCATCTCTGCCAAATCCGACGCCCCAGCCTCTCCAGTCCTCCTGGCTCCAGCTGCCCCTCCCCACAACCCTCAAATCTCAGAATGCAAGCAGTGCCTCTCAAGCCTGGCTGCACATTAGGAACTCGGGAAGGTCCGGTTCACATAGCCCGTGCGGGGGAAGCCCCCCAGATGCAGGGTTCTGAGTTCAGATTCTTAAGACGCCTGAGAATGGTGCATGACACAGTTTCCCAGGTGACGCTGGTGCTGCTGGACCAGGACTTGAGCCTGCACATCTCACCCCGAATTCAAAATCAAAAGATGGGGCGAGGGTCTTGGCAAAACGCAGCCTGGGATTCTGTTTTGGAGACCCGTGTTCCTGAGAGAAGAGTAGTGCTCCTGACACCTGGTGGGTGTGGCCCAGGACGCTGCTCAACACCCTGCAGTGCTGGAGGACGGCCCCCTACAGAGAGTCATTCATCCATTCATCTGTCATCATCATTTTATCTATTATCTATATATCGTTTATCTGATATCTATCTATCCACCTATCCATCCATCATTATTTATCTATTATCTTATCATTTATCTGTCTTCCCATCTTCATCATCATCATCAATCTACCTATTAGCTATGTGTCTGCCTGTCTTTCTGTCTTTTGAACTAATCTATCATCATCATTTATTTATCCATTGTCTACCTGTTATTCATCGATTTATCTTATCATGAATCCATCCATCCATCATCATTTATCTATTATCTTGTCATTTATCTATCTCTGTCTATCTATTATGTGTCTGTCTGTCTGTGCCTATCTACCTACCATCATCATCATTTACCTATTATCTGTCATCATCATCATCATTTTGTGTATTATCGATCTATAATCATCATTTATCTATAATCTGTCTATTTATAATCTAACTCTGTATCTATCATCTCTCTACCTGTCATCCATCTATGTTTATCATTGTTTTTCTACCATCTACTTTTATCGATTTATCTATAGCTGTTGATTATCTATCATCTTATTTTCTATTATCTATCATCCATCTCTCTACATCGAGTCATGGCAGTGATTGTCACCTGGGTGATTTTGGCGCCAGAGAACACCTGGGAACGTGTGCAGTCATTTGTGGTTGTTATGATTAGGTGGGCTGCGCTACTGCATGCAGCGCGTGGAGCCCAGGGGATCTGCTAAACGATGTACAGTGCACAGGACCGCACCACAGTAATCCTCTAGCCCCAAATATACACAGTGAAGAGTCTCGAAAGCCGGCCATAGGCTAAAGAAACCACTAGTGTAATTTGAAGTTTTCCATACCCTTGCTAAAGCACAGGAAAGCTTTGCTTAGTTTGTTTCTTAATTTAGGGTGTGCGTTCAAAACATCACAAGGAAATAGAAGCTCAAGTTTTCGCTCTTGTTGGGAGACACTTGGTGATGTCTGCTGACGCTTTTGGTCATCGCTATTGTGTGGGAGGTGCTCCAGGTGTCAGGTGGGTGCAGCCCAGGGATGCTGCTCAATACCCTGCAGCGCACAGGATGACGCTGCAGCAAAGACCTCAAGCCCTTAAGGACTGGGGACTCCAAGGTGAAGCTGGATGTTACCCAACTTTTGCTCAGGATAAGATGTCTCGGGTGCGTCATGTGTGTTACAGAGCTCAGAGGCTTCTGCTCTGCATGGGGGAGAAAGTGTGTTCACCAGGCAGTGGAGATGACAGCTGCTTAGAGGGAGGTGGGTGGCAGCCCCTGTCTGTCTACCCGGCCAACGAGCTGCTTGACAGCAGAGAGAATCTATCTTGAGGATGCCGGCCTGGGGTGGTGTCACTGAGTTTCACCTGCCACTCTTCTTGGGGAATACCTGGAAACGCAAGGTGAAGATGCCGTGGGAAGGTTGAGGAAAGGGGCAGCATTCCCGTGTCTTTCCTTAGGGCCTAGAAGGGGCTCTGCTTGGCGCAGTCCCAAGTTGCTCCACCCAGAAGGTGCTCTCTTGTTACTCAGCAGGGTTTCCCAACAGGGGATGATTCTTACCCTCAGGGATCATTGGGCAAGGTCTGGAGATCTTCCTAGTTGTGACAACTGGGAGGGGGTGGGAGCTCCTGGCATCTGGTGGGTGGAGTCCAGGGACGCTGCTCAACACCCTACAGTGCACAGGATGGGTCCACCACAGAGACTGAGCTATAGTCTATTTATCTATCATCTCTATCAATCTATCATCTGTCTATCATCTCCATCTATCTCTCATGTATGTGTCTATCTCTATCAATCTATCATCTTTATCTATTATCTTACTCTTATCTTCCTATCATCTATTTATCTATCTGTCTCCATCTCCACACTATTATCTTATATATCTATCATCATTTATCTATCACCTATCTCTCCATCCTATCATGTACCTATCATCTATCTATTTCCATCTATGTATCTATCAATTATCTATATATCTATCAATCACCTATTTATCTATCACCTATCTCTCCATTCTATCACCTATCTGTCCATCCTATCTATCTCATCTGTCTATCATCTGTCTGTGTATCATCTTATCATGTATCTATTGATCTATCTTCTATCTATCATCTATCTATTTATTTATCATCTATCTAAACAGTGGCTCACAGCCTAAGAATGATTCTGCCCTTGCCCCCACCAGGGAACTGTTTGCCATGTTTGAGGTCAGTTTTAATTGTCACTACTGGGAAAGTGTGCTGATGGCATCTGGCAAAAGGAGCCCAGGGGAGGCTGCTTAACACCCTACAGTGCACAGGATGGGCCCACCACAGAGCGTCCAGCCCCGATGCCACAAATGCCTTGGTGAAGACCTCCAGTAGTAACTCCCATCTAACCCTGAGAAAGGGATCAGGTTGACAATCACATCATTATCAACAGTCCAGGAGGCAGGAGCTCTCTGAGTCCTTTGTCAATGCATCTCTTGTTAGAACACTGGTAAGACCCTTTCCCACAGGATGACTCCCTTACCCAGCGCAGGAGCACAGCACTCCACATGTTTCACTCATAAGTGGGAGCTAAATAATATGTCCACATGGACATAGAGAGTGGATTAATAGACATTGGAGATTCAGAAGGGTGAGAGAGTGGGAGGATGGTGGGGAATGAGCAATTACTTAATAGGTACCATGTACGCTATTGAGGTGGTGGTTACGCTGAAAGCTCAGACTTCACCACAACTCGGTATATCTAGGTAACAAAATTGCACTTGTACCCCGTAAATTTATACAAAGAAAAGCAAGTAAATCAATCAATAAAATTTGATATGTAAACCTGTTTAATACAAATGCAGAAAAAAACATGTTGTCATAACATGTAAAAAATAAATAAATGTGCCTTCTTGAGGCTTACTATGTCCTGCAGATATCTTACAAAGCCCCAGTAGTCATGAGTTACATTCTTGCATGTAGCCTGTGGGAGGTCAGAGATAGCCTCCACTGTTTATTAACAGCTCTGGGCCCATCTACGAAGTAGAGCTAAAAACACCACCAATAGCTATCCCCCAAGTCTGAGCTGATGCAGGGGCAGCCCTCAGCACAGTACCTGGTACCCACAGACCATTGATCATCCTAGGTATTAATCTAAATCAGGAAGGTGTGGCTGTAGCTTGCATCGATCGCCATTGACAGTTTCGGGCAAGAATATGGATTCCTTTGCTGTCTCTTTCTGATGGTCACATAAAGGCTCTTCTTCTCCAAGTAAGTTCACTCATTGAACTCATGCACTCATACAGGCATGCATTCACACATTCACTCACTCATGCACTCATACAGGCATGCATTCACACATTCACTCACTCATGCACTCATACAGGTATGCATTCACACATTCACTCACTCATGCACTAGTACAGGCATGCATTCACACATTCATTCACTCATTCAACTCATACAGGCATGCATTCACACATTCACTAGACTCATGCACTCATACAGGCATGCATTCACACATTCATTCACTCATGCACTCAACAGGTATGCATTCACACATTCATTCACTCATTCAACTCATACAGGCATGCATTCACACATTCATTCACTCATGCACTCAAACAGGTATGCATTCACACATTCATTCACTCATTCAACTCATACAGGCATGCATTCACACATTCATTCACTCATGCACTCATACAGGCATGCATTCACACATTCACTCACTCATGCACTCATACAGGCATGCATTCACACATTCACTCACTCATGCACTCATACAGGCATGCATTCACACATTCATTCACTCATTCAACTCATACAGGCATGCATTCACACATTCACTCACTCATGCACTCATACAGGCATGCATTCACACATTCATTCACTCATTCAACTCATACAGGCATGCATTCACACATTCATTCACTCATGCACTCAACAGGTATGCATTCACACATTCATTCACTCATTCAACTCATACAGGCATGCATTCACACATTCATTCACTCATGCACTCATACAGGCATGCATTCACACATTCACTCACTCATGCACTCATACAGGCATGCATTCACACATTCACTCACTCATGCACTCATACAGGCATGCATTCACACATTCATTCACTCATTCAACTCATACAGGCATGCATTCACACATTCACTCACTCATGCACTCATACAGGCATACATTCACACATTCATTCACTCATTCAACTCATACAGGCATGCATTCACACATTCATTCACTCATGCACTCGAACAGGTATGCATTCACACATTCATTCACTCATTCAACTCATACAGGCATGCATTCACACATTCATTCACTCATGCACTCATACAGGCATGCATTCACACATTCATTCACTCATGCACTCATACAGGCATGCATTCACACATTCATTCACTCATTCAACTCATACAGGCATGCATTCACACATTCATTCACTCATGCACTCATACAGGCATGCATTCACACATTCATTCACTCATTCAACTCATACAGACATGCATTCACACATTCACTTATTCATTCACTTATGCTTCGCATGCATGCATTCACACTTTCACTTATTCATTCATTCGTTCATTCATCCATTAACTTGTCCATGCATTCAATTTACTTATTCACTCATACATAATACATTAATTCATGACATGTATGCAATCTTCACTCATTCCATCATGTGTGTGTGCATTAACACACATGCTAGTTTGTTCAGCTCACTCATGTACTCATACATATTCACTCACTCATTCATTCATCCACATATTCACTTGTCATGTATCCTGTTCATTCACTCACACACATTCATTCCTTTATAAATGCAATCCTGCATGCACGAATTCACTCAGTCACTCACGCAGGCATGCATAAATTCACTTGTTCACTCCCTCATACATGCACTTGTACATGCATGAATTTACTTAAGTCATCCATGCACTTAGTCACGCGTGAATTCTCATTCACTCACTCATTCATACACGTGACTCATGCAGGCGTGAATTCACTTGTTCACTCACTCATCCAGTCACTCATGCCTGCATTAGTTCACTTGTTCACTCATTCATGCACTCACTCTTGTGTGCGTGAATTCACCTTTCACTGGTTCCTGCACTCATACAGCATGAATTCACTTGTTCACTCACTCATGCAGTCACTCATGCATGCATAAATTCACTTTCACTCATTCATGCACTCAGTCAGTTATGTATGAAATCACTTGTTCAGTCAATCATTCGTGCATTCAACTCATTCATTCACTCATTCATAGATTCATGCCTTCATTCATGCATGTATGCATTCACCTAGTTTTCGGCACAGTCACTCCTGCATTCATGCATATATCTCTAAATTCATTCTTATATGCATTGGCTCATTCATGCCTTCAACTCATGCATCCCTCCTTGGCGCAAACACCGGATGGTTCATTCATTTCCTCGCTCGCTCATTCATGTGTAGTTGTTTGTTCATTCACGCCTCACATGCATTCACACACACACGTACTCACTCATCCATGCATATACACCGCGTGCAGACAGCCAGTCACTCACTCGCTGTACATGCAACAGCTGAGGCCTGAACACAGTTATTCTCTCTTTCGTGCACTCATTCATTCATTCAGGCGTGCAAGTATGCGCACGTGCATTTTTCATGCATTCTGTAAGATCGCGTATGAGCCCTGCCTTCTCCCTCTGGGAGGCTAACAGAGGAGCGGCCTCCACCCGGGCTGCGCGCTGGCCTTGGGCCCAGGGCCTTAAGCCATCGCAAACATTTACTTTGGGGCCGGCTGATTAAAGGTTAAATGTCCAAACCTAGAAACCGCGGGCTGCAGCCGGGGCGCAGTCCCTGGCCGTTCCCGGGTGTTTCTCCTCGGCAGCCAGGGCTGGGCACCAGGCGGCGCGCGGGCTTGTTTGCGGGCGGGGGCTGCGGCTTGGCGGAGAGGACCCGCGCCGGCGGGGGCTGGGCGGAGGCGGGGCCGGGCTTCCGGACAGAAGCCAATCGACGCCCTCGGAGCCTCCAGCGCCGACCCAGGGCAGAGGCTGCCGGAGCGCGGAAGAGGTGCCGGGGCTGCCGTGGGTCGTGGAGGAAGCCTGGGTGCGGGGGACGGCCGGGGGGCGCAGAGGCTGCCCCAACACCTAGAGGTCTGGGGTGGGTGGCGTACAGCTGGGTAGGGGCGCAACCCGGAGGCCGAGCCTGGGTGCTGGGGGGGAGGGGCGACGGCTTGGAGTGTAGAGGAGAGGCGAAGGGGCGCAGGGGGCTGAAGGTCAGAGGTTGCCCAAGCGCGAAGGAGGGGAGGGTTTTGGGGCGCTTGGGGGGTGGGTGCGCCGAGCGTGGGCGCCGAGTGCTGGGGAAGTACAGGTCCAGGCGCGGCGGGTCGCGGGGAGACCGAGGCTGCCCCAGGACGGAGGACAGACCGGGGGCGGGGCGTAGGGCTGGGAGGCTTGGGGTTGGGGGCGCGGTCCCAAGGCACAGGCTGTGGTAGCGCGGGGGAAGGGAGAGGTTCCGGGCGTGGAACGGGTTCGGGGGCGCTTGGGGAGGATGGGCGGCGGGCGGGGACGGGGAGGAGGGGCGAGGGGCGCAGGGGTGGGCCGGGGGGCCACTGGAGTGACGGGGGGAAGGGGCGTCTGGCCGGTGGGCGCGGGCAGAGGCAACGCAACCAAGCTCGGAGGAGGTGCAGATCCCGGGGTCCGGGAGCGCAGGGGTGAGCCAGGAGTGGACGGGGCGGGGGTAACCGGGGGGGCGCCAGCTGGGATGGGGAAAGAAGATGCCCAGAACTCCAAGCAATTGCGCGGGGCGGCAGGGCGGCTGCTGATACCGCAGAGGTCGGTTGGGATCCTGGGGGCGGTGTCGTTGCTGGGCACATGAGTGTTTAGACGCAGCGGGGTTGCAGGTGACAGTGGGGAGGACGGGGGTTCAAGGGGACCCTGGCCAGAGGGCAGGAGGCTGACCTGGAGCGCCAGGGAGGAAGTGCGGGGGAGTCGGGGTGGTGGGGGGGCGTGGGGGAGGCCGGGGCCCCGTTGGGCGCAGTGACACGGGGTGGGTAGGTGACCGGGGGTGACGCTGGCGGGGCCTGAAGCTGAGGGTGTCGGGACCGCCACGCTGTCGCCTGCAGGCCTGGAAATCCACGCGGGTCTCCTGGAGACGGCGCTCTGCTCTGCGGGTTCGTAGTGGGGAAGTCCACCCACTGCTCCCCGGCGCCCGCCTGCCGGTCCGCGCCCACTGCACGCGGCACTGAGGACCATGTCAGGTGAGTAGCTCAAGCTCCTTCAGTTCCGCCTGCCTGTTCCTACTGACTTGGGTGAGATTGGTCTGCGTTGGGGGAGAACCCCAGTTCGACCCAGGACTGCCCCAAATCCGAGTCTCCCCTCACTGCCTCACCCAGGTCTCTGTGGATCTGGAGGGACTGGTCCATCGGACGCTGCTGGAAATACCGGTGGGCTTCAGCTGCTGGGAGGGGGTGATTGGTAGCAAGTGAAGGTGGCATTGGGATTTCACCAGTTTCCTTTGTAAGATGTAGTCCTGGAAGTTTCACTGGGCTTGTTTCTTGGGAATAGCATTGAACTGTCTCAGATTCTCACTGCCTGAGATTCTCACTGCCTGGAAGGCGGATGGTAAGAAGTCTGTTCTCCTAAAATGACCCTAAAACTCTGGGGAAGAGAGACTGTCTTCCAGTTCTTGGAGTTCAGGCCATCGGTTTAATTTCTGTGCCCAGCACAAATGCAGGGATGTCCTGGCTTGGTGGCTCACCTGTAATCCCAGCACTGTGGGAAGCTGAGGCAGCAGGATCGCTTGAGGCCAGGAGTTTGAGACCATCCTGGGCAACACAGGCAGACCACATCTCTAGGAAAAATAAAAACAAAAATTAGCTGGGGAGTTGTGGCATGTGCCTGTGGTCCCAGCTACTAGGGAAGCTGAGGTGGGAAGGTCCTGAGCCCAGGAGGTCAAGGCGGCAGTGAGCTACGATTGCACCACTGTACTCCAGCTTGGGTGACAGAGTGAGACCCTGGCTCCAAAAACACCAAGAAGCAAAGTATGAACCCAGGTTAATCCTCCTGCAGTCAGCGGGCAGGCTGGCAGGAAAGGCCTGCCCTGAGGACTGGCGAGCCCCATCTCTCTGCACTTGGTTCTGTGGACATCAGATAGTCCGGTTGACTTCAGAGGCCTGGGTAGGAGAACATAGATTGTAACCTCATCCCATAAGAAAGATGCTGGTTCTATTTTTTATCATTAAATCATTAAGACACCTCCTTGGACCAGACCAGACTGGATCATTGTTGAGTGCATTTTATGTATTTCTTTTAAAAATTTTTTTTTTTTTAACTTTGTAGAGGCAGGATCTTACTATGCTGCCCAGGCTGCTCTCGAACTTGTAGGCTCAAGCAATCCTCCTCCTTTGGCCTCTCAAAGTGCTGGGATTACAGGCACAAGCCACCATGCCTGGCAATGAGTGCAATTAACACACACACACAGAACAGATTACTCTTTTTATTCAGGAGGAGAGATTTAGTAAATCACAGAGCTGCTTCCATCCTGTTTCTCCCACTCTGGACTTAGAGAGGAAAATCGTCAGGAAAGGGATCTTAAGGGCTGTTTTCATGAGGTGTACTGGAAAACTCTGTTCCAAGGAACGGCAGAAAAGATTCTCTGTTCTAGGGACTCGTTTGGAGCTCTCTAAAGTGAAAGCCACACATTTCCCCAAGCCTGCTAGGGTCTGTATAATAGCAGCATTCAAGACGGACATTCGGATACATCTTGCTCAGCCTCGTGCCGGAAGAGAAGATTCAACTCTGCAGAAAACAAAAGCCACCTTTGAGTAGAGAAGGGCTGAGAAGGAAGCTGCTAAGGTGATTTTGAGGGGCGATTAGAAGATGCCTTGAGTGCAAGAGGGCAGGCAAAGGGGTAGAAGAAACCGTTGTCACAGATGCATAAATTCTCAGCCCCTGCGATCTCCAGGCTGGACTTAATTTTGTGACAATATCTCCTTTTTGTGGGCTGGAGTGCAGTGACAGATTTTCTTGCTGTTTTTCTACTCCGTGCTGCTGCTGAAAGTGCCCACCGCGGTGGCACGTGGAGTGGAAAGTGCCTCCTTCAACGCAGTAGCATTGGATAACTGTGGGCTGTTCTCCAGCACCGCACCAGGACGTGATCTCCACTCGTTTCTTTGAGGCAAGGCGATGTGGAAGCTAAGCACCTGTCATTCAATGTTTCATCTCTGTTCCATGGCGATCTGCTGATCTGTCTTTGCACTTTACATGGGTTTTAGAGTGTCCTGCATGGGAAGTGGCTCACCTTCAGGAGGTGCATGCTTTGTTCCAAAGCAAAAGTCTGAGTGTCGGATCCCTTGTTCCTGGAGAGAGCTCTTGTGCCAAGCTCTTGTCTTGTCATTATGTGACTGTGGTCAGTATTCCACCCATGCTAAACCAAAGAGAGAAACAGAGTGTCCAGTATTTCCATAAAACTCTCACTCTAAATGTAGCCATGTCTACGTTCTCTCTTGGATTTGAGATCAAGGTAGGTGTGGACAGGGCTGCTCCCTCCTGAGGCCTCTCTCCTAGGCTTGATCCTCACAGAGTCCTCCCTCTGTGTGTGTCTGTGTCCTTTTCTCCTGTTTTTTTTTTTTTTTTTTTTTTTTGAGATGGATTTTCACTCTTGTCACCCAGGCTGGAGGGCAGTGACGCAATCTCAGCTCACTGCAACCTCCAGCTCACAGGTTCAAGCGATTCTCCTGCCTCAGCCTCCTGAGTAGCTGGGATTACAGGCACCCGCCACCACACCTGGCTAATTTTTGTATTTTTAGTAGAGACGGGGGCTTCACCATGTTGGCCAGGCTGATCTTGAACTCCTGACCTCTGGTGATCCACCTGGCTCGGCCTCCCAAAGTGCTGGGATTACAGGTGTGAGCCACTGCGCCCGGCGTAATCTCCTCTTCTTATAGAACACCAATCCTGTTGGATCAGAGCCCACCCAAGTGACCTCGTTTACCTTAATCTCTTCTTAAAGACCCCATATCCAAATAATTCACATTCTGAGGTCCTGGAGGTTACAACATTCATATATGAATTTTGGGAGGTGCACAATTCAGCCCATAATTGGATAACTCATTCATTTGAATACTGCTGTGTTTGTCTGCTGGGGCCGCCATAACAAAGTCCCACAGACTGGGAGGCTTAAACAGCAGACATTGACTCTCCCACAGTTCTGGAGGCTGGAAGTCCAAGATCCAGGTGTAGGCAGGGCTGGCTCCTCCTGAGGCCTCTCTGCTGGGCTTGGAGATGTCATCTTTCTCTGTATCCTCACAAAGTCATCCCTCCGTGTGTGTCTGTGTCCTCATCTCTTGTTAGGAGGACAGCAGTGCTGCTGGATCCACCCTAGTGACCTCGTTTTACCTTACTCACCTCTTTAAAGTCCTCATCTTCAAATACAGACACATTCTGAGGTCCTGTGGCTTAGGGTTTTATCATAGGCGTTTTAGGATGGGTTATCATCCGTCTATAACAACCATTAATCATGTTTTCCCTGAGGTCCCCATGAAGAGCTATAAAACCAGCACAAGTGGTTTTCAATCAATGAGCCCTCTGCCATTTCTCTTAGTTGTCACTGAGATCCTCGTGAAGAGATCAAAAAACCAGTGCACATGGTTACCAATCATTGATCACTTTGCCAGTTCTCTTAGTTGTCACTCACGTCCTGATGAAGAGATGAAAAAGCCCACGCACATGGTTATCAATCACTGATCACTCTGCCATTTCTTTTCGTTGTCACTGAGATCCTCATGAAGAGGCAAAAAAATCAGTGCATCTGGTTATGAGTCATTGATCAGTTTGCCGTTTCTCTTCGTTGTCACTGATGTCCTCATGAAGAGCTATAAAACCAGCACAGGTGGTGATCAATCACTGATCATTTCGCCATTTCTCTTCATTGTCCTCTGCACCCTGCTTTGGGCCAATTCACTTCCATCATCCTCTTCTCTAGACAGCCAGAGGGCCCTCCCTGGCAATGGAGATGAGACCTTCTTACAGGACTTGGAACCCTCAAATAGCTCCTCATACACCTGAGAATAATAGAAAATGCTGCATATCACCTTCGTAGTCCGGGCCCTCTGACCCACCTCCCCTGTTGGTCCTTGTTCTCCGGCCACTGCTGCTGCATTGGGAGGATTTCGTACTCCAGGAATGCTCAATGTAACCTATCATCTCCACCTCTGGCCTTGGCTCACGGACTTTTTCTGCCTCTTCCTTCTTTGCCTTATTATTTTTAGTTCAGTTTCTTATTGGAAGCAGGACACAGTAGCTACTTTGAGGGCTTTTGTGGGTGTGAAGTCAGAGGTGACCTGAGACATTTAATTAATCATTGAAGCCCTGGTTTTCTCATTTTTGAAGCACATTTCTGTGTTGCAAAGGGAATTAATAATAGTACATAGGTACGCCTTGTCTAGACCCTGGATGGATGGGAGCCATATTCATTCTTGGTTATTGATCCACTGATTCCTGGATAAGTTCTTCCTGGCCATTTATCCCTAAGCTCATACAGTGCCCTTTCAAAAACTGCTGCCAGCCGCAGGACTTGGCTTGCAGTATTGAAACACTCATTTCTTAGGGCTGATGTTTCTCATGGAGCTGCGGTGTCTGGAGGACAGAGTTTGCACTTTGTCAGCTGCTGGGCCCAGTACCTAGCAAGTCTCGTGTGTGGGAATTGCCTGGGACATGAATTCACAATGAACGTGTAATGCACTGAGAGCAGGTCATTAGGTCCACGTAGACGTCTTCTGCCCCTTCACCTTCTTTGTCTTCTGCCTCCAGCTTCAATCCTTTCCTCTTTCTCTAAGCAAATGCCCTTGTGTGGGCAGCTTATTTGCACAGCACTGTGGACTGGGCTAAGCAGTGTCCCCCTAAAACTCGCATTCCCAGAAGTTGTGAATGGGAGCTGTGAACCAAAAGTGTGTGAGACTGGTCTCAATCAAATTAGAAAGTTTATTTTGCCAAGGTTAAGGACATGCTCATGACATAGCCTCAGGAGGTCCTGACAACATGGGCCAAAGGTGGTGGGAGCATAGCTTACTTACACATTCGAGAGAGACATGAGACATCAATTAATACATGTAAGATGTAAGATGTACATTGGTTTGATCTGAAAAGGTGGGACTACTTGAAGCAAGAGAGTTGCTGGGAGTGGCATCAGGTCATAGGTAGATTTGAAAATGGGTTATGGGAAGAGGTTGTAGTGACCAAGGTTTCATTGTGCAGATGAAGCTTCCAGGTAGCAGGCTTGAGAGACAATAGACTGTGAAATGTGTCTTATCAGACTTGAGGTCTGTGTTGATGTTTATGGTGGTCAGAATTTCCTGAATTCCAAAAGGGAGGAGGGTATCATGAGGCATGTCTGACCATCTCTTCTTATTATGGCGTGAGCTCGTTTTCAGGTTAACTTTGGAGTGCCATTTGTCATTTACGTAGTTGGGAGAACTAGAATTTTAGTTTAGGTTTACAGACCTTATCTGGAAATAGGGTCTTTGCAGATGTCGTTAGTAAGCATCTCCAGATAAGATTATCCTGGACTATTTGGGTGGGCCCTAAAACTCATGACAAGTGTCCTCTAAGAGACGAAGAGCAAGAGACACAGACACAGAGGAGGCCACATGGACATGGAGGCAGACACTGGAGTGATGCGGCCACAAGCCAGGGACATCTGGAGCCACCAGGAGCTGGAAGAGGCAGGCAAGGACCCTCCCCTAGAGTTTGATTTTGGAATCCTGGCCTTCAGAACTCTAAGAGAGTGAATGTGTGTTGTTTAAGCCTCCCAGTTTGTGGTACTTTCTCATGGCAGCCCCAGGAAACTCATTCATGAGTTTGCTAGGGAAACGAGTGAGTGATGAGCCCACCAGTAAGCAAAATGAGCACAGTAGGTAAGATGGCACAGAGATGAAGGGTCCTGCCTCATGGGAAGTGAGAGACTGTGATGAGAAGGGCTGTCTTAGGGAGCAGGGTTTGCAGGAAGATCTCCGAGGAATGGGTGGTCTTCCCATGGTCACCAGTGTGCCTGGGGAGAGGGAATTCCAGGTGAGTTAAGGGAGTGGGGAGTAGCCCCATGGCATCCACTCATAGGATATGCTTGAAGACCTAGAGGGGTTGAGGTGGATGTGGGGGACTGAGTGTGGGGGCTGAGATGACCAGCAGTATGAGACCCGGCTTGCATTTCCAAACAGTGAGGAAACCATTGGCATTGGGTTGGCTTTCAGGGCAGCTGATGACTTTCACTGTATGTTGGGGGAGAATATGTGGTTTTAAGGACTGAGGAGACAGATAGCAGGGACCAGAATCTACACAGTACAGCAGAGAATGCAAAGGAGGGGAAGTTGTCACTCAGGGTGGTTGATGTGAGACCCACTTTAAATGTTTTCTAGTCTGATGCAGTGGCTCACACCTGTAATCCTAGCACTTTGGCAGGCCAGGACCAGAGGATTGCTGAGGCCAGGAGTTGAGATTAGCCTGGGTGACAGGGCAAGAGAACCTATCTCTACAGAAAAATTAAAAATTAGCCAGGTGCAGTGGTGAGCATCTGTAGTCCCAGCTACTCAGGGAGGCCGAGGCAGGAGGATGGCTTGAGCCCAGGAGTTCCAGGCTTCAGCTAGAGCTGTGATGCTGCTGCTGCACTCCAGCCTAGGTAACAGACAGAGCAAGACCCTGACCAAAAAAAAAAAAAAAAATAGGCCAGGCGCAGTGGCACACCTGTAGTCCCAGCACTCTGGGAGGCCAAGGTGGACAGACCTGAGCCCAGGAATTTGAGACCAGCCTCAGCAACATAATCTGTCTCTACAAAAAATATAAAAAATAGCTGGACGTAGTGATGTGCACTTGTGGTTCCAGCTAGTCAGGAGGCTGAGATGGGAGGATTGCTTGCTCCCAGGAAGTTGAGGCTATAATAAGCTGAAATCATACCATTGCACTCCAGCCTGGGCAACAGAGGGAGACCTTGTCTCCAAAACCACCAGCCACAGCAAAATAAACAAAAACCCCAACATTTTCTGTGGTGCCTCTCTCTTAAGATCTCAGATTAGTTATACAAGAGTAGAATGTGGGATTGGAGGCAAGTGGACTTCTCCTTACCACAGAATTCATGTCGTAAATGCTTCTGCACAGAGGAGGCTTCTGGGGCTCTTAGGGGAGACCTAGGAGGTAGGTAATAGGGATCTGAATCTACCAGTTCAGGAGCTCATAACCCAGGTCAGATGATGCCAAGTTTCATTTTATACATTATCTGTTCTTCCTCTCTCTGCTCCTTAAGAGTGCAAGTCAGTATGTGGGATTGGAGACAGTGGACTCTTCCTTACTGGGGTATAGGAGCTGGCATGGCAAATATTCTGCAAAGCTTGTTCTTGCAGGACCAAGCATCTAAATAGCAAGGTCTAACCTAAGTCATCTATTTCTCAAGGAAAATCCCAAAATCTGGCCTTTGGAGTGTGATTTAGCCCTCATTCTCAAATCAATGGTGAAGTTCAGAGGGGGAATCAATCCCTCTGAGCATCTCGAAGGTGGACACGAACAGTTAGCTGAGGAGGAAATCTCAAAACAATGCCCCCCTATTGGGGATTCTCTTACCTTTGTCATTGTAGTTCCTAAACAACGCACTCCTTTTTCCTTTCTATTCTTCAATTCACATGGTCCTTTAACATGGTTCCTCAGATTTCAATAATCTATACATTGGAGATTACAAATAAATCTTAATATAGCCAATGAAAGACTAAACATTGTAAATGGCACTTTGTTTTCAGTTTGACATTACTTTGCTGATGATTCTTTTCATAATCCAAGCTGGAGTGCAGTGGCACAACTGTATCTCACTGCAGCCTCCAACTTCTGGGCTCAAGCAACCCTGCCGTCTCCGCTTCCCAAGTAGCTGGGACTACGGGCATGTGCAAAAAATCTATTTGTAGATTAAATGAATACAAGTCCATTCTCAGTATGAAACACATACTCCAATACTTGCCAGAGAAATGGTACATGGTAGTTAAAATGTGCAGCAGATGTGCTAATTGGCCTGGGTATAGAATTTTAGCTATTTGGTCTGGGTATGAGAATTTTAGGTTGAGGACCATTGCACTCAGAATTTAGATATGGTGCTCTGCTTTAGTGTCTACTATTCATGATAGAAGTCTAAGTCTCATCTTTGTAGGATTGATCTATTTTTATTTTACTTTCATTTTCTTGGCATTTTCAAGATTATTTCTCCTCATCCTTGGTGTTTAGATTGCCAGAAACATATTGTAAGGATAAGGACTATTGATATTCTTTTCTTTTTTCTCTCTCTCTCCATCTCTCCCTCTCCTCTTTCTTCCCTCCCCCTCTACCTACCCCCACTCCCCTCTCCTCCCCTACCCCTCCCCCTCTCCTCCCTCTCCCCTTTCCCTCTTCACCTTCCCCTCCCCTCCCCTTCCCTCCCCTTCTCCTTCCTTCCTTCCTTCCTTCCATTCTCTCTCTCTTTCTTTCTTCATTTTCTTTTTCTTTTGCTGCATACTCTCTTACATCTGAAGACTGACTTTCTGCTATTGAGAAAATTTCCTGTTTAATTTCTTTGAAAACTTTTCTTCTTTCTATTTTTTTGTTCTATTCTCCTGAAACCCATGTTGGTGAACCTTCTGAATCACTCCTGTAGGCTTCTAGCTTTTTGAAATTTTCCATTGTCCCTTCTATTCTACTTCTGAGAGATTTCCTCAATGAACATTTTCCAAACCATCTGTTACTCTGTTTTTAGTTTGCAGCAAATCATATTTTAAACTTCTAAGAACTATTTCCTATCCTTGGAGTAATCTTTCTGTAGCATTTGATTCTTAGGTTTATAGCTGTATCCCTCTCCCCCTAATCTTTTGAAAGAAAACTAATTAGTGCAGTCAGAATTTTTATGTCTGTCTGTCCTTGAATTTCTATTTCACAGACTGCCTGATATTTGTGGGGTTCTTCCACTCCACCCCATAACTTTTCAGTTCTCTCTTTTTTGGTGAAGGTGTTTTTCAAATATCTGGTAATGCTTTATATCTACATGCATAAAAATGAGGAATGTAAGTTGGAGCTGTGCCCATTTGCAAGGGTTGCCAACTTGTCTGAATTTGTCAAGGTTATGTTATAGGTTAGGAATTCCACTTTTATGTGGTGGTAATTTTTTTGGGGGGGGGGCTTTTTGTTTCCTTTAGAGTAGATCCTCTTATCTGATTTTCCCCCTGGTGGTGGGCATATTGGGCTTCTGAGAATTCTGCAGAATTTGCAGTGACTTCTCCAGTTTCTGTTATCAGCTGACGGTTTTCTCCTGCCTCCTTGTTGGCTAGGGTTCACACTTGCGATCCATAGCACACTTTTAGTTTGTTCCCCCTTTATCTCAGAAGGAAAGAAAGAGAAACTAGGAGCTCCCTATCCACCATCTTTGCTTGGAAGATCCCCGGTTTACACTTTTAGTTACATGGTTGAATTGGTGAAAATGGATGGACTTTGAAAACATCATGCTGATGGAAAGAAGTCAGACACAAAAGGCCATATGGTGTTGATTCCATTTACATGAAATGTGCTGAACAGGCAAATCCATAGAGATAAAAAGTGAATTGGTGGTTGTCAGGAGCTGGGGAAGGGAGAATGGGGAGAGACTCCTAAATGAGTGCAGGGCCTCTTTTTGGGGTGATGATAGAGGTGGTGGGTGTATACAACATTGTGATGAATTGTGCTCTTTACAATGGTGAATTTTATGTCATGTGAAGTTTATTGTGATAAATAAAAAGGAAAAATAAAGAAAATTATTTCATTTTCAAAAGGCTACGTAGTGTATGAGTCCATTTGTAGGAAATATCCAAAATAGGAGTATAGAGATAGAAAGTGGATTTGTGGTTGCCAGGGCTGGAAGAGGGAATGGGGAGTGACTGCATAATGGGTACAGGGCCTCCGAAAGGAGTGAGAATGTCCTCGGATTACCTGAAGGTAGTGGTTGCACAACATTGTGCATGGACTAAACACCGGTAACCTGTGCACTTTTAAAATGGTTCATTTGATGTTATGTTAATTTCCCATTAATATTCTGAGAGTTTGCATGGAAAGGTGAAGCTCTAAGCAGGTTGTATGTTTAGCTGTGGGGGATACCCATTATGCTGCTTAGAAATATGTTCACACTTAGGGTTCAACACTGGGGGTTCAACTCGGTAGTTCATTCTGCCTCCACACTCTTTCGAGATATGGATCAAGAAAAACTTGGTGAGGACGGGGGTAGGGGATTGGATCTGTGGCTCTGTTTTACGCATTATCTGATTTCGAGGTCTGTGGGTGAAGTTCACACAGCACCTTTACCTTGGCCAGCTCTGGGCTTTGTAGATGCCAGTCCCCAGTGTTTGCTTCCTCTCCCATCTCTCTTCTCTGCTTAGAAACAAAAGAGCCTAACAGACGGCTCAACAGGTTCATGACAGCTATGCCTGTTCTTGGGAAGTAATTTTGATCAGAACTCAGGCCTTTGGGAAATGCCTAAAGGAGTAGTAATCACCATTATTATCATTTTAAAGCTAGTAATTAAGAAAACTAGAGATAGATGGTAGATGATGGTGGTAGAGATAATTAGGTAGATAGGTAGATGATAGAAATATTGACAGACATAAATAAGTAGATACATAGAGGGCATAGAGGACACATATATGATAGGTAGATGATAGATATCGATAGGTGGATGGATAATAGAAAGGTGATAGGTAGAAAGATGATGGAGATATATAGATAGATGGATGATAGAAAGAGGATAGATCCATAAATAAATAGATAAATAGATATAGATGATATATGATAAATAGATGTTAGAGATAGATGGATTAGATAGATAGATACATAGATAAGATAAGATAGATAGATAGACAGATAACAGAGGTACATGATGGTAAGCTAGATAATAAATAATAGATGTGAAGAGAATTTGGTAACGATAGGTAGATGATGGATGGATGGATAGATATGTGATTAGTAGATGGATAGATAGATGATAGATGAACGGATGGATAGATGATAGATTAGATGGTATAGATAGGTGGATGGGTGGAAGGATGGATAGATAGATGATAGACACAGATAGATTATAGTAAGATAGATAATAAAATGTACAGAGAATTGGTAGATGATGGGGGGATGGATGGATAGATGGATAGATGATAGATAGATGTATAGATGATAGAGATAGATAGGTGGATGGGTGGAAGGATTGATAGATGATAGAGAGATTATGTAAGATAGATAATCAATAGATGTACAGAGAGAACTGGTAGATGATGCATGGATGGACAGATGAATAGATGGATAGATAAATGATGGATGGATCGGATGAAAAACGGATGGATAGATAGAGATAGATGATAGATAGATAATAATAGATGTGCAGAGAATTGTTAGATGACAGACAGGTAGGTAGATGGATGGATGACAGATGATAGGTAGATGGATAAATAGAAGATTGACAGATGATGGATGGATGGATGGATGGATGAATAGATGATAGATAAATGGATGGATGGGTAGACAGATGATAGATAGGTAGATGGATAAATAGATGATAGATAGATGGTAGATGGATGGATGGATGGATGGATGATGGATAGCTAGATATGGATTGATGACAGATAGATATCTTTTGTTCTGCAGAATTGAGTTGTAAAGTTTGCTGTCTGTAATACTCCCAATGGAGATGTCAGGAATTCTCTTCGTGCAAGGGTGGGGAGGAGTTGTCTACAGGAGCAGCTGTAACAGGTGCATTTTGGAATTTACCCCATCAGAATGTAAAGGTCAAGAAAGTAGCCCTGGGACACACGTCTGGGACACTTGTGTTTGTTATATTTAGTGCGAATTGCGGGTTGGCTTTGCTTGGAGTGTTGCTTCTGGGGGAAGGTGGCGTGGTCGCCTTCATGCTGAGAATTTTAATTTCCATAGACAGTATATTGGGCTGGACACTGTGTGGGACTTGGCATTGCTGGCTGCCCTCCTGACTGTTGTCTTCCTCCTGGCAACAGGGGCTTGAGTGCCCAAGAATCAAGTGGTTTGAAAGTCATTACAAAAGTTCACATCAGTCTTACGCGCAGAGACTTAAAACTTCCATAAATTATATCTGCTGTGAGAGAGTTCCTTCCTCTCCTACTGAGGCATTAGGAAACTGAGCACATTCTACCTAATGAATCAATATACTTTTCTTTATGTTATCTCTCCTGCCTCATACATCCCTGAGTTGAAGTCTTTTTAAGAAATAGTCTGTCCGGAATTTAAATAACATGTTTGGCTGCTTCTTACAAAGCACAATTCTTTTCTTTTCTTTCTTTTTTAAAATTATTTTATTTTATTTTATTTTATTTATTTTATTTTCAGACAGGGCCTCACTCTGTTGCCAAGGCTGGAGTTCAGTGGTGCAATCATGGCTCATTGCAGCCTTGACGTCCTGTGCCCAAGCGATCCTCCTGCCTCAGCCTCCCAAGTAGCTGGGTCTACAGTTGTGCACCACCTCACCTGGCTTTTTTTTTTTTTTTGAGTTGGGGTTTCTCATTTGTTGCCCAGGCTGGAGTGCAATGGCATGACCTTGGCTCCCCGCAACCTCCACCTCCTGGGTTCAAGAGATTCTGCTGCCTCAGCCTCCTGAGTAGCTGGGATTACAGGCATGCGCCACCACACCTGGCTAATTTTGTATGTTTAGTAGAGATGGGGTTTCTCTATGTTGATCAGGCTGGTCTCAAACTCCCGACTTCAGGTGATACATCTGCGTTGTCCTCTCAAAGGGCTGGGATTTCAGGTGTGAGCCACCAGGCCAGGCCGGCTAATTTTTTTTTTTTTTTTTTCAGTAGAGATGAGTCTTGCTGTATTTCCCAGGCTGGTCTCAAACTCCTAGGCCCAAACGATCCTCCTTCCTTGGCCTCCCGTAACACTGGGATTATAGGCATGAGCCACTGCACTAGCTTAGAGCACAGTTGTTTTGAATGAGTTGAATTACATCTTTGCTGTAACTCAGGTAGTCAAGCCATCGCTTCCACTTTTTGCCTTTTGTTTTCACCTAAGATCTAAACACTTTGGCTGAATTTTCAAGAGTGAAACACAATATAAAATAAAGGACTGGAACTCATATAGATTGTAGCTGTGAGTTTCCCTGGCATTGCAGCATGAGGAAATGGTCATAGCAGTTGGGTTGACTTTGCCTCATGTTTAAGGTTTCTTCACACTCCTTCTGTGTTTTCTTTTGTTTAGAATGAAAGGAAACGTGTATGTGAATTAGAATACTGACTACTCACTGCAAGTCGTGATTTTTTTTTTGAGACAGGGTCTCAGTCTGTCGCCCAGGCTGGAGTGCAGTGGTGCAATCATGGCCCACTGCAGCCTCGAACTCCCAGGCTCAAATATCCTCCCACTTCAGCCTCCCGAGTAGCTGTAACTACAGGCATGCCACCATGTCCAGCTAATTTTTGTATGTTTTGTAGAGATGGAGTTTCACCTTGTTGCCCAGGCTGGTCTCAAACTCCTGAGCTCAAGCAATTCACCTGGCTTGGCCTCCCGCAGTGCTGGGATAGCATGTGTGAGCCGCCGCGCCAGGCCCCAGCCATGATGCTCGGGAGAGGAGAGGAGGCGACTATGGCAGCATCACCCCTGCCGTGCCTCATGAGTGTAACTCTGGTGTTTTCGTTGATTTTCACAGTGACTGATCAGGCTTTTGTCACACTGGCCACCAATGACATCTACTGCCAGGGCGCCCTGGTCCTGGGGCAGTCACTGAGGAGACACAGGCTGACGAGGAAGCTGGTGGTGTTGATCACTCCTCAGGTGTCCAGACTGCTCAGGTAAGGCTTAGAGATGCGGCCTGTGCCCAGCTGGGTCCTGAAGAAGGAGGGTCACCTCTCCCGTTAGAGGTCCCAGGAGTTATTCTGACGACTGACCGCCTTCTTCACAGGCCTGGATAGCGGGCAGTCATGATGGACCTCTGACATTTGTAACGAATCTTTGAATCCTGTGAAAACATGCATGGGATCGGCTTCACAATACTTTGAAAAGCAACACTGGGTATGGTTACTGTTCATTCTCACAACCATGGAAATTGAAAACTCAATTCTTTTTGCTTGTTTGTTTTTGAGACAGGGTCTCGTTCTGTTGCCCAGGCTGGAGTGCAGTGGTACTATCCCAGCTCATTGCAACCTCCACCCCCCCGGGCTCCTGCGATCTTCCCTCCTCAGCCTTCTAAGTAGCTGGGACCACGAGTATGTGCCCCCATGCCCAGCTGTTTTTTCACCTTTATTTTTTTGTATTTTTGGTAGAGACAGGGTTTCACCACATTGCCCAGGCTGATCTTGAACTCCTGGAGTCACTCAATCCATCTGCCTTGGCCTCCCAAAGTGCTGGGATTACAGGCATGAGCCACAGCACCCTGCCAAGGAGTCTTTTTGTTTTTATAATGTCCTTTTATAATCCGCTTTGTCTTTAATTCACAAATAAAGCAAATACATAAACAAATGTGTCTAGTGAATAAAGCATAGGCTTCTCTTAAGTGTCATACATTATGTAAGCAATAATCATTTTCTTTTATCAACCATGGACCACTTAGAAAAATTGATTTTATGCAAATGGGACGAGGAGGCATTTAATATGGTAGTTGCCGCAGGTATTGAATGTCATACTCTTTGACGATGAAATAATAAATCTAGACGTTAATAGCTAAACTAAAAGAGAACAAACAAAGAAAAAACCAATCCATGTGTCCTCAGACATTTTAAATTAGAAGTGCTCTCCTAAATAACTCGATCCGGGTACAAATGAAAGCTTGAATTATGTACTATTTCATAAAATCATTGCAATGTGAGTGCTACCTATACAAAGCAAAGGCAGTAGCTAAAGTGGTACAAGAAAGAAAATTTAAATCAGTAAAGAAATTATCCACTTCAAATATATATATAGGAATATACATATATTTATGAATATATGTATATATATATCATAAATGAATACATATATATAAATATTTTGAGATAGAGTCTTGCTCTGTCTCCCAGGCTGGAGTGCAGTGGCACGATCTTGGCTCACTGCAACCTCCACATCCTGGGTTCAATTGATTCCAGTGCCTCAGCCTCCCAAGTAGCTGGGATTACAGGCACCCAACATCACGCCCGGCTAATTTTTGTAGTTTTAGTAGAGACAGGGTTTCAGCATGTTGGCCAGGCTGGTCTTGAGCTCCTGACCTCAAGTGATCTGCCTACCTCGGTCTCCCAAAGTGCTGGGATTACAGGCATGAGTCACCATACCCAGCCTTAAATATTTTTAAAATTAAAAAAAATGCAGACAGCAGTAAAAAAAATTTATAAACATAGAACGACAAAACTAATAATTGGGAACAAGAAACAAATTCAGGGGTTAGACTTTTTTTGAGACAGAGTTTTGCTCTTGTTGCCCAGCCTGGAGTGCAATGAATGGTGCAATCTTGGCTCATCGCAACTTTTGCCTCCCGGGTTCAAACGATTCTCCTGACTCAGCCTCCCGAGTAGCTGGGATTACAGGCGTGTGCCACCATGCCTGGCTAATTTTTGTATTTTTAGTAGAGGTGGGGTTTTGCCATATTGGCCAGGCTGGTCTCAAACTCCTAACCTCAGGTGATCCATGCTCCTCGGCCTCCCAAAGTGCTGAGATTACAGGCATGAGCCACCGCGCCCGGTCAGATTATTTAACAATAAATCTTTACAGAGGCCAAGGTGGGACGATCGCTTGAGGCCAGGAGTTGAGACAGTCTGGGCGACATAGCAAGACCCTGTTTCTACAAAAAATAAAAAAGAGTTAGTCTGGTGTGGTGGTGTGCAGCTGTAGTCCCGGCTACTCAGGAGGCTGAGGTGGGAGGATGGTTTGAGCCCAGAGGTTTGAGGCTGTTGTGAGCCACCACACTGCAGACTGGGCAATAGTGAGCTCCTCTCTCTAAAA
Organism: Ateles fusciceps; assembly: GCA_036589455.1. Classification (NCBI taxonomy): domain Eukaryota; kingdom Metazoa; phylum Chordata; class Mammalia; order Primates; family Atelidae; genus Ateles; species Ateles fusciceps. Next base: position 71,205 of record JAZHEH010003063.1, read on the forward strand.
ATAAAAATAGCAAATAAAAATGAATCTTTTATTTGAGAAAACATAAATGTACAAAACTGAAATTAAAAAGAAGTCATTTGGAGGCATTTTTAAAAGCGAATACTGTATAGAAGCCTTACTGTAATAACGTTGGTAGTACTGCAGAAGTGCTTGATCCTTCGAGGGAAACTGGTGAGACCTTGGTTGTTGTCATCAGAAGAAATAGAAACCTTCTGTTTGACAATAACTTTGAGAAAAACTGAAAATGTTACCAAAGGCTTATCTTGTAGCAAGGCCCTGGCATGAGCCATTTTGGGAAGTTCTGTTAAATTGCCCATGATGAGTTCATTTCCCTGCTACATACACTATCACAGAGCCTAGAAAAAGATGAGTATGCTCGCTAATTTTGAGAAACTGTCATAATCTTGATACCCAAACTTGCCCTCAAATACAGGATATGAATAAGGCAAGTCTAGCCCTATAGTAAAGAAATAAACAGTGCTTATTCTATGAAAACAAAGATAGGTTATTATTTTAAAATCTATTAATGTCATTAATCACATTAATATGTTAGAGAAAATCAATGGTAAGATCCCTTTAAAATAAAAACTAAACTAATAACAAAAAGAATTCCAGGCCAAGCATGGTGGCTCATGCCTCTAATCCTAGCACTTTGGGAAGCTGAAGCAGGCGGATCACTTGAGGTCAGGAGTTCGACACCAGCCTGACCAACATGGTAAAACCCTGTCTCTACTAAAAAAAAAAAAATTAGCTGGGTGTGGTGGACAGGCACCTGTAATCTTAGCTACTCGGGAGGCTGAGGCAGGAGAATCACTTGAATCCAGGAGGTAGAGGTTGCAATGAGCCGAGATGGCGCCACTGCACTCCAGTCTGGGCATCAAGAGCTCGATTGTGTCTCAAAAAAAAAAAAAAGAATACTACGTAGATTATAAATATAGAGGTAAACATTGAAAACATAGAAAAATCTGAGAAGAAAATAGATGGCAGTTTCTCAGCACTGCTGTGTGGGACTGGAGGGTTCCATGTGATGGGCCATCCTATACACTGCAGGGTGTGGAGCAGCGTCCCTGGGCTCCACCCGCCAGATGCCAACAGGATTACCCTGTCTTGCAGTTGTGACAACTCAAAATATCTCCACATACTGATCCAGGTGGATGTTTCGTTCATCTGAAAGCTGGAAATGCTGTTGTAAATTACACAAGATGAAAGAGGACACCAAAACTGCACTGCTGTGCGTCAGAGATACTATGTGTTAAAGAAAAAGCAAACTGAGGGACACATTTATAATATTATAATGAAGAGGTTCTTATTGTCCGTCACATACAAAAAACTCTTAAACACTTGAGGGATTTGCATGTGCCAGAAGCAAAGATAGACAGACAATACAAAAATAGGTATTAAACATGAGCAACTGGCTGGTCGCGGTGCCTCACGCCTGTAGTCCTAGCACTTTGGGAGGCCGAGGGAGGTGAATCACTTGAGGTCAGGGGTTCGAGACCAGCCTGACCAACATGGTGAAAGCTGTCTCTACTAAAAATAGAAAACACATTAGCTGGGCATGATGTTGCCTATAATCCCAGCTACTCAGAAGGCTGAGGCAGGAGAATCGCTTGAACCCAGCAGGTAGAGGTTACATAAGGCGAGATCACACCACTGCACTCCAGCCTGGGCAACAGAGCAAGACTCAGTGAAAAAAAAAAACACCTGACTATATTAAGGTCCAAAAATACACGAGCAGATTCCCTGTGTTATTTTCACAGCTGGGGGAAGGGATAGAAAAATATAATTGAATTGTTTGTGTCACAAAGGATACTGCATTCTCCATCATGTGATTATTGCTTATTACGTGACTTTATCAAAGTAGACTTAAGATCTACTCAATAGGAACTTAAAATAGTCTGAAACAACATGGCAGAAATGGTGGGAAGGGTTTAGTGTTGCAGATTGGGTTGAGGTTTTGTAGGACCTTTTATTGTATATTTCACAGTCATGGGGAGAATTAACGGATGGCGCTCTGTAGTGGTCAGGGAGTAGAAGACGAGCAGTGAACAGTGACCGTACGTGACCAGGGGTGTGGGTGGTGGGAGATGGCCCTTCACTTAGGCTGTGTGCTCCAAGTGTGTTGTGGAGTGATCTCTTTGTAGGGAAACCATGCCAGGAGCCTGCGTTTATAACTTTGAACTAACCATACTCATGAAACGTAATTCTGCTTCCAGGAGTTTATTTTAGAGAAATGAGCAGAGCTGAACAAAAGGATGTAAGGACATAAATGACAGTGCCATATGTAGGGAGGTGGAGTGCTGTTTCTCTTGCCCTCCCCCGCCCAGATCTTTATGCAACTGTGGTGAAGATGCCATGGATTCCATAAATAACTGGGCCGAAAGCAGAGGGAGATTTCCTGAAAGACGGGTACTTTTTCAGAGAAATAGTTACCTTGAATACTGAGCAGTGAAATCCTACAAATAAATGTAGAGTCCAAGAGAAATGCTAAGAGATATAAAAGGCCCGAGAACTTCAACATCTGTCAAATAGGAGAGAAAAAGAAAGAAAGAGAGAGAGGGAGGGGAGGGAAGGAGGGGAGGGAGGAGGAAGGAAGAGCAGGCAGGAAGGCAGGAAGGCAGGAAGGCAGGAAGGAAGGAAGGAAGGAAGGAAGAGGGGAAGGAGGAGATAAGAAAAAGAAAGAAAGAAAGAGAAAGAGAGAAAAGAGAGAAAAACAGAAGTAACTACTGTTATATTTCACCTCTGAGAAAAATGTTTAGATTGAGAGTGTTCCAGATATTTGAGCAGAGTGAGTGAAGAGAGCTCAAACGTAGACACAAAGTGGTAAAATTTCAGAGCAGCAAAAATGAAGAAAAATCCTAAATGCCTTTCTGTATCAATCTGGTTGAGACAATTGATGTCTCAAAATTCTGGTGCAAGATAACTTTGAAATGAAAGCTCTGTATTTAGCTTTAGTACCGTAATTTTGAAAGCAAGACAAATACTTTTCAAATATGCAGCTGCTCAAAAATTTTATCGCTCAAAGACCTTTGAGGAAAAAGTGAGTTGATTGACTCCAGCAAAATGGAATGTGAATCCAAGAAAGGTGAGAGTAGCCAATGCTGTAACTACAGCATTTGGGAGGCTGAGGTGGGAGGGTCACTTGAGTCCAGGAGTTCAAGACCAGCGGGACAACATAGTGAGATCTCGTCTCTACAAAAAATTTTTTTAAATTGCTGAGTGTAGTGGCGCATGCCTGTAGTCCCAGGCTACTCAGGAGGCTGAGGGGGAGGGAGATCACTTGAGCCCAGGAGAATAAAGCTGCAGTGAGCTGTGCGATTGATTACACCACTGCACTCCCAGCCTGGGTGACAGGGCAAGACCCTGTCTCAAGAGTAATAATAATAAGAGTGCACACAGGAAGCAGTGCTGAATAAATAAACCTGTATAAAACAAAGTTAAGTCTGAATGTGTTAGTGCATAATTATGAAAATAATCTGCAATTAACATTTTTCGCATGGGAGGTAATTGAAACAGCAGCGAAGAAAGAACAGATAAGGTAGTATGTTCACGTTTTTGTTCCGTCTTCAGGGAAGAACATAGATAATGACTATCTTTATATTTGAGTATAAAATATAAGCTTAGGCAGTTGAAAGGTGGTCACCACCAGAAAACTAGAAAACCTTTGTACACGTTTCAGAGCCTTTATGGGAAATGCGTGGATTAAGAAAACCTGACTTCACGGCAATCAGAGGTGGGTGGGAAAAAATTATCAACAAAAAAGTGAGAACGTCTGATACATTAAAAAAGAAATAATGTGAAACAAAACTGCAGGACTCAGTCCAAAATATAACAGTGATCATAGATAAACACAAATGGATTAAAATTCCTTTTTAAAAAGACAGACTTTCTGAATGGGAAAATAAACACAAAACCCAGACATACAGTAGTTACAGGAGCAGCTTAACTAAAAACAAGGAAAGAAAAAACTTAAAAATAAATGGATGCTCATTTGATATGACTCTGTTCCACTATCCGAATCTAAGTAATTGTCAATTATTTTATAGACTGCTTTTCAGTTTTCGGTTTTTTTTTTTTGCTTTTTTTTTTTTTGAGACAGAGTCTTGCTCTATTTCCCAGGCTGGAGTGCAATGGCGTGGTCTTGGCTCCACCCGCAAGCTCTGCCTCCCACGTTCAAGCAATTCTCGTCCCTCAGCCTCCCAAGTAGCTGGGACTACAGGCATGCGCCACCATGCCTGGCTAATTTTTGTATTTTTAGTACAGACGGGGTTTCACCATGCTGGCCAGTCTGATCTCCAACTCCTGACCTTCAAGTGACTCCTCCCACCTCGGCCTCTGAGGTGCTCGGATTATAGGCATGAGCCTACCATGCGCCAGGCCTTGTGTAACTTTAAATATTATGAATAGTAAAAATATTGAACTTAGAATCATCCTGTGCTTCTGTGTAAATTGAAAAATATAATACTGCCTATCAAAAAGAAGCATGTTCAAAATTCTTAAATCATTTCAAAATGCCCTACAAATTATGGTGGTTTTATGCATCCCTAAAGCTTCAGTCATTTAGCTTAAGGTACATTACTAAGGTAGTATGTTAATTCTTCCAGTACGGTGGCATTTCACACCATTGACATTTGTGTTCAAGTATGAGCACACGTGGACGATGTGCACAGCTCTAAGCCATCCATGGAAATGAGCTCTGAACATGGAGACCACAGGGAGGCCAGTGGGGATTCTCTCTGTGTTCCACATTTGTGAGCAGCAAAACAGCACCCTCTCAAAGGAAGAGGGCAGTTCTAATGCTAAATCTCACCCGCTGTCCTCCTATTTGGCACATGTCTGTTCCAGGGCCATCCTCTCCAAGGTGTTCGATGAAATGATTGAAGTGAATCTAATCGATAGTGCGGACTACATCCACCTGGCCTTTCTGAAGAGACCTGAGCTTGGGGTCACCCTCACCAAGCTTCACTGTTGGACTCTCACTCACTACAGCAAGTGTGTCTTCCTGGGACGCAGACACTCTTGGTGAGTGAAGATTCCCCTACTGACAAGAAACTTCCAAGACCTCATCTCTCTATACCTTAAGCAGGCTGTCAGTTCTTTTTTTTTTTTTTTTTTTTTTTTTTTTTTGAGATGGTGAATCGCTCTGTCACCCAGGCTGGAGAGCAGTGGCGCAATCTTGGCTCACTGCAACCTCCGCCTCCCCCGGTTCATGGTGATTCTCCCGCCTCAGCCTCCTAGTAGCTGCGATGACAGGCACCCGCCATCATGCCTGGCTAATTTTTGTATTTTTGTAGAGACAGGGTTTCAACATGCTGGCCAGGCTGTCAGCTCTCACTGGCAGATGCCTGTGAGGTCATGTGCATTTCTATTTCTAACACAGTATCTCAGTCTATTACAATCACACATAACATACCCCCAGCACTGTGCTAGACCCTGCTGAAGAGAAGTAGGGGTTGGAAGACATGTTCCTACCCCAGGAATGAATTTATAACCACAGCATTTTACACAAGCAAAATAGAACCATTAGGAAAAAAAAAACTTGTGGCTGGGTGCAGTGGCTCACGCCTGCCATCCCAGCACTTTGGGAGGCTGAGGTAGGCAGATCACTCGAGGCCAGGAGTTTCAGACCAGTCTAGGCAACATGGTGAAGCCCTGTCTTACACAAAAAATACAAAAATTAGCTGGGCGTACTCATGCACACCTGTAATCCCAGCTACTTGGGAGGCTGAGGCATGAGAATCGCTTGAACTTGGGGAGATAGAGGTTGCAGTGAGCCAAGATCATGTGACTGCACTCCAGCCTTGGCAACATAGCAAGACCTTGTTTCAAAAAAAAAGGAAAAGAAAGAAGAAAACCTGTCGCCATGATTGTATATTGAATTATGTGGTCCTGATTGGACTGATACACCAGGTCTTTTAAGCTGTGGCATCTCCTAATTGCTCTCTAGGGTAGTGACCTACACAGTGTAGAAACCCACGGTGGCACTTTCAAAAACAGCCATTGGAAAATCAAAATGGAAAATGAAGTTGGAATGTTAGAAGTCAGTTCTGGATTGTCTTGGTTAAGTGAAAGCAGGTCTGGAGAAGAGAAACCAAGAATATAGTCAGGATAGTGTTACTATAATTTAGAAATCCATGTGTGTTAAAGCAGGGGTTCCCCAACCTCTGGGGCCATAGGCAGGCACCAGTCTGCTGGAAACCAAGCCACACAACAGGAGGTGAGTGATGGGCAGGCGAGTGAAGCTTCGTCTGTATTTAGAGTCACTCCCATCACTGGCATCACCACTTGAGTCCGCCTCCTGTCAAGATGAGCGTGGCATTAGATTCTCATAGTAGATGCGAAGCCTATTGTGAACTGCGCATGTGAGGGGATCTAAGTTGCACGCGCCTTATGAGAATCTTAAGGCATGATAATCTCTCACTGTCTCTCATCACCCCCAGCTGGAGACTTTCTACTCACAGGAAAATAAGCTCAGGGCTCCCACCAATTCTACATGATGCTGAGTTGTAGAATTATTTCATTATGTATTACAATGCAATCATAATAGAAATAAAGTGCACAATACATGTCATGTGCTTGAATCATCCTGGAACCATCTCCCCACCACCGTTGTGTTCCAGGAAACTGGTCCCTATGCCCAAAATCTTGGGGACCACTGAGGACAAAGAACTGAAATTAATTGTCAAGCTCTTATAAGGCAATTAACTACATTATGTTGACTTCCAAACCTCTCTGCTTATGAGTTCTGCAATGTCATTGCTGACATTTGCTAGTGTGTTGAGGGTATACAATTTAGAGATTTCATAGGAAGTTTAAGAACCTTGAGGAAATAGGTTTAGCCAGTGCTGCTTAACCACTTTAAATCAACCACAGAACAGTCTCTCTCAGCAAATGTTTCTCCTTTGAGCATAAATGTGAAAGTCTTGAGGAGTAGCTCAAAAAAAAAAAAAAACTGGACACAGGTTTCCAACAAGCAAGCATTTCCAGGCCCATCCTAAAGTCCCTACTGTATTATTTTGTAAAGTCAATCTGCCTTTGCAGAAAGAAGCATTGGCCGGGCACAGTGGCTCGTGCTTGTAATCCCAGCACTTTGGGAAGTTGAGGTGGGCGGATCACTTGAGGCCAGGAGTTCCAGACCAGCCTGGCCAACATGGTGAAACTCCATCTCTACTAAAAATGCAAAAATTAGCTGGGCGTGGTGGTAGGTGCCTATAATCCTAGCTACTCAAGAGGCTGAAGTGGGGGCATCGCTTGAACTGGGGAGGTGGAGGCTTGCAGTGAGCCAACACCACACCACTGCACTCCACCCTGGGCGACAGAGTGAGACTCCACTCAAAAAACAAAAAAAAAAAGAAAAGGAAAAAGAAGCATTGCGGCAGATTCATGTTTTGCTTCACCAGGTGCTGTCCAATGTTGATGAGCTGTTCGACCGGGGAGAGTTTTCTGCAGCCCCAGACCCAGGATGGCCAGATTGCTTCAACAAGCGGGGTGTTTGTCTTCCAGCCTTCGGCTCCACACGCATAAACTCCTGCTGCAGCACGCCATGGAACACGGCAGCTTTGACGGTAAGCCAGGGCAGCCTGGACATTTGAGGAGGAGAACGGGACTGTTGCCTGTTCCCATGTCGCAGCCTCGCCCCATTTCCCCTTATCTGGGAATGACCATTTGAAGACCGAGGTGGGAATTGAAGAATACGGCCAGTCAGGGGTATAGGAAGAGATCAGGAAGTCCACAACGAAATATGCAGTTGAGAGAACCATTGGAAATATCCTTGCTAAGTAGAAAGAACAGCTCAACAATCCAGTCATATAAAATAGGTGAGCAAGTCCTTCTCTAAAGGGCTGGATAGTAACTGTTTTCAGAGTTGCCCGCCTTATGGTCTCTGTTGCACACACTCAACTCTGCAGATGTTGCACGAAGTCAGCCATTCGACCAGACAACCACGCCTCACTTAACAACGGGGATGCGGTCCGAGAAATGTGTTGTTAGGAGATTTTGTCATTGTGTGACCATCCTAGAGTGTCTCTCCCACCGCTGAGCATGATGCAGCCTCCTGGATACCTAGGCTGGATGGTAGAGCCTGCTGCTCCTAGGCTACACACCCATAGAGCGTGGGATGGCACGGAATGCTGCAGGCAACTGTCACATAGTGGGAAGTATCTGTGGTTCTAAACATATGCAAACCTCACAAAGCTCTAGTGAAAATGCAGGATAATCTCTTATGGGACCGCCATCATATGTATGGCCTGTCTTTGACCCCAAGCACTTTTATGTGTTGTGTGACTGCACTTGGCGTTGAACATGGGTTGCGCCTGGTGGCTCATGCCTATAATCCCAGCACTTTGGGAGGCCAGGCAGACAGATTGCTTGAGGCCAAGAGTTCAAGACAAGCCTAGGCAACATGGCAAGACCACATCTCTACAAAAATTACAAGAATAAGCTGGATGTGATGATGGCACCTGTTTCTGTGCTCCCTGCAAGGCTGAGTTGGGGAGCAGCACCTAAGCTGAGGAGTTCAAGGCTGCAGTGAGCTATGATTGCACTACTGTACTCCAGTCTGGGTGACAGACTGAGACCCTGTCTCAAAGGAAAGAAAAGAGCACGGCTGTGTTCCAATAAAACTTTATTTACAAAAACATCCAGAGAATGTAGTTGATTGACCCCTGGTAGAATATAGGGGAGAATTAAAATGAGGTAACCTGAAGCCACGTGTTTGTTCAAATGGCTGTCAGTAGAGAGGATATGTGCTGGAATTTTCGTAAAGTAAAAGAAAATACTGGCCAGGCGCAGTGGCTCATGCCTGTAATCCCAGCACTTTGGGAGGCCGAGGTGGGCGGATTACCTGAGGTTGGGAGTTCGAGACCAGCCTGACCAACACGGAGAAACCCCGTTTCTACCAAAAACAGAAAATTAGCTGAGTGTGGTGGCACATGCCTGTAATCCCAGCTACTCAGGAGGCTGAGGCAGGAGAATCGCTTGAACCTGGGGAGGCGGAGGTAGCAGTGAGTCGAGATAGTGCCATCACACTCCAGCCTGGGCAACAAGAGCGAAACTCTGTCTAAAAAAAAAAAAAAAGAAAAGAAAATACTGGACCAGTGAAGAATTGCCTCTAGGTAAAGGCCAAGAGTTAATAAAACCGACAAAAAAGGGCGGGAAAAGCATTGTGACTACCAGGGAGCATTCGTGAGGGGGATGAGTGGAGTGCTTTGGACTCCATATGCAATTTTCTTATTCATCTTGGGGCTCCTAGTGGAGAATTTTGGAGGGAATGTGCATGTATTTTTATCAATGGCTTGGGTTATGAGTCCTTTCTGAGAACGGACAGCATGTGTTAGCTGGCAGACAGAAGAAATGGAATTAGTAACCCTGAGGGCAAGTGTTTATGTTGAGAGCTTCAGGCACATCTCGTGTTCTTGGAGTGGACCGGACCATACTTTCCTAATCTGCTTTTTTTGTTTGCTCATTCTGTAGGGGCAGACCAAGGCTTACTGAATAGTTTCTTCAGAAACTGGTCGACGGCAGACATCCAAAAGCACCTGCCGTTCATCTATAACTTGAGTAGTAACACGACGTACAGTTACAGCCCTGCCTTCAAGCAGTAAGTTCTCCACCCTGGCCAATCCTGCTAGCTCTGCCGCTCCTGAGCCACCTTCCCTCTTGGAAGATATACCAGCTGTTGGCATATTTTAAAACTCTATCTATCTATCTGTCTATCTATCTATCTATCTGTCTGTCTATGTATGTATGTATGTATGTATGTATGTATCTATCTGTTAATGCATATCTGTCTAGATCTAGATATCTATGTGTATACATAGAGCTATATATCTATATCTACACATGTATCTATATCTAGATCTAGATATCTCTCTATATACATTCATCTATCTAATTTATATATCTATGTAGATATTTGTCTATACAGACCTAGATACCTGTCTATCTATCTATATCTATCTATCATATCTATTATCTGTATCTATCCGGATAGATCTGGATATTTATATATATACATCTATCTGTCTAGATCTACATCTCTTTGTAGATATCTATATCTATCTGTCTGTCTGTCTACCTATCTATCTCTATCTAGCTATCTAATCTAGATCTCTATCTATATAGATCTATAGATCTCTCTATATCTGTATCTATCTAGATCTATATCGGTTATCTGTCTATCTAGATCTGGACATGTGTCTATATATTAATACATCGATCTCTCTATGTCCATCTTTATGTATGTATATACACACACACACACACAGACACACATCTCATCCCCTGCTTGCTTATTGCTGTAAATGATAGGTAGTCAAGGCGCTATGACAATCATTCCCAAACTGTGGCCCAAGGAACCCTGAACAGTTCCCTGTAACTCTTTCAGGTGTCTTCAAAGTCAGAACTACCTTGAAAAAGAATTCTTAAGATGTGATTTTTTCCCCTTTTTGCTGCCATTTTCTCATGCGTCTATGCTGGGATTTACAGACACTGCATGGCATGTGATAAGGTAACACAGACAGAGCTAGGACGAACCAGGCTGTCGCCTCTTGGGAAAATGGATGCCACTCTTTTCACAATGATTTTTCTTAATATAGAAGGTATTTTTAATGAAAAAATATGAAATTTATGTTACTGCATAATGGTTTGATTTTTTTTTTTTTTAGATGGAATCTCGCTCCGTAAGCAGGCTGGAGTTCGGTGATGCGATCTCAGCTCACTGCAACCTCCGTCTCCTGGGTTCAAGCGATTCTCCTGCTCAGCCTCCCAAGTAGCTGGGACTACACGCGTGCAACACCATGTCCAGCTAATTTTTGTATTTTTAGTAGAGACAGGGTTTCACCATGTTGAGCAGGCTGGTCTCGATCTCTTACCTCTGATGTACCCTCCTTGGCCTCCCAAAGTGCTTGGATTACAGATGTGAGCCACTGAACCCAGCCTGGTTTGATTTTTTTTAAGGGATTGATAAATATGTTTCTAATTTCTCAGTTTTAATCTCAATTATTGTAAATATGGAGAGATAGAATCCACAGGGACATGGCCGGGCACGGTGGCTCACGCCTGTCATTCCAGCCCCTTCGGGAGGCTGACCAGGTGGATCACTTGAGCTCAGGAGTTTGAGACCAGCCTGCGCAACTGGCAAAACCCTGTCTCTACCAAAAGTAAAAGTGAAAAAATTAGCCGAATGTGGTGTCACATGCCGCTACTCTCAGCTACTCAGGAGACTCACTTGAGCCTGGGAGGTGGAGTTTGCAGTGAGCCGAGATCGTGCCACTGTACTCCAGCCTGGGTGACAGAGCAAGACTTAGCTCAGGAGAAAAAAAAAGAAAGAATCCACACGGACAAAGCTCTTTGGGTTCTTTAGAAGGTCAAAGGTGAGGAGACCAGAAGCTGTGAAATTCACTGCTCCAGAAGACATGGCTATAAATGAAAATAGAGAATCTGAGAATCACCTTGGGAATGAATGATTCTAGAGTTTGTATTCTCTACCGAGGGCATAGTGTCCCAAGGAAGAGAAATTGATTCTCGGGAGTGAAAAACTTCTTATTTTTTAATGTATAATCACAGTGTAACGTACAGGACATAGATATGTCATGTGACTTTTGTATTCATATTTCGTGAGGAGGTGATCAATGAAAAAAAATGTTAAAAAGCCTCCTGGAGGATGGTGGTAATGATAAGCAACAAAAAGTTGGCGAGGGGAAGATTTAGAGCCCTGTAAGAAGGAAAAGCCAGGTGCTTTGCCGCTTGCTATCCGACTATATCTGCAAAAGCTATTATTTTGTCCCTGTCATTGAAGGATATGATGATTTGGGCTGCCATACTTCACATTTTTAAAAAACTGGTTTATTCTTCCTGTTTGGGAAAATACCTCAAAGGATTACGATTATGTTTCTTGATATATAGAAAATAAAATAACTGCAAAGACTGTGATTTAAAAAGATATCTTTATGTAAAATAACTGTAAATGAAACTGCTACGACTATTTTGACAGTTGCAGTAGCAGTGTTGATTATAGACTGATTACTAGCTTGACAGTCGGGCCTGGTATCATTGCTCATATTTGATTGCTGCACTGATGGTACTAGTATGTTCTCATTGATTATACATTGATTACTATAGTGATAATAATCTGTTACTGATCACATATGATGACTGAATTAATAGCAGTAGTATGTTACTATTGATTGTATATCGATTACTATGCGAATAGTAGTATATTATTATTGACTATATGTTGATTACTACACTGATAGTAGTTGATTATTACTGATTATATATTGATTACCGCATCAGTAGTGGTAGTCTAGCTATTACTGATCGTATACTGATGACCGCATCAGTAGTAGTAGTCTATTATTATTGATCATATACTGATGACCGCATCGGTAGTAGTAGTCTATTATTATTGATCATATATTGATTACTATGCTGATAATAGTAGGATCAATCATAACAATCAGTAATGGAAACCGATTGGGACAAGTCCTTCAGAGGCTGTCTTTTGAGGATCTCCACGGTAGTTGGGTGCTTTCTGGGTGTCTTTTATCGCGTCTGAGTGGAAATCAGAATCCCTTCTGTTTACTTCTAAGATTCGGTTATAGTGCAAAGGTCGTCCACTTTTTGGGGTCCACAAAGCCTTGGAACTACAAGTACAATCCACAGAGTGGCTCGGTGTTGGAGCAGGGCTCAGCGCCAGCAGCCAGCACCAGGCGGCGTTCCTTAATCTCTGGTGGACCATCTACCAGAACAACGTGTTGCCCCTTATCAAAGCGTCCAAGCGGGGGAAGCACTCGCAGCTCCTGGACACACAGTAAGTGGGGGAGTCCCTTAAAGCCCACAGCTCAGGGCGAGGAGAACATCTTCACCACCAAGGTCTGGCGTAGTTTGAAACGCCCCATTTGTGTCTAAATACTGTATTTCATGGAAAAGAATACTGGAGAAGCAAACACCTTTAAAATATTTTTATTTTTTGGCTAAAAATGGAGAATGCCTAATGAGTAGAGATACTGTTTAATTTATAGGCCTGGTGCATAAATAGGTTCTTGAAATTAGCCATCCTAGTTAGAGTAAGAAACACTCATGGGCAAGTGTTTCTTACTCAATAACTGATTATGATGTCATTTGGGTCAACACTTTCCACTTGAAACCATCATTTGAGATAGCCGTTGGAGGAAGTGCCTGAAGAGGATTTTGTAAATTTTTGATTGACACCAATTTGATTTAAGAAAATATAATGATAGCCCCTAGATGTGCTAAATAATGAAGTATCTGCAGTGTGTTGAATATGGAATGCACCTGCCTTGCATAAAACCTTTTGCAGTTAGGAGCTTATTTTTTTTAAAGAATATTTGCACTAGAGTACTAGTACTCTGGAGTACCAGAGTGTTTTCTTTTTACTAGAGTAAAGAAACTAGAGTTGTTTGTTTGTTTGTTTGACAGAGCCTTGTTCTGTAGCCCAGGCTGGGGTGCAGTGGCATGATCTTGGCTCACTGCAACCTCCGCCTCCGGGGTTCAAGCAATTCTCCCGCCTCAGCCTCCTGAGTAGCTGGGATTACAGGCACACGCCACCACCATGCCCTGCTAATTTTTGTACTTTTAGTGGAGATGGTGTTTTGCCACATTGGCCAGGCTGGTCTTGAAGCCCTGACCTCAAGTGATCCACCCACCTCAGCCTCCCAAAGTGCTGGGATTACAGACGTGTGCCACCACGCCCGGCCTTTTTTTTTTTTTTTTTTACTGGAGTATTTGCTAATACCACAGAGTCTGCTATCAGCACATGCACTGCTTGGGAAGTTGAAGAGAATTCCTATTTAATTTTTAGTATGGTTTTTTTGGGGGTGAAGCCAGGGGCTACTTTTTAAGGACTGCTGAAAATACCTGTCATCGTCTGACACTAGCAAGTAGGTGTTTGTGTTCACTTCGCCAACATTGGCTTGCCACATATTTCCTGCTGGGCATTTTGCTAAGTACTGGGATTGCATAGGAGAGAATTTTAAGGCTTAGTGTAAAATGGTTCTGAGAAATAAAACATGAAGGACAATTATTTAATGATTGCAGATGGGAGCACCCCCTCCCCAGGACAGCGGGTGAATTGAGAAGACATCGGGAAGCTCACTGGATGTGTCTGTTTTTGTGCAGCTTTGCCTCAGTGATGTTGGGGCACCATGTGCAGATTCAGCGTCCAGTGCTGGAGAGCCGTGTGCAAATTCAACACCTAGTGCCGGCGTAGCCATGTGCAAATTCAGCACCTGGATCTAACCAGCCTGCTCAGGGCCTTCCAAAGCCAACCCATCTCATAGTGGATGAGTTCCTGTCTCTGCCTGAAGGACGCCACTCAGAAGATGTAAGTATCTGCATTCCACAGAGGTGTGATGGAGAGTGAGACGCTGGCTCCCAGTGAGAGAACAGAGAGAACTGGCTTCCCTGGCTCTGTGGGGAGGGGTGATGGAGGGAAGGGCTGGTCTTTAGTTGCTGCGCCATTCAAAGCTTCCTGCATTTATCTGCATTATGGCACACTGAATCAAGCTCACCTCCAGAAAGATGACTTGTCCCAATCTCCAGGACCTGTGAAAGTGACCTTGTGTGGCAAAAGAGAGTTTGCAGTTGTGATTTAATGAGGGACCTAGAGATAGGACAGTCTGATCTTGGATTATGGCGGTGGGCTCTTAGTCATCACAAACCTCCCTTAAAAGAAGAAGGTGGAAGTGTCAAGGTCAGAGGAGAAGTAAGGCTGGAAGCAGAGGGCAAGAGAGGAGGAGCGGGAGAGGCTGTTCGGCTGGCTTTGAGGATAGAAGGAGGCCATGAGCTAGGGAATATGGTGGCCTCCAGAAGCCAGAGAAGGCAGGAAGTGGATTCTCCTCCAGGTCCCCAAGAATGAACCAACTCTCCCAACACCTTGATTTTAGCTCACTGGACTTCTGGTCCCAAAGACTATCAGATGGTCAGTCTGCCTTGGCGTAAGCTACCAGTGTGTGGCCATTTCTTATATAGCAGCCTCAGAACACTGATGCAGCATGGAGACACATGCTCGCTCTGAAGTCATTTATAGAGTCTGGGGGCACAGAGCTCTTTCAGGTTCAGAAAGTGAGGCTTCCGCCAGTGCTCCTTTGATCCAGCTACCGGGCCATGCATCCTGAGAGCTTCAACCCAACCCCTGACTTGAACAGGGTTTTCAAGCGAAGATTGAATTCCTGCCGGGGCTCAGTGTTCGATTTAATACTTGACCTGCAGAGTGGTGTCTATTGAGGCTGAGTCTGCAGAACTCTGTCTCTACAGAAGAAAAATGAAAACACACCTTATTTGCAAAACAAATAATGGAGGCTGTCATTTCTCCAGCTCCACTTTCTAGGCGAATACTTTGGAATTATATCTTGTGTTTAAAGATTCTTGGGGCCACGCGTGGTGGCTCACACCTGTAATCTTAACACTTCGGAAGGCTGAGGTGGGAGGATTGCTTGAGACCAGGAGTTTGAGACCAGACAGCATCACACTAAGATCTTGTCCTACAAAAATGTAAAAAAACTTAGCCAGGCTTAATGTGTGCACCTGCAGTCCCAGCTACTTGGGAGGCTGAGGCAGGAGGATCGCTTGAGCCCGGGAGGCTGAGGCTGTAGTGAGCTATGATCTACCACTGCACTCCAGCAGAGCTGGAGTGACAGAGCTAGACACTGTCTCAAAGAAAAAAAAAGATTTCTTTTTAAATCTTACCACTCATCCTAACAAGTTTCTCAACAGAATTATTTTGAGATCATACTTAGGGAAGGATCTGGGGACGGGGCTAAAGGGAAGTCCTTCTTCTCTGTATATTTCAGGATATAAATATATATATTTCTTTCACAGTGGGCTTTTAGGAGAGCCGTTTCTTGTTGCTTGCAAACAAGCGGCCTTTATGTTTTGCACTCGTTGTTATGGAAGAGTCCATGGGCTTCACTGCACTGTGCTGTGAATTATGCCCTGGCAACCTTATGCATTAATAATGTCGGAGTGCTGAGTTCACTCTAGACCCAAACACATCGAAAAGATCTTTAGGTTCAGATGGTGACGACTGGGGAAGTGTAAAATTCGTTTTTCTGGTTTTTCATTCCTCGGGTGTGTCCTGAGTGTGCCATAGCCTGGGTCTGGCCCCAGGACGTGCCTCATGTGAGTCAAGGCAAGGGCCTCTGCTCCTTGCTGCTGGAGTGTGAAGAATTCCATCGGTCGAGCTCTTACATGATGTGCAAAATCGGCGGTGGAGCTGAGCCATGCTTAGATCAGGATGTGTAAGGAAAACTCGCATTTACATGAAATGTTTAGTAGGCAACAAAGTTTGGACTGTAAACCAAAGAGTTTGCTGCACCATTCAAGGCTCATGCTTCTATTTGCATTACTGCACCTTAATGCAAATAAAAGGGGACTCTGATCCGCTGTTGACATGTACTGAAAATAACTGAATGCTCAAACTCCTCGCCTAAAAGAGAAATATTCTGGAATGCTTCATAAAAACAAATTTAGGAAGTCTATTTTGCCACGGTTAAGGACTCACTGTGACGCAGCCTCAGGAGGTCCTGATGACAGGTGCTCAGGGTGGTCGCGGCACAGATTACTTTATGCATTCTAGAGACATGACGTAGCGATATGTGTAAGAAGTACGTTGGTTCAGTCCGGAGATGTGGGACAACTCGAAGTGGGAGGGGGCTTCCAGCTCATAAGTAGATAGAGACAAATGGTTGTATTTGTCTTTTTGAGTGTCTGATTACCCTCTCCAAAGGAGGCAATGAGATATGCATTTATCTCAGTGACCAGAGGGTGACTGAGAGAACAGGGAGGCAGGTTTGCCAAGCAGCTCCCAGCTTCACTTTTCCCTTTGGCTTAGTGATATTGCGGTTCCAAGATATATTTTGTTTTCACAAGACTCTACTGACTCCTCAGAAAACAGTTTTCAAAACCGTCTTTCTGATTTCTGGTTATGTAATTTTAATCTTATTCTGTCACTGAGTCTTGAGCATTAGTGGTTTTTCAAACTGTGGGCTGAGCTTTGTTTGAATAAGGATTATTTTAAAGGATTGTGTTTTTGCAGATGATCTTAAAAGCATTCTTCTTCTTCTTCTTTTTTTTTTTGGAGATGGAGTCTCACTCCATCGCCTAGGTTGGAGTGCAATCATGTGATCTCAGCTCACTGCAACCTCCACCTCCCAAGTCCAAGCAATTCTCCTGCCTAGCCTCCTGAGTAGGTGGGACGGGTGTGAGCTACCACGCCTGGTTAATTTTTGTAGTTTTAGTAGAGACAGGGTTTCTCCATGTTGGTCAGGCTATTCTTGAACTCCTGACCTCAAGTGATCCACTCGCCTCAGGCTCCCAAGGTGTGATTACAGGCATGAACCACACCGTGCCTGGCCATTAAAAGCATCTTAAAAGTCTGTTCTGAACCACGGTGGGCACTGCCTTATTCGTAATGTCAGCCACCCTCTTCAGAAACAACTCTGTGTTCACCCTTCAGCCCCTCGAGGGATTTACGTGGATTGTCACAGCCCCTAAAAACAAGCTTCCCAGGGCAAACAGTGGTTCTCCAGAGACTTCCAAAAGGCAAACAGTCAGGAAGCTCCAGTCCCAGCTGCAGCTCAAGTTGTAGCCCTGCCAGTCTCGAAAAAAACAGACCAATTTAGAGTGAGAGCACTTAGCACTTTGGTTTCTCCAAAACAGTGCCCAGCATGTTTCAATTCGTATTAATCTCCATGGAATTGTTGCAGTGATCTTTTGTTGACGTAAGTCACTTCTACTTTGCTTTGGATTCATAATTGTGGATGTGGGCAGCACTTAAGAATAGACGTCTAGCTGTGTGTGTTGTCTGTCCCTGAGCCACATCTCAGTCAGAGCCAGTCAAGCCAAACCAAGGAGAGACTTTCCCGTGGAGTGATGGGGGCTTCTGAAAAAAGCATGATGTGCAGAGAATCATGATGGTAGAATTGAGGATCATCCTGCCTTGATGCCCAAGGAGATAGACAAGGACACAAAAGCACATTGATTTCACCCCAGTTAGGTGCTGTCTATTGTCAAAAAGACAAAAAAAAAATGCTGGTTAAGATGCGGAGAAAGGGAAACTGTTAGCCACTGTTGATGGGGATTAAAAATAAGTACAGCCAGGATGGAGAACAGTATGAAGGTTCCTCAAAAAACTACAAATAGAACTACGATATGATCCGGCCATCACACTACTGGACATTTATCCAAAGGAAAGTAAATTAGTATATTGAAGGGACATCTGTCCCTGTCCATGTTTTTTGCAGTTTATGCACAACAGCCAATATATGGATTTAACCCAAGTGTCCGTCAAAGGATGAATGGATAAAGAAAAGGCAGTGCATAGATACACCATGGAATACTATTCCACCATAAAAAAGGAAAGGAAATTCATCATTTGCAGCAGCATGCATGGAAATAGAGGACATTACGGTAGGTGAAATAATCCAGGAACAGAAAGTTAAACATTGCATGTTCTCACTCATCTGTGGAAGCTAAAAAAATTTAATCTCACAGAAGTAAAAAGTGAGGCCAGGCAGAGTGGCTCACTCCTGTAATCCCTGCACTTAGGGAGGCTGAGGCAGGATCATTGCTTGAGATCAGGAGTTGAGACTAGCCTGGGCAACATAGCAAAACCCTGTCTCTACAAAAAATACAAAACTTAGCTGGGTATGGTGGTGCTTGCTGGTGGTCCCAGCTACTCAGAGGCCTGAGGTGGGAGGATTGCTTGAACCTGGGAGGTTGAGGTTGCAGTGAGCCAAGATCACACCACTGGGACTCCAGCCTGGGCAGCAAAATGAGACCCTGTCAAAAACAAAACAAACAAAACAAAACAAAAAAAGAAGTAAAAAGTAGAAGAGAGTGTCCTAGAGACTGGGAAAGGTGGGGGAAAGGAGAAGATAGGGAGACATTTGTTAAAGGATACAAAATTACACCTAGACAAGAGGAGTATGTTGTCATGTTCTATAGCCCTGTAGGATGGCTGTAGCCAACAGTAATACATAGT
This sequence comes from Ateles fusciceps, assembly GCA_036589455.1. Taxonomy (NCBI): domain Eukaryota; kingdom Metazoa; phylum Chordata; class Mammalia; order Primates; family Atelidae; genus Ateles; species Ateles fusciceps. The sequence continues at coordinate 90,208 of JAZHEH010003063.1, forward strand.
TTCAAATAGCTGGAAGGAGGATATTGTACCTTCCCAAAAGAAAGAAATGATACATAATCGACATAATGGATATGCAAATTACCCTGATAAGATCACTGAACATTGTATGTATTGAACCATCCCTATGTACCCTGTGAACATGTACAACTATTATGTGTCAATTTTTAAAAAGTAAAAATTTTTTTTAAAAAAGCATGTTGAACAGCCAGCAGCCTTGAGAAGACCATCAGCTAGTTCATACACAGTGAGACTGCAGTGCCCTTTGGACATTTCTGGCATGGCTCCAAATCCCCACCCCATTCTCAAGGGACAATGTGCAGAGAGGAGGAGGGTGAGAAAGAAAAATCTAAGAATTAGAGAATCACCAGTTTCCAGGGCCCAGGACAAGACCTAGGAGGAGATGAAGAGCACCCTTGCAGGTAGAAACTGTCTCTGTCTGGGTGGTGCTGGGGGCAGTAGGTGGCCCTGGGACCTTCCGTCTTTCTGCTGTCAGTTTGAACATGAGCTCAAGACCAAGGGTGCAGTGAGGGGAGATGACCCCCAGCTGGGCTGAGCGTACTTTGCTTAGCATATTTAAGCAGTTCTCAAAAGTAAGTGTAGAACCCGAATCTCTTATCTTAGGGGCTGTGCCCAGCCTCACCCCTCCCTCTACCCCACCATGATGGCCACCCTTGGGCTTTAAAAAAATCAATGGAAGATGACAGCTCAGTGCCCAACCGCAGGCCCTTAAAATGAATAAACAGCATCTGCACATCACAGAGGGGGCAGCAGAGGGAGATGAAAACAGACAGATCCAGCTCAGATGTAGTTTGATCCATCAGGAAACTGATGAAGTGAAGAAGGTATCTGTGAGCCCTGCAAGAGGTCCCAGGCATGGCGTGAAGGGGAGGCAGGCAGGAGAGAGCACACTGGCCTCAGACTTGGATGCTGAAATGCTTAGTTGCAGCAGGAGCGGGGGATGCCTGCGTAGGTCCAAGGGAAAGGAGGAGACACCCAAGCATTGGAGACCCAGTGGGCAGAAGACTTAGAGACCAGCTTAAATATTTAGCAGAAAGGAAGAGAAATTCAAATAGAGAGATTCAGGAATGGGAAGAAAGGGATGGAGGTGAAACCAAAGCAGTTTAAATACAGATGCTCTTTGATTTACAATTGGTTTACGTCAAAACAAACCCATCGTAAACTGAAAATATCTTAAGTCAAAAATGCATTTAGGCTGGGCACAGTGGCTCACCCCTGTAATCCCAGCACTTTGGGAGGCCAAGGCAGGCAGATCACTTGAGCTCGGGAGTTCAAGACCAGCCTGGCCAATACAGTGAAACCCCGTCTCTACTAAAAATACAAAAATTAGCCAGGCGTGGTGGCAGGCACCTGTAATCCCAGCTACTCGGAGGGCTGAGGCAGGACAATGGCTTGAACATGGAGCCAGAGGTTGCAATGAGCCGAGATCACGCCACTGCATTCCAGCCTGGGGGACAAGAGCAAGACTCAGTCTCAAAGAAGAGAAAGAGAAAGAAGCATAACCTTTAATAACTGGGGAGCATTATGTTGGCTGACTGCAACACAGATACAAAAAGCCTGACAAGATAAAAAGAATACTAGCAAAAAAAGTATTTTGAGCCAGGCATGGTGACTCACGCCTATAATCCTAGCACGTTGGTAGGCTGAAGAAGACAGATCACTTGTTCTCAGGAGTTCGAGACCAGCCTGACCAACACCGTGAAACGCAGTCTCTACTAAAAATACAAAAATTAGCCGGTAATCGCTTGAACCCGAAGAGGCGGAGGTTGCAGTGAGCTGAGATCGTGCCAGTGCACTCCAGCCTGGGCAACAGAGTGAGACTCCATCTCAGAAAAGAAAAAGGTATTTTGGAGTTCCTGTGTCCACATAACTTCATCCTTCAATCTCACTCCCCATTCTCCCACCTCTCCATCCTAATGTAGGTGAATAGTGGGTTGGGGCACTGGTTTAAAAAATTTTGTTATGGTCTATATATTTTCTGATATTTTTCTAAAACGATGACTTCCTCAGGGGAAGGGATTGGGGGTGAGGGGAGGGAGGCGTCAGGACAAATGCATGCGGGGTTTAAAACCTAGGTGACGGGCTGATAGGTGCGGCAAACCACCACGACACACGTATACCTGTGTAACAAGCCTGCACATCCTGCACATGTATCCTGGAACTTAAAGTAAAAAAAAAAAAAGCCACTCTACTTAACAAAAGGTATATTAAATAATTGATTATTATAATATCTTACTGTCACATTTTCCAACATAATATTTAAAAACACTGAACAAGGAGTTGAACATTTGAGCTGTTTTGTATACTAGTTGTGTGACTTTGGATAAATCATTATTTCTGAACATCTTAAAAAAAAGTGGGAGGGATGCTGTCCATACAGTATCTGATATATAGCTCACCCTGCACATCTGTGGGTTCCACACCTGTACATTCAACCAAGCTTGGATCAAAAATATTTGGGAAAAAGAAATTGCATCTGCACTGAACATGTACAGACTTTTTCTATGGTTATTATTCCTTAAACAATATGACATAGCAAGTATTTAACATAGCATGTGTATTGTAATAGATATGGTAATTTAACCTAGAGATGATTGAAAGTCTGTGGGAGATTGTGTACTGTTTTATATGCAAACACAGTTCCATTTTCTATCAGAGACTTGAGTATCCATGGATTTTGGTGTCCCTAGGAGGTTCTGGAACCACTCCTCCATGGATATCAGGAGAAATTCCATTTCATTAATTCACACCCCAGGTGGTCTTTGAAATGAATCATCAGCGTCACTGTCATCTGCTGTCGTCCATTTACTGAGTTACTCTGAGTTTTTATTTAGGGGGAGCTGAACTCCTAAATTGAATTGAAAGAGGTTATTTTCATAAACCGCAATAACTTCATAAAAGCTGACTGTGCATGCTGGGGCTCTTTAATCCAGGTAGCTACTTTAGTATATATAATGATGATAAGGTTGTTGTGTTTTGGTTTTTGCTGTTGTTCCTGTTTTTGAGACAGGGTCTCACTCTGTTGCCCAGGCTGGAGTGCAGCAGCACGATCTTGACTCACTGCAGCCTTGACCTCCCAGGCTCAGGTGATCCTCCCACCTCCTCCCAGGTAGCTGGGACTATAGGCGGTGCCATCACGCCCGGCTCATATTTTGTATTTTTTGTAGAGACGGGTTTTGCCATGTTGCCCAGGCTAGCCTTGAACTCCTGGGCTCAAGTGATCCACTCACCTTGACCTCCCAAAGTGTTGAAATTACAGGTGTGAGCCACCGTGCCTGGCCCAGGTCTGTGTTTTTAACAGTAAAGCTGAATATTAATTTTTTCCACATACATTAATGTATTAAAGAAAAAAACTGCAATTAGTATCTTCTCCAGTGTTTTGTCTTCCAGTATTTGGGGTAGGGAAATGTAGTTAATTAAAAGATTAGAGTTGTCCTTCAGTTTTTTTTTAACCTATCAAGTTTTTTTGCCCTTGTTTGTAGATAATCTCATTTTATTTATAATACACTTTTCTGTTGAAGTGTGTTCTGCTTTTTTTTTTTTTTTTAGATGTTGGCTCACTCTGTCATCCAGGCTGGAGTGCAGTGGTACAATCTTGGCTCACTGCAGCCTCTGCCTCCCAGGTTCAAGCAATTCTCCTGCCTCAGCCTCCTGAGTAGCTGGGACTACAGGTGCCCACCACTACACCTGGCTATTTTTTTTACATTTATAGTAGAGCTGGGTTTTCAGCATGCTGGGCAGGCTGGTCTCGAACTCCTGACCTCAGGTGATTCATCCCGCCTCAGCCTCCCAAAGTGCTGGGATTACAGGCGTGAGCCACCATGCCCGGCCTCCACTAACATCAGTAGAACCATTGACCGTGTCCCATATATCTGTGACACAGGTCTCTGCATTTTCTGTAGTCTTTCTCCCCATACTTCAGTCTACTGACCTATTTACTAGTTAACTGATCTCTTTGACTATGTCTAATCCGTTGTTAACCCCACATTCTAGTTTTCAGTTATTATGTTTTTAGTTCAAATTAACATCACATTTTTTGGGTGGAGTTCCAATACTACCTTGAAAGTTTTTATCTTTTCTCCCATTTTATTTAAGTGTTTCTCACATTTAATTATAGTCCATGTCTGATAAATCACATATTTAGGTTTCAGGTGGGTTTGGTTTTATTGTTTAATTTTGTTTAATTTTTTTTGCTCTAGATTTTCACTCATTTGGTCTTTTCTTGTTGTGTAATAGCTAATTTTTCAATTGACAGCCAGACACGGTAAACGAAAAAAAAATTTGCAAAGACAACTTGTAGCTCTGAATCATATTATCATATCATATTATCCTCCAAAAGAGGATTTTTTTTTAATTGATGTGATTTGATGTGATTTCCATACCCTGAGGTGGTTTGCCCAGATCGTATCTGGGGCTGAGCTGGAGGGAAATTGGGCTTCAGTGTTTGTGAGACCAGTCCATTTCCGGTTATCCTCTTAGCAAGGTCACAAAAGAAAGCTTGCAGTGTGTACCAGGGTCCCTCATTGGTCCTTGCTATTAATATTTATGGGCCCCCTCAGCCTCCTAGCACTGCTGGAAACTCTGCTCAGTTTCTCAGCTTCCCAGTCTTTTATTTGCCCTGAGTTGAAGTAAGGTAACAAATGTAAGGATTACTCTTCTGTTTTGTCTCTGATATCTTAACTCTTAATGTTTTTGCTGCCTTGGTAGCTCTCTGATGTACTTTAAAAAAAATTCTAGACCAGGCGTGGTGGCTCACACCTGCAATCCCAGCACTTTGGGAGGCCAAGGCAGGCAGATCAGCAGAGGTCAGGAGTTCAAGACCAGCCTGGCCAACATGGTGAGATCCCGTCTCTACTAAAAATATAAAAATTAGCCAGGCGTGGTGGCACGTGCCTGTAATCCCAGCTACTCGGGAGACTGAGATAGGAGAATCACTTGAACCCAGGAGGCAGATGTTACAGTGAGCCAAGATGGTGCCACTGCACTCCAGCCTGGGCAACAGAGCAAGAATCCATCTCAAAAAAAAAAAGTTTTATATACATTATTTGTGCAGCCTTTTTAGGTATTTTTGGCAGAAGAAGACATAGCGTAAAACAACAGCTTCATCAATTACTGAAAGTGGAAAAATCTCATTTCATTTCCTGAGCTGATATATGTATTTTTAGCATTTACCACCTCCGGCAGTAATTAACTTTCACAAATTTACAGCCCATAATGCAAAGGAGCGCTTCCTTTTTTGCTCTAAATGTATGTCCTTGGATTGTGTACTGAGACATTCTGTGTCTGTTGTTTATCTATCCCTGCCTTGTCTGCCTTTACGATGTCGTCTCTCAGCTTTCCTCTTCCCACACAGAGCATTTTGTTTTGAATCATTCTCTGCATATCTCAGCCTCTCTCTCTACTGAGCTGACAATTCTCTGGCCTGCCTCCAGTTTCAGAGTCTCTTCTTTCAAGGTGACCCCATCTTCAGTCAGGCTTTTAGGGGATAAATCAGTAGAATAGCTATTACCTAAGGCTAAAAATAAATGCAGTTTGTGAAAGTCACATTTTATATTCATGTATTCACGAGCTTGCCAAAAATGATCTTAAGAGCAGACTTGAGACTGTTGCCTTCTCATCTTAAAATTTCTCTGTGCATGACATGCAAAGGAGGAAGTTTCTATTTCTTACTAGTAAGAATAATGGCGATATTTATACATAAATGTTGGTTTATATTTCAGTTGTTTATATTAATTGTTTAGTAAGCCCATGGATCTTGATGAGAAACATTAGCAAGGGCTGACTGAACTTCTCTTCCTCATTTAAATTCATAGGATTGGAACACATCTGCAGAAGGCAAGCTGAAAATTGCATCATTATTTCATCCTTTGTAATCAAACATATAACCCTGAGTTAAATCCCTTCCAGTGAAGGATTATACTTCATGACTGGCCCCATGGAACTTATTTATGTGTTCATTCTTGGGAGAGATTAGATGACAGGAACGGATTGACATTTTCCCTGATTCAATTCAATGAACCCTTTCTTGAGCACTTATTCTTTGCCTGTCTGGCTGCTTCATTTATCCATCACAATAAGTGTCTGTGAGACATCTCACTGAAAGCCCCACAACTCAGAGTCATTTCTCCAGGTCCTTTTCCTTGATGTGTCAGTATTCAAATCCAAGACATCCCTCTACTAGCCCTGGTTGAGGAAAGAAATTATTCATTTTTATAGGATTCATATAGTTCATGATAATGCAGTTATTGCATTCACCATTTTATCCCAAGGCTCATTTTGGTGTTTTGCAGACCCTGGAAAATCATGTACATTGCATACAGTTCAAGGGCAAGGTTTGGCAGACACAGAGGTGCATACCCAAATCCCGCTCTCTCACTTGCTGTCTCTCGTATGTTGGACAAGTATCTCTGTCTGCAAATTAAACTTTGCAGCAGTAAGAGGAAGGCTCAACCTGTCTGCCTCATTGAGCTGTCGAGATTAAAAGGAATCATGGCTGAGAAGCTTATGAGTGCCATTCAGCAGCCAGCCATGAGCATCTACTAAAAAAGGAGTGCTATTTTCATGGTTTTCTGATGTCTTGACCACTTATAATTTTGCTTTACACCATAATTCTTAGAACCTAGTTTTATGTTTGAATTTTGCATACATAGCTGGGATCTGGAAGAAGGAGCCCATATTTTATTTAATGTTAATTTTTAAAAATTTGTCTCCAGCTGTACTGAGGTACCACTGACAAATAAAAATTGATATGTATTAAGGAGTACAATTTGATGCTTTCCTGTACGTATACATTGTAAAACAATCACTGCATCAAGCCAATTAACATTTTCATCACCTCATATAAATGCTGTTTTCTCCTCCTCCTCTTCTTCCTCCTCCTTCTGTTCTCGATAATGAGAACACATAAGATCTACTCTCATAGCAAATTTTAAGTATACAATGCTATATTATTAACTGTGGTCACCATGCTGTACGTTAGATTCCCCAGAACTTATTCATCTTGTATAACTAAAACTTCATATTCCCTCACCAACATGTCTTCATTCTAAGCACCTCCCAGGCCCTGGCAACCACCGTTCTACTCTATTCTTCTGTGAGTTATTTAAATTGCACTTTCATAGGCTGGGCATGGTGGCTCTCACCTGTAATCCCAGTACTTTGGGAGTCCGAGGCAGGCAGATCACTTGAGGTCTGGAGTTCGAGACCAGCCTGGCCAACATGGTGAAACCCTGTCTCTACGAAAAATACACACAAAAAATTAGCCAGATGTGGTGATGCATGCCTGTAATCCCAGCTACTCAGGAGGCCGAGGCAAGAGAATAACTTGAACCCGAAAGGTGGAGGTTGCAGTGAGCTGAGATCACGCCACTGCACTCCAGCCTGGGCGACAGAGCAAGACTCTGTCTTAAAAATAAATAAATAAATAAATAAATAAATAAATAAATTTATACTTTCATGATTATGAGTTAGAATAGTCAATATTTTTTTTTTTAAAAAATAACAAGTTCATGATTGTTTTAAAAAAACAAGTTCATGGTTACATTGTTTTACATCTTAAAGTTTCACTAAATCTCACTAATAATGACTTTTGGGGGTGTCCAGTTTTTGCAGATACCTTTTTTCTGTTTCTTCCTGTGCTCCTGTTCCTCTGCCTGAGGGCGCTGCAGATACTGATCTGCTTTCATGTGCATTTTTCAGCATGTTCTTCTTCTGACTGCATTTCCAGTCATTCTACATCATCGGCTTCTACTCATCCTTCAGGCTTCATTTTAGATATTGCTCTTCCAGGAGTGTCTCCCCCTTTAGGCCAGGTGAGGTCTCTTGATAGCAATACCATTTTCTTTCCTCGAATTTCTCATGGTTTGCCATTTTGTATTTGTTATTTGTTGATTGTCTATCTTCATTGACAGTAAGCTTCATGAAGGTGCAGATGATATCTGTGTAGGCCACTGTTTAATCTTCACTGCCTATCTCTCCATAAACACCTGTGAAATGCATACATTCATTCCTCAATTAGGAGAATGAACTGGACATTCTCCTAAAAGGGAATGCTAGGATCAGAAATTTGGGAGCTGGGTGTCCAAGTGACTGATCTCCACCCCAGCTGACATCACTCAAAATCTCTGGGACCATGACCTGGGAGTCTGCATCTGAATGATTACAATTCTCTTAAGTCGGCCTGGTGTTGGCAAGAGGGGCTCATGTTGAGGCTCAACCACATCCACCCCCAAGAATTCCACAGTGTGTTTTCAGTGAGGATGTCAGTGTTATCTTATCTCTGTTGCTCACACTCATTAAGCTAACTGCTTTGTGACCTGACCTGATGAGGACCCCAGTGTTTGGACACAGGTTTGCTTCTTGACCCTGTATTTGTCAAGGTAGCTTAGCTGCTATAACAAACAGCCCTCAAATAAATAAAAGTTTATTTCTCATTTGTGTCACAGCTAGCTGGGGTGGCCAAGGTATCCTCTACTCCATGCAGTCTTTCAGGGATCCAGGATGCTCCTATTATTGTGCTCCACCTTCTAGAGCAGCTCTTCTCAAGCAAGACTCCCTGGGAGGATTAGGCCCTGATGCTGATGACAGCCATTGTATGTAATGCATTCAGTTATCTCCTCCACATCTAGAATGGTGTTAGATATGGACCATCCTTGGGAGAGTTGAGAAAAGAGTCACTTGATGTGTTCTCTGTTTGGTTTTATTTTCTTATGGAGGCCCAGTTCAGAGACGTGGAGGGACCTTGTTTTTCACCTGGCTGGTAGAAGAGAGGGGGTAGGAAAATCTTATTCCTCTTGTTGCCCAGCCCAGAGGTAACTCATGTCATTTCCTCACATTCACTCAATCTACTTGTGAGAATCATTTCCATGGTCCTGTCCAGGTACAAGAAGTTCACAAAATGCAGTTGGACATTAGCATGAAAAGAAGAAGAAGAAATGAAGACAGGTATTGGTGAGCTTATGACCTTGTCCCAGACCTACCCCGTATCAAGCTGTGCTTGCATCATGGAGAAAGAAAAAAATAGAGTGGGTATTTTCAGTTAAGTGCATTTATTTGCACGAAGGTTTGACTTAACTTGCCTTTGCTCTCTTTCTTTATAACAGATAATAGGTTGTCCTGAAATTGAGACTCCTGCTGTGATCATGTGTGACCCACTGTCCCAGCCTTCCCCTCAGCTTGCAGACTTCACAGAGACTGAAACCACCTTGGTATTCCTCATCTGTATGATTCACACATGGCCAGCTCTCTTATTGCTTGTTATTTTCTCACAGTGTCTATCCCCATTACATACCAGTGGGAGAACAATATGCCTTTTAAAATTCCTCCCATTTTCTTTTTTGAATGGCTTCTCCCGCCTGGAATAAGTTGTGTTATAATTAATCTGCTTCTCTGTTATCCTGGTGGATATGGAATCTGGCTGTCTATTCGAATTTATTGTGGAGTTTTGTTTTTGGTCATTTTGTTATTTTCCTCCACTTTGCTTAAAACAATTTAAGAAGAAAAAGATACAGTGTCAAGATAGCATCTATGTCTCCATTAATTTTTTTAAACTTTTGATAGGACTTGCGCCATGTCTAAAGTCAGTATTCCATGACTACAGATTTGATTTTAATTCTATTTTCCCTAAATTTATCCTTATGAATCTGGGCTTTTATTACCACATTTCATCAGAAAACTGGCTTTATGGACACCCTCCCCCTCTTTTTTTTTTTTTTTAACTCTCAGAGAGACTATCTTAGTAAAATGCTTCTGTAGGCATTTGGTATAAATAAGTCAACCCTCTCTCTGAAAATTTAACTTTCATGAATTGCATAAGAACTTGTAGCATCTCCTCTTGTCTGACACATGGTGGATGGCTCACAAAAAGTTAGGGGAGAGAAGCTGAGCTATTTTTGTTTAGCATTCCCAGAAAAGAAGATCAAGCACAGCCCATTGTTTTTTTTTTTTTTAAGTTAATTATAATAAAGATGGGGTCTTGCTGTTTTGCCCAGGCTAGTCTCAAACTCCTGGGCTCAGGCAGTCCTCCTGCCTTGGCCTCCCAAAATTCTGGGATCACAGGCATGAGCCACCATTAATGGTCTCAACCCATTAATTTGATTTTATTTTACCCCAGGATAAAGAGTTCTCCATTATTCAGGTTTGGGATACAGTTCCTTGCAGCCCACTGCAGACTAATGATGGAATGGTTATGTTTTAGCAGCCAGCAAATAAAGTCGAAAGTGTCACATCCGAGGAAACCTTCGAACTGAGCCAGGAACTCCCTGCTGAGGTCGTCAGGGACCCCAGTCCACAGGATGCTCTGGAGGTGGTATCCAAATTCTTCCCCCACGTCCAAGGCTCCCGGTGGAGGCCATCCACCATCACTGGGGTCAAGTGCATGCACCCAACAGCTGTTAATTCATTTTTCAGCCTCATTTAACAAAAAATAAGAATCGGCTTCCTTCTCTCCCTGCCTCTGATTCTTCTGTCTTCTCTCTGGCATTTGCCTGGGGTGATCGGCCGACTCTCTTTGCCATCTTCAACTCTGATCATCATGCCTTTTCACTCTTTAAAAGCTGTTCTGCAAAAGCAAACAGGAGGGGAGGTCAAGAGATTAAAAGCTGAAAATTGTTGGTGGGGTGGGGGGGGGGGGGGGGGCACATGAATGTTCCAGTCAAAATGCGGCATGCAAATAATTTCTTCTTTCAGGATGAAATAAGAGATGCATGCTTTCTGTTCCTTCCTCTTAGCAATGTTCTTATCTTCAACTACATTCTCTCCATTGATGGATTTAATGAAAGCAGTTGCTAACGTTTTCTCTTCCTCTTTAAGCATGATCTAATAACACCATTTGGTCTTTAAGTAACAATCAATACAGCTCTAGAGCTAGGTCTAGGTGTAGACTGAAAGGTGGTATTAAATGTGTGCCATTCATACCATTGAATGGGACCTACTGCATCATAAATGTCTTCCCCAGATAGTCACCCTTGGAGAAAATGTGAATGTTTTTTTCCTCATTCTTGCTTGGTCACTGTTCCAATGCAACATTTTGAACTTAATTTCTAGAGCTGTTGGTTGATGTTAAGCTTTCTTGAAACATGTGGATTCACCCCTTCAGCATGTCCCACCCTTGTGGTCATCATTTGAGGCTCTATGAATCGAATCTGTAGTTATTAGTGGGTGACAGGGCATCCGTATGAGATTGGATAGACCTGCACTGGGCAGCCCAGCCATGTGATAGGTTTGGGATCCTGGGTGAGTTCATTACTTTTTCTTTTAAAAATTATTATCATTATTATTTAGAGACAGGGTCTTGCTCTGTAGCCCAGGCTGGAGTATGATCATAGCTCGCTGTAGCCTTCATATCCTGGGCTCAAGCAATCCTCCTGCCTCAGCCTCCTAAGGAAATGGAACTATAGGCAAGGGCCACTGCAAGCAGCTAATTTTTTATTTTTATTTTTTGTAGAGTTGAGGTTTCACTATGCTCTCCAGGCTGGTCTCGAACTCCTGGCCTCAAGTGATCCTCCTTTGGCCTCTCAAAGTGCTAGGATTCCAGGCATGGGCCACCGTGCCCAGCCTGAGTTCATTACTTTGCTTCAGTGTTCATGAGGTGGAGACCGGGTTGCCCACCTCACAGAATTGGAAGGAGGGGTATTAGAAAGGAGAGTGGTCCAGGGAAAGCCCTTGTCAGTGCCTGGCTCAGAAAGATTAGGAAGCTTTTGGTCATTGATTTGCTAAACAGGGGCACTTTGACCTTCTCCTGTGTGTCCATGCTGTCCTCCAGGGGACCTTCATTTAGTATCTTGTATAATACCCTACTTCATAGCACTGGAGCAGTTTGTTGTTTTCTTGGATACTCAACTTTTGTTAGCACAAATGTCACAATCACTGTACTATTTTCTCTTGAAAACTAGCATGGGGTAGGATGCTGTAGGTCCTGTTAATTCCAGAACCATTTCATTCTCAGGAACTTCATGGATCTAAATGCAAGTGCTCTTAGAGGGAGAGATGCTGCAGTGGGCTTTTTAATTTAGTTTTTCAGTCTTCTTATCACCTTGATCAATAGGATGACTGTCTTTGAATAAAACATAATATATGGGAATGAGTGTAGAAGGCAGAACCTTGTATGTAGATACCTCTCAGAAACACTGTGGCAAGTAATTAGAGAAGAAAATAGTATATGCCGATGGCATAAAAGCTAAATTTTATCTTTATATGTATCTGTCTCTCTACATATCATGTATCTATCTATCTACCTCTTATCTATCTATTCTATTTTCTTTCTTTTTTTTTCAGATGGAGTCTCACTCTGTTGCCCAGGCTGGAGTGCGATGGTGCGATCTCAGCTCACTGCAACCTCCGCTTCCCAGGTTCAAGCGATTCTCCTGACTCAGCCTCCCGAGTAGCTGGGATTATAGTCACCCACCACCAAGCCCAGCTCATTGCTGTATTTTTAGTAGAGACAGGGTTTTACCATGTTGGCAAGGCTGCTCTTGAACTCCTGACCTCAAATGATCTGCCCTCCTCGGCCTCCCAAAGTGCTGGGATTACAGGCATGAGCCACTGCATCCACTATCCATCTATTTTCTATCCATCACCTATCTCATCTATCCATTCATCTGCACATCTAGATAATAGATACACAAATATAGAAGAGAGAGATGATAGTAGATAGATAGAGATGGTAGATAAATGCATGATAGAGTGATAGGTGATAGGATGGATGAATGGATGGATGGATGGATAGATTGATAGAACATACATACGTAGATAGAGATCATAGATAAATAGGTAGATAGATGATAGAGTGATAGATAACCGATGATTGATTGATACATAAAAGGAATGGATGGACACATGGATGTATGGGATGGATGGGTGTATAGATGGATAGAACATATGTAGATAGATGAGATAGATGATAATAGATGGTTGATAGATGGGATAGCTGATAGATAAATAATGATGATTAGATAGATAATGCTAGTGATTAGATAGATGATAGTGATGATTAGATAGATGATAGATAGTGATGCTTAGATAGATAGATAATGATAGGTAGATAGATTAGATAGATAGATAGATAGATGATGGTGATGACAGATGGATAGATAGATAGATGTGTGTGTCTATTATTGTTACCATCTTTAAATTTTTAAAAGTCTTTTTCTAGTTCTTGGTAGGAAGTGTTTAAAGCAAATGTATTTATTCTTTTTGTTGACTCATCTTAATGCCAACCAAAAGTGTATGTGTGTGTGTGTGTGTGTGTGTGTTGTTAAACACTTGTGTATTCATCTGTTTTTTCATATGTCCCTTAAGAAGGCAGAAACTCTGCCATTGAAAGAACTATTTGAATTATTATTTAAATTCCTTTGCCAAGCAGTCCAAATTATTCTAGGCTTTACTTACATGAGGTCAGTATTTTTTCATTTAACATAGTTTGGTTATTCACTGTCATGCAAAACAGAAGTTTTGATGGGTGACAATATTAAATCAGTAGGGTGTGTGTTTATGTGTGTGTGTGCATACATGCGCATGTGTGCGTGTGTGTTTAAAATGGTTTAGTGGCTAGAAATGAAAACAATTCTTCATAAGAGAGAACATATACAATTACATTTTATAAAATTTCAAAAACCTTAAGCAAAAAAATATTATCTTCTAAGCATATTATACTAAAGTTAGTGTGTGTTTAGCTCAAAAGAAAAGTGCTGCTGGGTGTGGAGGCTTATGCCTGCAATCCCAGCACATTGGGAGGCCAAGGCAAGAGGACTGCTTGAGCCCAGGAATTCAAGACCACCCTGGGCAGCATAATGAGACCCCATCTCTGCAAAAAAAATACAAAAATTAGCTGAACATGGTGATGTCTACTATCATCCCAGCTACTGAGGAGGCAGTGGTGGGAGGATCTCTTGAACCCAGGAGGTAAAAGCTACAGTGAACTATGACTGCACCACTGCACTCCAGCCTGGGTGACAGAGTGAGACCGTCTCTCATTAAAAACAAAGTGCTAGTGATTAGCAATCTGTTTTTGAGAACTGGGATGCATCTTTGTGCAGGACCCTACGCTGGGTGGATTTTAGCAGTCTCTCCCTCGATAACGGACAGCTGCAGAAACCATCTCTCACTGACTCTCTTCCCTAGGTTGACCTGGCCGTGTCTGTTTCCCAGATCTCCATTGAAGAGAAAGTGAAGGAACTGAGCCCTGAGGAAGAGAGGAGGAAGTGGGAGGAAGGCCGTATTGACTACATGGGGAAGGACGCGTTTGCCCGCATCCAGGAGAGCTGGACCGGTTCCTGCAGTAATCTGGCAGTGGTGGGCGTTGTGTGTAGTTAGACAATGTTCTGTTGTTGGGTGGTTGTGTTGCGTTGGAGATCTCCTCTGGTCCTTTCAGAGGGAAACGCTGTCGAACCTTGTGCCTCTATTTATGCTTAATCCATTTGAGTGCCTCACACAAGGAACGTAGAAGGATAGAAATCCACCTTAATACCCCTCACCCCAACCCCTGCACCAATGCCTTCTGGGCTCTCTTCAGAGCTCAGTTCTACCTTTCACCTTGTCGGCAAAAGCGAGCAATAACAAAATTCTAGTAGACCCTTGGTGGTGGTCTCTGCTCTTGCCCGAAGGACCTCTGAAGTATGGTGGCGCTGTCGTACAGGTGCTATGAGACCTACCCTATTTAGAATTAAACCTCACTGCATCTTCCTCCCATCACTAAGCTAACAACGCTACTATACGTATTTAGCACCTCTGAGCCTTTGCAAAGGAGACCCATTTCTGTAGGGCTAAGGAAACATTTAGACGTCGTGACTTTGACTCTCATTTGGAGTTGGCGAAGTGTATCTGAGAGACAATCCGGCTGTGGTCTCTCTGCTTTAAATCCTAACAGGACTTCTAGTGCTGTTGACAGAAATTCTACTTGTGGACGTTGGGAAGAAAGATGGTAGGTGGCACGAGGGATGTAAGGTCTTCTAAACCGATTCACTTCCTGGTTTAGAAGAATCAAGGGCTTGCCCCCAAAAGATTTAGAGCAACAACTTGCTGACGATAACAGGATCTAGAGATGCTCTGTGCTTGATGACAAAAATCAGTGTGCGGTGCGTCTACCCTCACTACCTCAGTTCTCAATACCTTATTGAATCACTGTGCTCCTCAAAGCCATTGCCACTCAGCTCTTTCCGGAGAATTCTCAGTTTTATGAGACAGGACGCTTTATTCCATGAGAAAGGCTCATTGTCAGAGCGTCTTCATTTAATGGACACAGTATGCTGTGAATCTCCACCAGGTGGCCATCAAGGGGCCACCGAGAGTGTCGTTAGAATGGGCATCGTTGTAATAAAGAGAGGAAAGTGTGATTTTTGAAATGTTTGGAAGGTTTATTTAGCATGCACATGCCAGGGGAAAGCAGAGAGGAAATGAGAGATGGGATAGGAAGGCGTGGGAGAGCTCAATCCTGGCCTGTGTTGGTTGGATGTGTTTACGTGAAGAGGTATGGCCACTTTTTATGTCACCTGAAGCAGTTTAGCCCTTTGGGTAAAGGAACCTGCCTGGATTTATCGCATTAGTGGTGGCAGGTTTTTGTGCAAGATGTGGGTGATGGAGGGACTGTTTCTTTTTCCGTCTAGGTGGTTAATAGCCTGTAGTCTCAGAGGACAGTGCTCATAGGACATTTCAGGGGTTAATTTGAAATAGCCATATGGATATAGTCTCAGGTGAGTAGGGTTACACGGTCATGAGCTTTCAGAGGGAGACCACGGGAATGTTCAGGGAAAGAATGTCAGCTTCTCTGGGGACCAGAATTCATGTTCACGGGCAGTGATGAGTTGCCTTATGGAGTGAGTCCAGTGTGGAATCCTGCTGTGCGTTCTAGCCTGTATCATCTCATTTGGACAAATGCTGACGTGTTTAAATTAAAATGTTAAAAAACAGTCATGTGGTCTCCTTCCAGTGTGTGTTTGCCTGTGTTCTGCGATATCAGAGTTGTATTTTATATTAAACAAAGGGTAGGGCCTATTTTATTTTCGGCCTTTTCTATTGTATTTTGTTTTTAAAATAATAATCATCAGGCTGGGTGTGGTGGCTCACTCCTGTAATGCCAGCACTTTGGGAGGCTGAAGCAGGTGGATCACTTGATGCTAGTAGTTTAAGACCAGCCTGGGCAACACGGTGAGACCCCGTCTCTACAAAAACACACAAAAAATTAGCCAGGCGTGGTGGCAGGCGTCTGCAATCCCAGCTACTGGGAAGGCTGAGGCACGAGAATTGCTTTTACCTGGGAGGTGGAGGTTGCAGAGAGCTGAGATCACACCACCATACTCCAGCCCGGGGCGACAGAGTGAGAATCTGTCTCAATAAGTAAATAAATAAATAAAATCTAATCATAATGATAAGCATTATTTGAGCTGGAACTGCAAGGAAAAATTTTAAAAGTAAGCAATAAACATTCTTTTTAACTTAAAACGTTTTTTAATTGTCATGTAGTAATTGTACACACTTATGGGGTACATAGTGGAGCTGCAATCCATGTAACGTACACTGATCAGGTCAGGGTCATCTCAAACCTCTATCATTTTTTGTGTTGAGAACATTCAGTATTCTCCTTTTATATGCACATATTTGAAACTATGTATTATTTTGAGCTGTAGTCATACCACAGTGACTATATATCAGTGGTCCCAACCTTTTTGGCACCAGGGACCAGTTTCATGAAAGACAATGTTTCCACAAACCAGGCTGGGGGCACTGGTCCTGGGGTGATTCAAGTGCATGACATTCATTGTGCACTTTATTTCTGTTATGATGACATTGTAACATGTCGTGAAACAATTCTACAGCTCAGCATCATGCAGAACCCGTGGAGCCCTGAGCTTGCTTTCCTGCAACTAGACGGTCCCATCTGGGGCTGATGGGAGACAGTGACTCGATCATCAGGCATTAGATTCTCATAAGGAGCACACAACCTAGATCCTTCGAGTGCACGGCTAACAGTAAGGTTTGCGCTGCTATGAGAATCTAACGCCGCCACTGATCTGCCAGGAGGTAGAGCTCAGGTGGTAATGGGAGTGATGGTGAGTGGCTCTTATTTTTAAGAACAAGCCAGTTTAATGTTCTAAATTGACTTCATACCTCATCAGGGAAAGCAGCCAGTCGTTTAAAAAACAGCTCTGAAACATCTTTGTAACAAATGAACACTAAGCCCCACATCTTCTTCGTTATCTATAGAATAGGGATTATAATACCACATGCTCGTAGGAATTTATTGAGGATAAAACGAGACAATGAACATAAAGTTCTTAGCACAATGTGTGGCACCTGTTGAGCACGAAAGCATGAGCTGATGCTCCCCCTCGTCAACATCTGATTGAAATCTTGTTTTTGAGTCAGGGTCTCACTATGTTGCTTAGGCTGGAGTGCAGCGGTGCAATCAGGGCTTACTGCAGTCTGACCACTTGGCCTCCCAGGCTCAAGTGATACTCTCGCCTCAGCCACACAAGTAGCTGGGACGACAGACATGCACCACAATGTGCAGCTAATTTTTTGTTTTTTTTTTTTTTTTTTTTTTGTAGAGACAGATTTCGCGATGTTGCCCAGGTTGGTCTCAAACTCCTGAACTCAAGCCATCTGACTGCCTCTAGCTCCCAAAGTGCTGGGATTATAGGTGTGAGCCACCGTGCTTGACCTTATTGAGATCTTTAGAGATACTGCCAGTAACTTGGATTTTTAAAAATTATCATTGCTTGAGCCCAGGAGGTGGAGGCTGCAGTGACCCAAGATCACACCACTGCACTCCAGCCTGGGCAACACAGTGAGACCATATCTCAAAAAAAAAAAAAAAAAAGAAAGAAGAAAAGAAAGAAGAAAAGAAAAGGAGCAGCACCGCTAAGATTTAAAAAAAGTTTATGATTGTGTATGATAAAGTTTACAAATTTATCCAGCCTAGGCAACATGGCCAGATCCCATCTCTACGATAACAACAATAACTAGCTGGGTGTGGTGGGTAGCTGTGGTCCCAGCTAGTCGGGTAGCTGAGGTGGGAGGGGGTAACTTGTGCTCAGGAGTTTGAGGGCACCCTGGGCAACATAGCAAGAACCCAGCTCTATAAAAATGTCTAAATATTAGCCAGGCATGGTGGTGCATGCCTCTAGTCCCAAGCTACCTGGGAGGCTGAGGTGGGAGGATTGCTTGAGCGTGGGAAGCTGAACTGCAGCAAGCCGTGATCGCACCACATCCTGTCCAGCCTGGGCAACACAGCAAGACCCTATCTCAAAAAGAAAAAATATTAGAAATATTAATAAACCTGGTAGATACCTGTTCATTAATTCTGCTTGAGCACATGGTCAAGGAAAGAAGTGACTCGAATAGCTAAGGAGTTACTCAGCAGATCTGCACCAGAGAGCCCCTGTGCACAGGTAATTCATTCACTGAAGCACAGCAGGATCCGACTTTTGTGAGATGAGGGAGAAGAGAAGGACACGTGTTTGAGGACTGGCCCAAATTTCACTTTCCTGGCCAGGCACAGGCTCTCGCTGGTAATCCCAGCACTTTGAAAGCCTGAGGCGGCCGAGGATGGCTTGAGATCAGGAGTTTGAGACCAGCCTGGGCAACATGGCGAAATCCCATCTCTACTAAAAGTACGAAACCTAGCTGGGCGTGGTGATGCACTCCTGTAATCCCAGCTACTCGGGAGGCTGAGGCAGGAGAATTGCTTGAAACCTGGAGGCAGAGGTTGCAGTGGGCTAAGGTTGTGCCACCGCACTCCAGCCTGGGCAACAGAGCAAGACGCTGTCTCAAAAAAAAAAAAGACCAAAAAACAAATTACACTTTTCTTCATCTTCAGCTGTTGCAAAACCTGGCATTGTATAGAGTTGGAAACTGTTTGTCACTGTAATAAATGCCTCCTTCTTGGTATTATTGGTGCAATCCCTTTCAGCAACTCTCAGAACAGTTTATGCTGCAAGGCTTTGCAATATGTCAAGGTTAAGGGGAAAGTGGAAAACATAAAAGGAGAGGAGAGAACAGAAAAGTCTAGGACAAGGCACAAGAGTTGAAGCAATGTAAACTGGAGTCTCCCTATTTTGTATTGTAGTGCAAAACACAAAACATTACATTTACCATCTTAACCATTTTCAAGAGTACAGTTGACAGGTGAGCTGTGGTGGCTCATGCCTGTAATCTCAGCACTTTGGGAGGCCAAGGTGAGTGGATCTCTCGAGCTCAGGACATGGAGACGAGCCTGTGCAACATAGCGAAACCTCGTCTCTACAAAAAAATTACAAAAATTTAAAAAAGAAAAGGTGGGGGAGTAGAGTTAAAAGCTCAGTAAAGTCTAATGACATTGCTGTGCAGTGGGTCTCCAAAACTTTTTCATCTTGCAGAACTGAAACTCTATACCTGATAGCAGTGGAAGAGGTGTGAGTTACCAAAGGTCTGTATGGGTTTGCAGTAATTTCAATCCTTGCCTCCTCAGAAGAAAGAATTTGACTGAGGGCATAAGGCAGAAGAGGAGACCAAGGCAAGTTTCAGAGCAGGAGTGGAAGTTTATTTAAAACAGCCTTAGAGACAGGGAAGAAAGAAAGGTACTCTTGGAAGAGTCCCAAGTGCACACCTGAAGGTCAGAGAGACCGAGAGCGAGGGAGTTTAACCTGGATCCTGGGAGTTTACATGCTGTACCCATGATTTGTCCCTTGGGGTGCGCTGCCCACATAAGCAGTGCCCTCCCTACCCTTGGAAAGTGAGGATCTGCGGTGTTTAGGGATTGTGCGAATGCCCATCTGAGGCATCCTTCCTTTTCTGGTGGAGGGCCCCGGAAGGTCATACTTCGCCATCATCTGTTTTTCCTGGTGTTTGCAGTCACAGCTATTAACACTTTAATGTTAATAGCTGTGTTTCTGGAAAGGAGTCCAGATCCAGAGCGCAAGAGAAGATTCTTGAAGCGTGAGCAAAAGGAATTCAGGGTGAGTTCATAGGGTAAAGTGAAAGCAAGTTTATTAAGAAAGTAGGGGAATAAAACATGCCTACTCCATAGGCAGAGCAGCAGCATGGGCTGTTAGTTGCTTTTTTTAATGGTTATTTCTTGATTATATGCCAAACAGAGGGTGGGTTATTCTTAGTTTTGTGGGAAACAGGTGGGCAATTCCCAGAGCTGAGGATTCCTCCCCTTTAGACCAATAGGGTAATCTCCTGACTTTGCCATGACATTTGTAAACTGTCAGGGCAGTGGTGAGAGTGTGTCTTAGTAATTCTAATGCTTTATAATTAGCATATAATGAGCCACGAGGACAACCAGAGGTCACATTTGTCACAATCTTGGTTTTGGCGGGATTTGGCCGGCCTCTTTACCGCATGCTGTTTTATCAGCAAGGTCTTTGTGGCCTGTATTTTGCGCTGACCTCCTATCTCATCCTGTGACTTAGAATGCCTCATCTCCTGGGAATGCAGCCTGGCAGGTCTCAGCCTCATTTTACCCAGCCCCTGTTCAAGATGGAGTTGCTGTGGTTCAAAAGCCTCTGACAGCAAGATTGAAACAGATTCAGCAGGGCTCATCCATCTCCTGGGCTATTTTGAACTTCTCCTTTCTTCCTTCATTACCACCTTGTAGCCCAGTTCAGGTCATATGACTTGGAGACTTGGCCTCTGTTAAGAACGCTGAGCCATCTTATTTGTCATTTTGTACACTGCTCAGTGATCTTGCATTCAAATGGATTTCTTCTCTTATAGGGGGTCCTTTGGGGATGAAGGGTAAAAGCTAGCCAGAATTCATAAGGTAAGGTCAGCAGAGAGCCTGGAAAGAGGAAATCTTGTTGGTGGCTGGCAGAGAGGCCAGTCCAGGCATTCTGCCCTTCAGGAGGCTGTGTAGAGCCTCGTAGAAGACAACGGCAGCTGTAGGGCATTCTTTGGCAATGTTTGTGGATTTGGCTGTTACTAAGGTCTCAGTGCTTGCCTTGAACAATGGGTGCCTTGAGCATTTGTGTGTTGAAACTTAATCCCCAAGACAATAGCATTAGGAGATGGCAATTTTAGGAAACAGTTAGGGATCTAGACTCATGAATGGGATGAGTGTCCTTATAAAAGGATCCCAGGCCGGGCTCAGCCATGGCTCATGCCTGTATTCCCAGCACTTTGGGAGGCTGAGGCAGCTGGATCACCTGAGGTCAGGAGTTCGAGACCAGCCTGGCCAACATATAGTGAAACCCTGTCTCTACTAAAATTACAAAAATTAGCCAGGCATGGTGGCACACACCTGCAGTCCCAGCTACTCGGGGAGGCTGAGGCAGGAGAATCATTTGAACCCAGGAGGCGCAGGCTGCAGTGAACCAAGATCACGCCACTGCACTCCAGTCTGCGTGACAAGAACAAAACTCCATCTCAAAATATAAAATAAAATAAAATAAAATAATAAAATTAAATTAAATTTAAAAGCTAAGCCATTGTGAAAGATGGAAATAGTGGAATCCTGGACCAACTCAGGCAAAGATGTTATGGGACATCACAGGCAACGGCCATTCCTCAGAGACTACCTGCCAAATTGCTCCCCAGCTGTCTTAGTCAGTTTAAGCTGCTATAAGAGAACACCATAGACTGCAGGGCTTATACCAACCAGCATTTATGGCTCACAGTCCAAGATCAAGCCTTGGCAGATTAAGTGTCCAGTGAGGACCCATTTCTGTTGCCTGGTCCAAGCTAAACTGTAACCATAACAGGTTCGTTACACACAGCATGTCTATAACCCAAGCTCAGGGCTGCAGAAGAGAAAGAGGTTCGATCATAGGGTCACCAAATGAGGAGCAGAAGAAAATCCTAAATCACTTGAGGTCAGGAGTTCAAGACTAGCCTGGCTAAGATGGCAAAATCCCGTCTCTCTAAAAACATAAAAAAATTAGCCAGGCATGGTGGCAGGTGCCTGTAATCCCAGCTACTCAGGAGGCTGAGACAGGAGAACTGCTTGAACCCAGGCAGTGGAGGTTGTAGTGAGCTGAGGTTATAGTGAGCGAAGGTCGTAGTGAGCCAAGGTCATGCCACTGCACTCCAGCCTAGGCAACAGAGCAAGACTCTGTAAAGAGAAAGAAAGAAAAGAAAGAAAAGAAAGAAAGAAAGAGAAAAGAAAGAAAATGAAAGAAAGGAAAGAAAGAAAGAAGGAAAGGAATAAAGAAAGGAAGAAAGAAAAAAGGAAAGCAAGAAAAAGAAAGAAAGGAAAAGAAAGAAAAAGAAAGAAAGGAAAGGAAGGAAGAAAGAAAGAAGGAAAGGAATAAAGAAAGGAAGAAAGAAAGAAGGGAAGAAAGAAAGAAAGAAAAGAAGAAAGGAAAGAAAGAAAAGAAAATGAAAGAGATTCAACTGGTTACAGCTCAGCGTTTTCCTTATTTGAACATGGTTGAGAAGAGTTGGCTGCCTGTGAGTGGTTAAGTATGGCTGCTGGGATTGGTGGAGATGTAGCTATTCTTACAGAAGCATACTCTAAATTAGGTGATATGGTTTAGATCTGTGTTCTCACAAATTTCATGTAGAATTGTAATCTCCAGTGTTGAAGGTGGGGCTTGGTGGGAGGTGATCGGATCATGGGGGGCAGTGGTTTCTAATGGTTTAGCATCATCCCCTTAGTGCTGTTTTCATGATGGAGTTCTCACAAGATCCAGTTGTTTAAAAGTGTGTGACAGCTCCCCGCTGTCTCTCGTCCTGCTCCAGCCATGGTAAGACATGCTTGCTTCCCCTTCACCTTCTGCCATGACCATAAGTTTCCTGAGGCCTCCCCAGCCATGCTTCCTTTACAGCCTGTGGAACCATGAGCCAAGTAAACATCGTTTCTTTATAAGTTTCCCGGGCTTAGGTATTTCTTTATAGCAGTGCAGGAACAGACTAATACCTTCGGTTTGCAGTGTGCCTGCCTACCTACCAAGTTAGGTTAGGGTTCACGCACAAGGACTCAAGTATGAGAGTATGGAGACATTCTAAGGCCAGATTTTAGTTTAACAGCTCACATTCCTCTGTGTCCCTGTATCTTCAGAAATAAGCATGTTCCCTACCATTTGATCCAGCAATCCCACTACTGGGTATCTACCCAGAGGAAAATAAGTTATTATATGAAAAAGACACTTGCACACACATGTTTATAGGAGCACAAATTCACAATTGCAAAAATGTGGAACCCAGCCCAAATACCCATCAATCAATGACTGGATGAAAGCACTGTGAGATATCCACACACACACACACAATAGAATACTACTCGGCCATGAAAGAGGACGAATTCATGGCATTCACAGCAACCTGGATGGAACTGGAGACCATTTTTCAAAGTGAAGTAACTCAGGAATGGAAAACCAAACATCCTATGTCTCGCTCATAAGTGAGAGCTAAGCTACGACGATGCAAAGGTGTAAGAACGATACAATGGACTTTGGAGACACGGGGAAAGGGTAGGAAGGGGAGTGAAGGATGAAAAGACTACAAATTGGGTTCAGTGTATACTGTTCAGGTGATGGGTGCACCAAAATCTCACGAATCATCACTAAAGAACTTATGTAAGCAAAAACCTGTGGGAACAAACGATGAAATAATAATTTAAAAAGAGAGAATAAGGATATTTCTTTCCTCTGGGGTATACAGAAGACAACTTTCAATTCAGGGTGGTTTGCCCTGCTTCAGGGGAGAAAGCTGAGAGGAAGATGGAGAGAGAGACCTTCCCGTTTCTGCTGTTTTCTTCAATGCCAAGGGGCCAGTGTTTTGGAGTGGCATGGCCTGAAACCCCTCACAAGCAACAGAAGTGAACCTGGATTGCTTAAACAACTGCGTCCACGCATGATGAGTGTGTGGGGTCATTCGGAGAGTAAGGGAAAGCGGAAGAGCTGAGTGTTCTAACATGGCGAACTCAAGGACAGCCTGTGGGAACAGTGCAGCAGTGGCTTTATGGGATTACTGTTGAGGAGGGATGCTCAGGGGCACATGGGAGGGTCCAGCCTGAGACCCGCTCCTCCTTGCCTTGGGTCGGGGCAAAACGATAGCAGAACACCTAGATCTACTATCCCACCTTGTGCCCTGTAGGGAAGTAGAAGAGCCATAGCCACATGTGGTGATGTCAGTAGAAGAGCGAGACTGCTGAGTGACAGCCAGAGACAAAGTCCACCACCTTTCTGACTCTTCAATCTGATCAGAATGAGGGCTTTGTTCATAGACTAATGGCTACATTGGCAAAATGCCCTGAGATATGGGAGCTGCAAAAGAGCCACGATTGCTGTGAAGATTTTAGAAGCTGGGATCTGCAAAGCACTGAGAGTGGCGCTGGCTCATGTCAAGGACTGAATAAATGTCACAGCTGTATTCATTATTTTTACCCTGAGGCCACATCCTGGCACAGGGAGATGGGTGATTATCCATTATCCGAGGTCTGGCAGTGGGTTGGGATGGCAGTGTGTTAGCTGGTTTTTATGCTCAGCGGCTGTGTCTTTGCAAACTCATGTCGTCTAAGCAGCTGCTTTAGACCAGGTGAAAATTGGCTGGGCACAGTGGTTCACGCCTGTAATTCCAGCACGTCGAGAGGCCAAGGTGGGCAGTTTGCTTAAGTCCAGGAGTTAGAGACTAGCCTGGGAAACATGACAAAACCCCCCTCTGTACAAAATATACAAAACTTCAATGGGTGTGCTGGTGCATGCCTGTGGTGTCAGCTACTTGGGAGGCTGAGGTTGGAGGATCACTAAAGCTTGGGAGGCAGAAGTTGCAGTGAGCAAGATTGTGCCACTCTACTCCAGCCTGGGTGACAGAGCTAGACACTGTGTCAAGAAAAAAGGAAAGCCAACGTGATGGCTCACGCCTGTAACCCCAGCACTTTGGGAGGCCAAGGTGGGCAAATTACCTGAGGTCAGGAGTTGGAGACCAGCCTGGCCAACATAGTGAAACTCTGTCTCTACCAAAAATACAAAAAATTGGCCAGGCATGGTGGCACACACCTGTAATCTCAGCTACTCGGGAGGCTGAGTGAGGCAGGACAATCTCTTGAACCTGGGAGGTGGAGGTTGCAGATGAGCTGAGATCACCCCACTGCACTCCAGCCTGGGCAACAGAGTGAAACTCTGTCTCAAAATAAATAAATAAATAGAACTGGTGGAAATAAATGAGACTCTCCCCATCCCAAATGTTTCTCATCCCAAATGAAAACATTCAGAGACCACTTACTCAGAGCTGTCCCTAGTAAGGCAGTCAGACATCGTCATTTGCATTTGGCAGGGACTGAACGGCAAGTAGAGGAGGCTTTACAGTGCTGGGGCTCAGGATCCATGCCCCAGATGTGATGGCCGGCAACCAAGTCTACCAGCCCAACGTAGCCATTGCTTTGAGCTGAAACATTGAGACCAGCTAATACAAAGAGGAGCTCTTTACTTGCCCCTCGACTGCCTAAAATAAAGTACACATTTCCTTTTTGAAAAGAGAAATTTTAGGCCAGGCGTGGTGGCTCACGCCTATCATCCCAGGACGCTGGGAGGCCGAGGCAGGTGGATCACCTGAGGTCAGGAGTTTGAGACCAGCCTGACCAACATGGTAAAACCCCATCTCTACTAAAAATACAAAAAGTAGCGGGTGTGGTGGTTCATGCCTGTAATCCCAGCTACTCAGGAGGCTGAGGCAGGAGAATCACTTGAACTCACAAGGCGGAGGTCCAGCCTGGGCAACAAGAGTGAACAAAACTCCATCTCAAAAAAAAAAAAAAAAGAAAGAAATTTACATCTATAAAGAAAGTATTCATTGGTAAAGTTATGTGTACCAGGAAGAGGACTTCTTGGAAACAGCGTGTATTTTTTCCTTGGCGACAGGGTCTGTTGCCCAGGCTGAAGTACACTGTGAAATCACAGCTCACTGTAGCCTCAAACTCTTGGGCTCAAGCAATCAACCTTCCTCAGCTTCTTGAGTAGCTGGGACTACATATGTGTCACAACACCTGGCTAATTTTTTAAATTTTTTGTAAAGATGAGATGTAGCTATGTTGTCCAGGCTGATCTTGAACTGCTGGCCTCAAACAATCCTCCCCTTCAGCCTCCCAAAGTGCTGGGATTACAGGTATGAGCCACCATGCCTAGCTAATCTTTATTTATTTATTTTTTGTAGTAATAGGATCTCACTATGTTGTCCAGGCTGGTCTAAAACTCAGTTGCGTCAAGTAATTCTCCCACCTTAGTACCCCAAAGTGCTGGGATTACAGCGGTGAGCCACCAGAACCCAGCCTAGACAACTTTTATTAGCTAGAGAGACGGATCTGTAATAACTAGCCAACCTTTTTTCACCGTGCGTACCTGTTTCATCCATCACTAATTTGTCTGCACCACCATTGCCCCCACAGAAGCTGTTTCTATTCCTTTCTATAATTCAGGATAATACTGCAAGCTTCAATCATATTGATCCTTCCTGTTTTTTGTGGGAATACTACAGGATGTGCTGTCATTAAAATTTATGTTTCGCCTGTTAATATGTTTTGTGTAAGAATTAATTCATAGTCCAGCCAAAGAGACCTAGCAGGATGGCCAGGCGTGGGGGTGCACACCTGTAATCCCAGCTACTCGGGAGGCTCAGTGAGTCAGGAGAATCGTTTGAACCTGGGGAGGCAGAGGCTTCAGTGAGCCGACATGGCGCCACTGCACTCCATCCAGCCTAGGTGACAGAGCCAGGTTCTCTAAAAGAAACAAAACAAAACACACTAGTGAAGAGTAAAGAAAACCTATTTTTTCTTCTCCTGCAAGTGGAAGAAGAGAAGGCTTGTGGCGAGCCCTGATTGGCAGCCGTTGGCCTGGGAAGGCTAGAGGTGGCTCAGCTAGAAGCAAGGCTACCAATATGATTGGTTAGGGGCGTACTTTGGGGTTCTCTCATTGGTCTCGAGTTGGGGGGCAAAATATAGGAATACTGCAGAACTAAATTTGGACCATGCTGGGCTGATGGTTACAAGGTTGTCGTTTGGGCTCCTGGACTGGTTACTGCACAGATTGTGGATGAGAGTCCTGTCTCATACGGGTTCAGCCTAATGTGTGTTTGCATGGTCAGTCTGAAACCTAAAGACATCTATCTATCTATCTATCTATCTATCTATCTAATCATCTATCCATCCATCCATCCATCTATCCTATCTGTCTATCCTCTATCTCTATCCTATCATCTATCTATTTATCATCTATCTAATCTATCTGTCCATCCATCCATCCATTCTATTATCTATCTTATCCATCCATCCTATCTATGTATCCATCCTATCTATCTATCTATTATCTATTATCATCTATCTATTTTTTTTTTTCTGGATTGAAGGGACCTTCATTTCCTAAGAGACCTTTAATAAGAAATACTTCTTGACTAGGGTTGTGTGTAATGTAGATATTTGCAGTGCTAAAATGCCCGATGAGGTCTCAGGTTAGAAGATTTTTCTGACATATTTCTGAAGTTTCACAATAGTTCTCTGCTCTCCTCAGAAAGTAAATTTTTTTTTTTTAGAATTTCAGTATATCCACACAAAGCAGTTCAGAACAGAAAGAGACATCAATACTTTCATTTCCGACGATGGAAAAACGGGGTGGGGTGGACTAACATTTCTTTCAGTCTCTCAAGTAATGAGAACACATCTCAATTTATTATGATTATTTCTTTGAGAGACAGGGTATCACTTTGTGGCCCAGGCTGGAGTGCAGTGGCACGATCATGGCTCACTGCAGCCTCAAAATCCTGGCCTCAAGAGATCCTCCCATGTCAGCCTCCTAGTAGCTGGGACCACAGGCATGCACCACTACACCCAGCTAATTTATTTCTTTTGGACAGACGAGATCAAGCTATATTGCCTACGCTGGTCTCAAACTCCTGGTTTCAAGCGATCCTCCCATCTCAGCCTCCCAAAATGTTGGAATTACAGGCATGGGCCACCACGCCCAACCCACGTCTCAATTTAATCTAGTCTTAGTCTTCTATTCTCTAGGTGATCCGGTCCTAACATTTTAGGTCCCAGAACCTAAAAAATCCATAAAGTTTTACATTCTTAAAAATTTGTTATGGCCCAAAGAGCTTTGCTTTATGAGAGTAGTATCTGTTGTTATTTTCTGTATTAGTAATTAAAACTAAGAAACACCAAAACATGCATTCATTTTAAAAATAATAACAATGGATGCATTACAGGTTCACCCAAGTAGGACACTTCTGTGAAAAAAATAATTCTGTTCTACAAATCAAAAAAGTTTATTGAGAAGAGTGTCATTGTTTTAATCTTTGTCTACGTCTCTTAATGTCTGCCTTCAATACAAGACAACTGGATTCTCATATTTGTCTTCTACATTTAATCTCTTGGAATATACTGTTTTGATTCAATTTTATGAAGACAAAAGGGAAGAGTATTGAAATAGCCTTTTCATATAAACTTGAATAACTTTCTTTCTTTCAACTCAGCAAGAACTCATTACTTAGAGGTGAATTGCAGTATGGAATCTGAAACCGTATCATATTCCTTCTATACTTAATTAAAACCCATTGGTCTATATTTTGCACGTTGTATAATCTTTTACCCACATATGATTTGACAACATCATGTCCTGGTCATTTGGAAAATATCAGTTCACTGAGTTTTGCATATATTTTTAATGTCAACACATTTTATTACACAATATAAAAGTTACGGCACTTGCCAACATCACGGTTCCTCACTGAACTCTGTAAGGATTAGAAAGCTGTCGAGCTGACAGAGGAAAACACTTTTTTTTTTTAAGACAGGGTCTGGGTCTGTTGCCCAGGCGGGGAGGTCCTAGCTCACTGCGGCCTCAAACTCCTAGGCTCAAGTGATCCTCCCTCCTTGGCCTCCCAAAAATACTGGGATCACAGGCATAAGCTACCGTGCCCAGCCTAAACATTTTGTAGAACTCTTATTTTCTGCTTAAAAACTAGATTTGATCATTGGAAGGAAATGCAGTCCCCTGTTCACTTTGTAGAAACGAGCTCCCTTTGTGTATAGTTACCAAATAGCAAGTCTGAACAGCCATGGTTTGCCTATCTGTAAAGTCCAAAGGGTGCTTCGTGTAAAGGAAGCAGCAAGGCCAGATGTGGTGGCTCATGCCAGTCAGCCCAGCACTTTGGGAGGCTGAGGTATGCAGATAGGTTGAGCCCGGAGTTTGAGACAAGCTTAGGCAACATTGTGAAACTCTGTCTCTACAAAAAAATGCCAAAAAAATTATCCTGGCACAGTGGTGCATACCTGTAGTCCCAGCTACTCTGGAGGCCAATGTGGGGAAGATCACTTGAGCCCAGGAAGCTGAGGATGCAGTGAGCTGAGATTCTACCATTGCACTCCCACCTGGGCAATAGAGCCAAACCCTGTCTCGAAAAGAAAAGAAAAGAAAGAAAAGAAAGAGAGAGAGGAAGGAAGGAGAGGAAGGAGAGAGAAAGAAAGGAAAGAGAAAAGAAAAAAAGTAGCTAATTCAGTTGTCAATTCAAGCAACCACACTTGTGTCTTTCTTCACAGTCACCCACAAATTTTAGCAAATAGCTAAAGTGCTCAACGTGTACTATAGTTCACGTACTGTCAAGAAAAATATTGTGAAGACATGAACACAAGGGTCAAGATTTAGAAATCTCGATTGGCGTAGAATGGAGACACTTTGAGGACGTCTTGAGTGAACTTGTCTAATTCAGTGACAACAGCAGAGCTCCGGGTCCTGCAATTGTCCAGATGCTGAAAAAGCCTTCTTAGTTTTACTATTCGAGTCTTTCTGCCTTTGCTTTAGAGTTGCCTCGCCTTTCCAGACTAAACCCATGTACTTCTTACATGTATTGATTGATGTCTGCATGTCTCCCTAACATGTATAAAATGAAGCTGTGCCCCGACCACCTTGGGCACATGTCCTAGGACTTCCTGAGGCTTCGTCACAGGTGCGTCCTCAACCCTGACAACATAAGCTTTCTAAATTAACTGAGACCTGTGTCAGATGTTCTGCATTCACAGGTCTTTGTAAGGTGTGTGCTTTCTCTAGTCTGTCCTCCTTCCTAAAGTGTTCATCTCTAAGACTTCGGACTCTGGTAAAAGGCAAGAGGTGTTTCTAGGGTCCCTCCCTTTGTTGAGACCTGAATTGCAATTATTTTTCTCAGCATCAGGTAACAACTGAAAAGGACTTCACTATGACTTTCAGAGCTTTCTGCTTGAGCAGCTTCAATGTGCAACAAATGCCTTCAGGAGGAAATCACCATGGTCAGGCTTCTGTGTCTTTACCTCCCTTGTCTCTGGGGACTTGCTAAGAGTTTGCAGCTGCCTTAGCAGCCCAAGCCCCAACCGTCTGAGATGTTGGAAAGATCTGTTTGGTCTTTGTCTCTTAGCAACAGCTCTTTGCCCCAATTCTTTATCCTGTGCTCTGTGTCCGGAATTGACAAATGCCCTAACGAGGAAAAGAGCCAGGTGGAAATTTTCTGTTTTTCTTTAGTGACCTTCAATCAACATTCCTTTGATGTCTCTCCTGTGCCCTTAAGCCGATATTCTTAGAAAAAAGTGTTATTTGTGTTTTCTGGATCTTGGTGGGAATATTGGTCTACAGTAAACTCCTTTTGATGGTGTAAGTCCTTGTCCTGTCATTTCTAGATTCAATTTTTTTCTTTTTTTGAGACAGGTTCTCACTCTGTCGCCCAGGCTGGAGTGCAGTGGCATGATCTCAGCTCACTGCAACCTCCACCTCCCTGGTTCAAGTGATTCTCTTGCCTCAGCCTCCTGAGTAGCTGGGACTACAGGCACCTGCCATTGCGCCCAGCTAATTATTGTATTTTTTCTCATGGAGACAGAGTCTCCATGTTGGCCAGGCTGGTCTCGAACTCCTAGCCTCAAGTGATCAGCCCGCCTTGGCCTCCCAAAGTGCTGGGATTACAGGCATGAGCCACCTCACCCGACCTTTTTCTGCTTTGAGACAGGGTCTTACCCTGTCACCCAGGCTGGAGTAGAGTGGTATGATTCCAGCTCACTGCAGCCTCGAATTCCCAGGCTTTAGCAATCCTTTTATCTTAGCCTCCTGAGTAGCTGGGACCACAGGTGCGAGCCACTATGTCCAGCTAATATTTGTATTTTTGGTAGAGATGGGATTTCACCATGTTTCCCAGGGTGGGTCTTGAACTCCTGAGCTCAAGCAATTCACCTACCTTGGTCTCCCCAAGTGCTGGGATTACAGGCGTGAGCCACCACGCCTGGTGGTTGAATTTGAAAATTCTTGTTTTCTAGTTTGTATGTTTGAGTGGACTTCCCAGCCCCCACACAGCATGCTCATGCTCAGGCAGAGCTTTCCTTTAAGATGGTAAGACAGTGCAAGGAGCTTCAGAGACATCACAGGCACGAGCTTCCCGGGGTCTCCCTTGTTCTGTCAAACACACCAAGGACGGCGGAGAGAGGAAGCTTGGTTTCAGGAGGCCTCAAAGCAGACATGGAGGAGGTGGGGGTTGCGGCTGCCACTCGGTCATTAGGTGACGCCAGCCTGTCTAACTGGATAGGCCACTTGCAAACGTGCAAACCTTAAGCAAAGAAACAGACTCTGGGGTCAGGGGAAAGGTTTGAACTTTAACTAGCGCATCATAAATCTCAGCCCTTATCTTGGACGAGAGTCAAAGACCAGACTTGCAGGCATCCCCCAAGATAAAGGCACACCCTCTGCAAGGCAGCTGTAAGCCCCTCTCTCCTGCACCCCGTGGCTGGCCCTCCTTAGCAGAGCCCTGCGTCCTTCCTCTAGGTCTGCAGACCACGCTGCTTCTCTGCAGGTCACCTCGCTGATTCCCTCCGCTCACAGGCCGGCTGCACACTTGTATTCCCAGGGTTTGGTTTGCAACACAGGACTGGGGGAGAATGCATGAAAGAAAATGATGCAAGAACTCAATACGGACACCTTTGGGTGAGAAGGAGATGTGACAAAAAGTCCCTGCCTGGCCAAACCGTCGCCAGGTTCCTGAAGCCCCTCCCAGGCCCAGCTGTGCATTTCCTTATAAAATTAGATTTCAGCAAAGAACCTGCTAAGTCACTTTGGCAAGAAGCCGCCACCCATGATACCAGGTTCCCTCATCATCTACCACTCACAGGTGATGTCTGACTCCCTGGCTGGCTTTAGCTAGAATCCTGTGAGGTTGGCTTAGCCAGGATCCGCTCCACCTCTGACGTTTCCTTTTAGTGCTTTGCCATCTGTACACGCCTGCCTGCCCCTTGCCTATACATTCCCACTCGCCCTTGCTCTATTAAGATTGGAGGTTGAGCTCGGTCTCTCTCCTGCACTGTGAACCCCATTGCCGTGGTCCCTGTATTTAACACAGTCATCTGGACAATTTTCGTTATCTTTTTGGTGATGCTTTCACAATTATGAGATTCGTGCAAAAGTAGTAACTGCAATTACCAGCCTAATATCACTGAATACTTTTTTTTCTTTAACAAAGGGCTGGCTGTCTATTCTTGGGGTTCAATAAGGAGGTGTAGACAAATTGGGAAAGAAGGGTTGGCAGGGAGAAGGTTGGATTAACTCACCAAATCAACTCCAAGTGAAAAGTTGTTTCTCCAGGGTTTATATGCATTTGAATCTCTATGCCTACGTGTGGGATTGCACCTACAAGCAGGAGTATGTGTCATGCAGTCCCTGTCTAATCTTTAACTAGGGTCCAGGTCTAAACAAGCTTTGTCTAGATCCTTGGAAAGTGTCTTAATGTGCAGTGAGCCCTAGTCTCAGGTGCATGTGTAAGAATGCTTTGATTATTTGATCAGACTTTAGGGTCTGCGAAACACTCAGGCAGGTCTGAACAGGTTTGTGTTAGGGCATTTTGGCCCTCCTTCCAGAACCACTTTCTTCTGTTCTTTAATGTTTAACTTGTGCACTCATCAGAATCGTAATAAAGGACAACTGGTTGCTTCTGGCTGCTGGCGGAGACCTGGCCTGCCACAGTTTGACGCAAATTCTAAAACAGTCATGATCCCAGGACTTGGGGAGGCTGAAGTGGAGAGGATTGCTTGTGCCCAGGAATTCGAGAACAGCCTGGGGCAACATAGGGAGATGCCATCTCTATACATAAAAAATAATTAGTCAGGTGTGGTAGCACGTGCCTGTTGTCCCAGCTACTGTGGAGGTTAAGGCTGGGAGAATCGCTTAAGCCTGGGAGAGTTGGAGGCTACAGTGGAGCTGTGATTGTGCCACAGGAGTCCAGCCTGGGCGACTAGAGTGAAACCCTGTCTCCAAAACCAAAACAAAACCAAAACACAAAGAGCCATACAAGAAAAGTTTTAAAGAATATCTTTCTTAAAAGCTAAGGGGGTTCTTACAGAAATCCTGGCTGCTTGTAAGCCAGCCAGAACCTCCACCTTTAAAGCATATCCGTTCGCGTCATTCCTATAGCTGTGGGGGAAAGTTGAAGATTTTTAATTTAAAAAAAATTAAAAAGAAGATAAGCACTTCTGAATCCTTTTCTTTTCTTTTGAGCATATTGTCTAAGTCGGGAAATGTTATGGTTTCTGAAAACAAAGAAGAAAACATGTTATTATTGTATTCCAGGTTCTCACGATGACCTGAGAGGAGTGTGATTTATTTATTTAATGGACAGCGCTGAAGGTCATATTTGCCCAAATAGTGGGGTAGGGTGTAGCATGGTGGCCACGGACAGAGGGTAATGTGTTCTAACCTGGAGATGACCTTTAGCCTCAGGGCTTTCTTCCTTTAAAACATTTGCTTTTTTTTTTCTTTTTTTGAGACTCGTGCTCGCTCTCTAGCCCAGGCTGGAGTGCAATGCCATGATCTCGGCTCACTGCAACCTCCACCTCCCAGGTTCAAGCAATTCTCCTGTCCCAGCCTCCCAAATAGCTGAGATTACAGGTGTGCACTACCACGCCCAGCTAAGTTTTTGCACTTTTAGTAGAGACGGGGTTTCGCCATGTTCGGCCAGGCTGGTCTCGAACTCCTGGCCTCAAATGATCCAGCCACCCACTTTGGCCTCCCAAAGTGCTGGGATTATAGTTGTGAGCTACCGTCACCAGCCAAATGCCTAGCTTTTTATTTTTTTTACAATAATTTATTGTGTATGTGTGTCTTTTTTGAGGCGGCGTCTTGCTCTGTCACCCAGGCTGAAGTGCAGTGGTGCTTTCTATGCTTAGTGCAACCTCTACGTCCCAGGTTGAAGCAATTCTCCCTCCTGAGTAGCTGGGATTACAGGCACCTGGCACCATGCTGCAGCTAATTTTTGTATTTTTAGTAGAGACAGGGTTTCACCATGTTGGCCACTGTCGTACTCCTGACCTCAGGTGACCCGCCCTCCTTGGCCTCCCAAAGTGCTGGGATTACAGGCGTGAGCCACTGCACCCTGCCAATTCTATATTTAAAAATAACTAGAAGAGTACATTTCGAATGTTCCCAACACGAAGAAATGATGAATATTTGAGGTAATGGATAGCCCAGTCTCCAAGGATTTTGATGGCTACACACTTGCATGCTTCTATCAAAAAGTGTCACATCAAACCCATAGATATGTGCAACTGTGATCTATACGTAAAAGTCTAAAAAATTTTTTTAATTGCAAGGTAAAGTGGCTCAAACCTGTAATCCCAGCACTTTTGGGGAGCCAAGGTGGGGGGGCTTCTTGGAGCCAGGAGTTTGAGACCAGCCTCGGCAATATGATTGAAACCCCATCTCTACAAAACAAATACAAAATTAGCTGGGTGTGGTGGTGTGTGCTTGTGGTTCCAGTTACTTGGGAGGCTGAGGTGGAAGGATTGCTTGAGCACAGGAGTTTGGAGACCAGCCTGGGCAGCATCACAGGCAAGACCCCAGTCCCTACAAACATTTTAAGAAACTTAGCTCGGAGGGAGTGGTGGCATATGGCTATGGCCCCAGCTAGTTGGGAGGCTGAGGTGGGAGGACTGCTTGAACCCAGGTAGTTCGAGACTGCAGTGAGCTGTGATGGTGCCTGTGCAACAGAGCAAGACCCTGTCTCAAAAACAAAAACAAACAAGCAAAAACAAAACAACACACCCGAACCAACTCTTCATGCTAAAAAAAAACTTTATGATTACATTAGGCCCACCCAAATAATCCAGAATCATCTCCCCATATTAAGACACTTAATTTTATGAAATCTGCAAAGTCTCTCTTGCCATGCAAAGTGATATGGTTTGCCTGTGTCCCCACCCAAATCTCAGCCTGAATTCCTACATGTTGTGGCTGGGACCAAAGGTAGGGAGGTAATTGAATCATGGGAGCAGGTCTTTTCTGGTGCTGTTTCTCATGACAGTGAATAAGTCTCACAAGATCTGATGGTTTTGTATGAGAGTTTCCTTGCACAAGCTCTTTTCTCTTTGCCTGCCACTATCCTTGTAAGACATGACTCTGCTCCTCCTTGCCTTCCACCATGATGTGAGGCTTCCCTAGCCATGTGGTGCCATCTAAGGTGCAGTGGTGCTCATCTAAGCTCACTACATGTTAAAATCCATTTCCTTGACATTTCCCTCTTCTAGAGGCTGCAGTATTCCTTAGCTTATGACTTCTTCCTCCATCTTAGAAGCGAGCAGCACAGTATCCTCTAGTCTCTCTTTCTCTGACCTCTGCAGTTTCTCTTGCAACTTCTTTCTTTTGTAAATTGCCAAGTCTTGGGTATGCCTTTATCAGCAGTGTGAAAATGGGCTAATATACAAGGTGACATGGTTGAATGGCGTTTCTTCCCCGTATGTTCATATCTGGAAGACCTATCCCCTCTTTGCCATCTGTGGAATGTGATCTTATTTTGAAATGCAATGTTTGTGGATGTAGTTAGTTTAGATGAGGTCGCCATGCAGGAGGATAGGCTGTAATCACATGACTGATGTCTTTATGAAAAGAGGAAATTTGGACACAGCACACACAGAGGAGAAGCACCGTGAGACCATGGGGGCAAGACTTGAGTGATGTGGCAAAAACCCAGGGACCCCTGGGAGCCGCAGCCAGGGCTGGAGAAAGAGGCAGGAAACATCCTCCCTATAGCCTCCCGAGGGAGCGCAGGCCCTGAGACACCTTAGTCTCAAGTCTGCTGGACTCGACTGGGTAAGGATACGTATTGGTTGTTTAAGCTCCTGGTTTGTGGTAACTTGTTATAAGGCTACAGAAAACTAATTCAGACATATTCATAGGTTCCCAGAGATTATGATGTCTATATCTTGAACAGCATGACGGATCATTATTAAGCCATTGGCAGGGCTTCAGTTCTAATTTGCTGGCCATGGGTCGCCGTGGTCTGTTGGACACGTCCTTTCTCTCGAAAGTGGCCATGCCAACTCCCATTTGAGTAGGATGGGATTCTAGGGTGGAAATCTCATTCCAACTGTAGGTGGCCATTTTGACCCAGGGATGGCCAAGTCCTTCAGCCATAATGATTGGTATAAGATGGATGGTGTTGCTTGTCTGTGTGCCCAGCCAAATCTCATCTTGAACTGTAACCCCATAATGTCCTGAACATTAGAAAATGCCAGTGCCAGCTAACATGGCGAAGGGACTTTGCGGCTATGATGCGTTAAGATTCCTGAGATAAAGAGATGTTCCTGCATTGTCCTAGTGGGTTCTAAGTAGTCACAGAATTGTTCTCAGAGGGAATTAGGAATTTCAAAGTAGCAGAGAAGGAGATGAAAGAGGGA
Organism: Ateles fusciceps; assembly: GCA_036589455.1. Classification (NCBI taxonomy): domain Eukaryota; kingdom Metazoa; phylum Chordata; class Mammalia; order Primates; family Atelidae; genus Ateles; species Ateles fusciceps. The sequence continues at coordinate 126,797 of JAZHEH010003063.1, forward strand.
AGCAGAGGTCACAGAACAGACAGACTAAGAGGATACTGTGCTACTACCTTAAGTTGGAGGAAGAGAGTTCTAAGCCAAGGAATACTCCAGCCTCTGGAAGAGGGAAATGTCAAGGAAATAGACTTTCTTTGAGAATCTCCAGAAGAACCAGCCTGTAGCACTTTTGATTTTCAGGACTTCTAAATTACCAGAACTATCAGAGAAAATTGTGTTATTTTGAAGCAATTAAGTTTGTTGGCATTTTATTTTAGAGGCAATGGCGAGGCTAAGACGCTTCCTCTAATAGTCTTTGACCTCAGGTCCTCTTCTCTCTCTCTCCTTCTTTCTTCTTTCCCTTCTCCTTCTTCTTTTTCTCTCAATATCTCTCACTCATTCTCTTTCTCCCCGCCTGTTCTCCAGAAGGGCAGTTCAACTTTTTCTTTTACAGTGGGAGCTAGCAATGGTAATGCTGTGCCCTGTTCTTCGTTAGTCGTATTGCTGGTCCCATGTAAGAAAAAGTTCAACTGCCCTGACTGGAGAGAACAAGGCAGGAGAGAAAGAGAATTAAGTAAGAGATGTAAAAGAAAAGCAAGGCAAAGACCAGACCTGAGGTTAAGGGTATTAAAGGGAGTGTATGAGTTTGCTATTGCTGCTGTAGTCAAATTGCCACAAACTTAATTGCTTTAAAATAACACAAATTTTTGATGATTTCTGGTAATCAGAAGATCCTAAAATAGAAAATGTCAGCAGGCTGGTTCTTTCTGGAGATTCCAAAGGAACTCTATTTCCTTAGTTCCCTCTTCCAGCCAGACTGCAGTATTCCTTGGCTTGAGACTTCTTCCTCCCATCTTCAAAGGTGGTCACCACAGTATCCTCTAGTCTCTCTCTTTTTTCTAACCTCTGCTTCCCTCGTCACGACTCTATCTGAGGTTGACACTCCTAATTCCCTCTTATGAGGGCTCCGTTAACTGTTCCAAGCCCACTAGGACAATGCACCAACATCTCGTTATCTCCAGGAATATTTAACGCATCATCACCCGCAAAACAAAGCATGTTAGCTAACATTTACATTTTTTAATGTTTAGGACATTCTGGAACTACAGTTCAGGAGTGAGTTTTCGGGTAGGGACACAGACCAACAATATCATCCATCGTATACCAATCATTATGGCTGAAGGACTTGGCTGGCCATTCCTGGGGACAATGTAAAAGCCACAGTTGGAATGAGATTTCCACCCTAGAATCCCATCCTAATCACATGGAGTTGGCACTGTTTTTCTAGAGAAAAGGACATCTCCGACAGAGCCAAAGGCAACCCCCCCACACAAATTACAACTAAAGCCCTGCCAATGGCGTAATAGTAAATCCCGTCATGCTGTTCAAGATATAGAGGCATAATTTCTGGAAGCTGAGTATATGTCTGAATTAGTTTTTCTGTAGCTGTTATAACAAGATACCACAAACCAGGGGCTTTAACAACCAATCCTTATCCTTACCCAGTCGAGTCCAGGAGACTGGGGGATTGAGAGTATAAAAGGGCTGCGCTCCCTCGGGAGGCTATGGGGGAGATGTTTCCTGCCTCTTCAGCCCCTGGTGGCTCCAGGGGTCCCTCGGTTTTTGGCCACATCACTCCAGACGGCCCCATGAGTCTCATCATGTTGTCCCTCTGTGTGTGTGTGTCCCAAATTTCCTCTTCAAGCATAAGGTTATATGATACAGCCTATCCTCCTGCATGGTGACCTCATCTAAACTAATGACATCCACAAACATTGCATTCAAAATAATATCACATTCACAATGGCAAAGGGGGATAGGTCTCAGTATATGAACCTTCCGAGGAAGAGACGCAGTTCAACCATCTGACCTTGTATATTAGTCCATTTCACACTGCTGATAAGGCATACTCAAACTGGCAATCTACAAAGAAAGAAGTTGCAAGAGAAACTGCAGAGGTGAGAAGGAGAGAGTCAAGAGGATACTGTGCTGCTCGCTTTGAAGATGGAGGAAGAGTCATAAGCTAAGGAATACTGCAGCCTCTAGAAGGGGAATGTTCAAGGAAATGGATTTTAGCATGTAGTGAGCTGAGATGGCGCCACTCCACCTAGACATGGCACCACATAGCTAGGGAACCTAGATGGTGGTGGAAGGCGAGGAGCACAGTCATGTCTTACAAGGATAGTGACAGGCAAAGAGAAAGAGCTTGTACAAGGAAACTGTCTATAAACCATCTAGATCTTGTGAGACTTCTTCACTGTAGTGAGAACAGCATGAGAAAGACCTCTCCGTGATTTGATCTACCTCCACCCGTGCAAGCCACAACATGTAGGAGTCAAGGTGAAGATTTGGGTGGGACACAGGCAAACTCATATCACTTTGCATGGCAAGACCGCTTTGCAGTTTCATAAACTTGAGTGTCTAATATGGGGAGATAGTTCTTGGATTATTTGGTAGGCCTAATGTAATCATAAAGTTTTTTTTTAATATGAAGAGTTCAGTCGTTGGAGGATTATTTTGTTTTCTTGTTTTGTTTGTTTTGCGACGGGTCTTGCTCTGTTGCACAGGCACCATCAAGCTCACTGCAGTCTCAACTACCTGGGTTCAAGCAGTCCTCCCACCTCAGCCTCCCAACTAGCTGGGGGCCATCGTCATATGCCACCACTTCCAGCTAATTTTATAAAATGTCTGTAGGGCTGGGGTCTTGCTATGCTACCCAGGCTGGGTTAGATTCCTGGCTCAAGCAATCCTTCCACCTCAGCCTCCCAAGTAACTGAGACCTCAAGCACACACCACCACACCCAGGCTAATTTTGTATTCGTTTTGTGGAGATGGGGTCTCATTATCTTGCCGAGGCTGGTCTCAAACTCCTGGCTTCAAGCAGTCCTCCCACCTTGGCCTCCTAAAGTGCTGGGATTACAGGTTTGAACTACTTTACCTTGCAATTAAAAAATTTCTTTAACTTTTATGGATACATCAGAGTTAGCACATATTCTATGGGTTTGATGTGATACTTTTTGATACAAGCATGCAATGTGTAGTGATGGAATCTGGGGTAATTGGGCTATCCATTACCTCAAATATTTATCATTTCTTTGTGTTGGGAACATTCGAAATGTACTCTTCTAGTTATTTTGAAATCTACAATTGGCAGGGTGCAGTGGCTCATGCCTGTAATCCCAGCACTTTGGGAGGCCAAGGAGGGCGGGTCACCTGAGGTCAGGAGTACGACAGTGGCCAACATGGTGAAACCCTGTCTCTACTAAAAATACAAAAATTAGCTGAGCATGGTGCCAGGTGCCTGTAATCCCAGCTACTCAGGAGGGAATTGCTTGAACCTGGGAAGTGAGGGTTCTACTAAGCCTAGACAGCACCACTGCATTCAGCCTGGGTGTCAGAGCAAGACTCCGTCTCAAAAAATATATATATACACAATAAATTATTGTAAAAAAAATAAAAAGCTAACATTTGGCTGGGCACGGTGGCTCACAGCTATAATCCCAGCACTTTGGGAGGCCAAGAGTGGGTGAGGTGGATCACTTGAGGCCAGGAGTTCGAGACTAGCCTGGCGAACATGGCGAAACCCCGTCTCTACTAAAAATACAAAACTTAGCTGGGTGTGGTGGTGCACACCTGCAATCTCAGCTATTTGGGAGGCTGGGACAGGAGAATTGCTTGAACCTGGGAGGTGGAGGTTGCAGTGAGCCGAGATCATGGCATTGCACTCCAGCCTGGGCGATAGAGTGAGAATGGGTCTCAAAAAAAAGAAAAAAAAGCAAATGTTTTAAAGGAAGAAAGCCTTGAGGTTAAAGGTCATCTCCAGTCAGAACACATTACCCTCTGTCCTTGGCCACCATGTCACCCTATCCCACTATTTGGGCAAATACTACCTTCATGCTGTCCATTAAAAAAACAAATCACACTCCTCCAGGTCATCGTGAGAACCTGGAATACCAGAGAATAACATGTTTTCTTCTTTGTTTTCAGAAACCATAACATTTCCCACCCAGACAATATGCTCAAAAGAAAAGAAAAGGATTCAGAAGTGCTCATCTTCTTTTTAATTTTTTTTAGATTAAAGGTAATTCAACTTTCCCACAGCTATAGGAATGACGTGAACGGATATGCTTTAAAGGTGGAGGTTCTGGCTGGCTTACAAGCAGCCAGGATTTACTGCAGAAGTACCCTGCAGCTTTTAACAACACATTCTTTAAAACTTGTCTTGTATGGCTCTTTGTGTTTTGGTTTTGTTTTGGTTTTGGAGACAGGGTTTAGTCGTGTCGCCCAGGCTGGACTCCTGTGGTACAATCACAGCTCACTGTAGCCTCCAACTCCCAGGCTTAAGCGATCCTCCAGCCTTGAACCTACAGAGTAGCTGGGACAGACAGGCACGTGCCACCACACCTGACTAATTATTTTTATGTGTTGAGATGGCATCTCCCTATGTTACCCAGGCTGTTCTCAAATTCCTGGGAACCAGCAATCCTCTCACTTCAGCCTCCCAAAGTCCTGGGTTGTTGGCTACTATTTTAGAATTTGCGTGGACTGTGCACCTTCAGGTCTCCGTAGCAGCCAGCAACCAGTTGTCCTTTACTATGATTATGATGATTGCAGTAACTTAAACATTAAAGAACCAGAAAAATAGTTCTGGGAAGGACTAAATGTAAGCACAAACCTGCTTAGACCTGCCTAATGTCTCAGCAAGCCCCTAAAGTCTGATCAGATAATAAATCATCCTTACACATGCACCTAAGACCAAGGCTAGCTACAGATTAAGAACACTTTCCACGGGTCTAGAAAACTTCGCAGCCTCGGACCCTAGTTAAAGATTAGACAGGGACTAAATGGGCCAAAGACTCCTACTTGTAGGTGCAATCCAAGCGTAGGCATAGAGGTTCAAATGCATATAAACCCTGGAGAAACAAACTTTTCACTTGGAGTTGATTTGGTGAGTTAATCCAACACCCTCCTGTAACCCTTCTTTCCCAATCTGTCTACACCTAGTTATTGAACCCAAGAATAAGCAGCCAGCCCTTTGTTAAAGCCCAAGTATTGCAGTAAGATCAGGTTGGTCATGTGCAATTCCTGTTTTGCACAAATCTCATGCCTGTGAAACTCTAGCCAAAAATATCACCGAAATTCTCCAAGATGACTATCTTGAGTCCCAGGGACCACGGCAATGGGGGTTCACAGTGCAGGAGAGAGGGCCAGAGCTCAACCTCGATCTGAATAGAGCAAGGGCGAGTGTAAAGGTCTGGGCAAGGGGCAGGCAGGTGTGTCCCGGTGGCGAAGCACTAAAAGAAACGTCAGAGGTGAAGCGGATCCTGGCTCAGCCAACCTCACAGGATTCTAGCTGAGAGCCAGGCCAGGGAGTCAGACATCACCTGTGAGTGGTAGATGATGAGGAACCTGGTATCATAAGATGGCAAGTCTTGTTACCAAAGTGACTTGGCAGGTTCTTTGCTGAAATCTAATTTTATAAGGGAGGTGCAGGCTGGGCCTGGGAGGGGCTTCAGGAACCTGGCGACGCTTTGGCCAGGCAAGGACTTTTTGTCACATCTCCTTCTAGCCCAAAGGTATCCGTATTGAGTTCTTGCATCATTTTCTTTCAGTGCATTTCCCAGTCCTGTGTTGCAAACCAAACCCTGCAAATACAAGTGTGCAGCGGGCCTGTGAGCGGAGGGTATAGACGAGGTGACCTGCAGAGAAGCAGCGTGGTCTACAGACCTAGAGCAAGGGTGCACAGGTCTGCTCAGGAGGGCCAGCCACGGGGTGCAGGAGAGAGGGGCTTACAGCTGCCTTGCAGAGGGGTGTGCCTTTATCTTGGGGGATGCCTGCAAGTCTGGTCTTTGACTCTTGTCCAAGATAATGGCTGAGATTCTGATGCGCTAGTTAAAGTTCAAACGTCGCCCCTGACCCCAGAGTCTGTTTCTTTGCTTAAGGTTTACACGTTTGCAAGTGGCCTATCCAGTTAGACAGGCTGGCGTCACTGGAATGAGCAAGTGGCAGCACGCAACCCCCACCTCCTCCATGTCTGCTTTGAGGCCTCCTAAAACCAAGCTTCCTGTCGCCGTCCTTGGTGTGTCGACAGAACAAAGGAGACCCAGGGAAGCTAGTGCCTGTGATGTCTCTGAAGCTGCTTGCACTGTCTTACCGGAGCTGTAAAAAAGCATGAGCATGTTGTGTGGGGGCTGGGAATTCCACTCAAACCCACCAACTAGAAAACACCAATTTCAAATTTAACCACCACACGTGGTAGCTCGTGCCTGTAATCCCAGCACTAACACATGAGGGTCAGTAAATTGCTTGAGCTCCCCAGTTCCAGACCCACCCTGGGAAACATGGTAAAATCCCATCTCTGCCAAAAATACAAATATTAGCTGGACATCATGGCTCGCACCTGTGGTCCCAGCTCCTCAGGAGGCTAAGATGAAAGGATTTCTTGAGAGCGCCAGATGTGGAGGGCTACAGTGAGCTGGAATCATCCCACTCTAGTCCAGCCTGGGTGACAGGGCCAGCCCCTGTCTCAAAAAAAGCAAGAAAAAGGTGGGGGTGGCCAGGTGGCTCATGCCTGTAATCCCAGCACTTTGGGAGGCCAAGGCGGGCTGATCACTTGAGGCTAGGAGTTCGAGACCAGCCTGGCCAACATTTTGAGTTGTTTCCATGAGCCCCAACCCAATAACCCGCTGGGCGCGCAATGGCAGGTGCCTGTAGTCCCAGCTACTGCGGAGGCTGAGGCCCGAGAATCACTTGAACCAGGGAGGTGGAGGTTGCAGTGAGCTGAGATCATGCCACTGCACTCCAGCCTGGGCGACAGAGTGAGAACCTGTCTCAAAAGAAAAAAATTGAATCTTCAAATGACAGGACAAGGACTTACACCATCAGAAGGATTTCCTGTTAGTCAATATTTCCCACCAAGATCCAGAGAACACAAATAACACTTTTTCTAACACTGTCAGGTTTAAGGGCACAGGAGAGACATCAAAAGGAATATTAAGTAAAAGTCAGCTAAGAAAAACAAGAATTTTCCACCAGACTATTTTTCCTGTTAAGGCATTTTTCGATTCCAGACACAGAGCACAGGATAAAGAATTGGGGCAAAGAGCTGTTGCTAAGAACAAAGACCAAAACCTTCCAACATCTCAAAGGTTGGGGCTTGGGGCTGCTAAGGCAGCTGTGAACTCTCGCCGTCCCCAGAGACAAGGGAGGTAAAGACACAGAAGCCTGACCATGGTGATTTCCTCCTGCAACCCTGCTCAAGCAGAAAGCTGTTAAAGTAGTAGTGAAGTCCGTTTCAGTTGTTACCTGATGCTGAGAAAAAATGAATTAAGTGGGACCAAAGGGAAGGACCTCGAAAAACACCTCGTGCCTTGGCCAGAGTCCGAAGTCTAGAGTGATCACTCTAGAGGACACAGACTAGGCACCCCCACACCTTACAAAGAACCTGTGAATGCAAAACATCTAACACAGGTCTAGTTAGGTTAAAAGCGTATGTTGTCAAGGTTAGAGGAGCGCACCTGTGACGAAGCCTAAGGAAGTCCTGAGGACATGTGCCCAAGGTGGTCGGGGCACAGCTTCATTTATACATGTTTAGGGGAGCATGAGGCATCAATGATTGCATGTAAAGTACATGGGTTTAGTACTCGGAAAGGCGAGGCAACTCGAAGCAAAGGCAGAAAGACTTGAATAGTAAAACTAAGAAGAGCGTTTTCAGCATCTTGGACAATTGCAGACCACGGAGCCCCACTGGTGTGGCTGACACAAAACCCAACAGGTCACTCCCCCCGTCCTCAAAGTGTCTCCATTCTGCGCCAATAGAGATTTGTAAATCTAGCCCCTTGTGTTCATGTCTTCACAATCCTTTTCTTGACAATTCAGTAAAGTATAGTACACGTTGAGCACTTCTCAGCTGTTTGCTAAAATTTGTGGGTGGCTGTGAGAGCCCCACGAGTGTGAGTAAACTTTAAATTGACAACTAAATTAGCTACTTTTTTCTTTTCTTTCCTTTCTTTTCTCTTCCTTCGCTCTACTTCCTTCCTTTCTCTCTCTTTTCTTTCTTTTTTTTCTTGAGGAGCCAGGGTGTGGCTTATTGTCCAGTGGGATGCAATGGTCGAATCCCTCACTACATCCTCAGCTTCCTGGGCTCAAGTGATCTTTGCCACAGTCACCCCCAGAGTAGCTGGGACTACAGGTATGCACCACTGTGCAGGATAGCCCTTTTCGCACATTTTTATAGAGACAAGAGTTTCACAATGTTGCCTAAGCTTGTATATTCTCCAGCTCAACCTCTCGTGCATCGCCTCAGCCATCCAAAGTGCTGGGCTGACTGGCAGTGAGCCACCACATCTGGCCTTGTTTCTTCCTTACACGAGAGCACCCTTTGGTTTTCCAGGATAGGCAAACCATGGCTGTTCTGAGACTTGCTATTTGGTGACTTTACACAAAGGGATTTGATTTTCTCAAGTGAACAGGGGGCTGAGCTTCCTTCCAGATGATCAGATCGTAGTTTAGGGCCCAATAAAAGTCTGCCCGAAATGTTTAGGCTGGGCACAGTCCCTGCTGCCTGAGTCAAAACCGAGGGGGGGGTCACTAAACCTCGGAGTTGAGCCCGCAGTCGGGCTCAGGAGGCCTCCCGCCCCCCCCACAGAGCCAGCCCCTTTCTTCCAAAAAAAAAAATGTTTTCCTCTGTTGGCTTGACCAGCTTTCTAATCCTTACAGAGTTGAGTGAGGAACCAGTAAGTGTTGGCAACCAAGTGCCAGATAGCCTATTCTGTCTAATATCAAGTGATCAAGGCCTTAAAAGTCTCTGCAAAATAACAGTAAACTAATTGTTTTCCGAATTAACCAGGACATGATGTTGTCGAATCATATGTCGGGTAAAAGATTATTCAACGTGCAGATCGTAGGACCAATGGGTTTTAACATTAAGTGTTGAAGGAATATGATGCGGTTTCCAGTTCCATAGTGCAGATTCACCTCTTAGTAATAAGTTATCGCTAACGTCTGGAAGAAAACTCGATACAATTTAGGTGAAAAGGCTATTTCGATGCTCTTCCCTTTGTCTTCATAAAATTAAATCAAAACAGTATATTCAAGAGATTAAATGTAAAGTACAAATCGCAGTCCTGTCTTGTCTAATGAAGGCAAGCATTAAGAGACGTAGACAAAGATTAAAACAATGACACTCTTCTAAATAAACTTTTTTGATTTGTAGAACAGAAGTATTTTTTAGCAGAAATGTCCTACTGGGTAGATCTGTGCAGTGCATGCATTTCGTGATTATTTTTAAAGATGAATACATATTTTTGGTGTTTCTTAGTTTTAATTACTGATACAGAAAATAACAACAGATACTACTCTCATAAAGCAAAGCTCTTTGGGCCATAACAAATTTTTAAGAATTGTAAAACTTTATGGATTTTTTAGGTTCTGGGACCTAAAATGTTAGGACCGGATCACCTAGAGAATAGAAGACTTAAGGCTACGAGTAGATTGAGACGTGGGTTGGGCGTGGTGGCCCATGCCTGTAATTCCGACATTTTGGGAGGCTGAGGTGGAAAATCGCTTGAAACCAAGGAGTTGTAGACCAGCGTAGGCAATATCATCGTCGATCTCGTATGTCCAAAAGAAATAAATTAGCTGGGTGTAGTGGTGCATGCCTGTGGTCCCAGCTACTTAGGAGGCTGAGCATGCGAGGATCTCCGAGGCCAGGATTTTGAGGCTGCAGTAGAGCCATGATCGTGCCACTGCACTCCAGCCTGGGCCACAAAGTGATACCCTGTCTGTCTCAAAGAGAATAATCATAATAAATTGAGATGTGTTCTCATTACTTGAGAGAGACTCGAGAGAAATGTTAACCTACCACCCCGTTTTTCCATCGTCGGAAATGAAACTGCTTGATGCTGTTTCTCTTTAAACTGCTTATTGTAATGGATATGCTGAAGTTACTAAAAAAAAAAACTTACTTTACTGAGGAGAGCAGAACTATTGTGAATCTTAAGAATGTGTCGAAAAATCTTCTGAACCTAGACCTCATCGGGCACTCTAGCACTGCAAATATCTACATTACACAACCCTAGTAGGAGCTTATTCCTTACTTAAAGGTCTCTTCAGGAAATGAAGGTCCCTCAAATCCAGAAAAAAAAAATAGATAGATGATAATAGATAATGGATAGATGATCAGATGATACATAGATAGGATCAATAATAGATAATAGAATGGATGATGGATCGACAGATTAGATTAGATAGATGATAGATAGATAAGATGATAGGATGGATAGATGACGGATCAGATGGATGGATCAGTGATTAATAGATAGATAAGATAGATCAGATAGATGATGAATTGACCATGCAAACACATTAGGCTGAACCCGTATAGACAGGTTTCTCATCCACAGTTGTGCAGCCAGGAGCCAACAACCTTTCTAACCTCAGCCCAGCATGGTCCAAATTAACCTGCATATTCCCTATATTTTACTTGAAAGCAGTAGAGAACCCCAAATACGCCCCTAACCAATCATATTGGTAGCCTTGTCGTCTAAAGCCTCTAGTTTCCCTTTAGATAGAGCTAACCACAAGCCTTCTCTTTTCCACTTGCAAGATCATTTTCTTTCTTCTAGTGTGTTTTGTTTTGTTTTTTGATGAGAGTCTCTCACCTAGGCTGGATGAGGAGTGCAGTGGCCATGTCGGCTCACTGAAGCCTGCCTCCAGTTCAACGTTCTCCTCACTGGGGCCCAGTAGCTGGGATTACAGGTGTCACCCCCACGCTATGTGCTACATTTTGGCTGGACTATAAATTGACACAAAGCATCTAACAGGCGAAACATAATTTTAATGACACATGGATAATTCCACAAAAAACAGGAAGGATAGATCATTGAAGCTTGTATACTATCCTGAATTATAGAAAGGAATTGAGGCTCTGTGGGGGCAATGGCACAACAATTAGTGATGGATGAACAGGTATGCACGGTGAAAGGGTGGCTGCAAGATCCGTCTCTCTCTCACGATAAAAGCTCTCTAGGCTGGTTTGGTGGCCTTCACGCCTGTAATCCCAGCATCAGTAGAGGTTCCAATGAGTTTGAGACAGCCTGACAAGTGAGATCCTATTACTACAAAAATAATAAATAAAACTCCTAGCATGGTGGCTCATCCTAATGCAGCCTGTGAGAACTGTGAGGGGAGACTATTTGACCACATGCAAGATCAGCCTGGACAACATAGCTACATCTCATCTTTCAGAAAAACACCTGGCCAGGTATGACACATCTGTAGTGCCCAGCTAGAAGACTGAGGAGGCCATTGCTTAAGACTCTTGAGGCTACAGGTGAGCTGTGGTTTCAACTGTCTATGCCCAGCTAGGACCCTGTCGCCAAAAGAATTCACGCTGTTTCCAGTCCTCTCCTAATTCATAACTTTACAATAAAAATATTTTCTTTATAGATGTAAATTTCTTTCTTTTTTTTTTTTGAGATGGAGTTTTGTCACTCTTGTTGCCCAGGCTGGACCTCCAGCTGGTCACAGTGATTCTCCTGCCTCAGCCTCCTGAGTAGCTGGGTGCAGCAAGACCGCTACTTTTTGTATTTTTAGTAGAGATGGGGTTTACCATGGTCAGGCTGGTCTCAAACTCCTGACTGCGATCCACCTGCCTCAGCCTCCCAGCGTCCTGGGACAGGCGTGAGCCACCACGCCTAAACCCCTCTTTTTCAAAAAGGAAATGTCTATTTATTAGGCAAAGGCACTGGAAAGAGCTCCTCTTGTATTAGCTGGTAAATGTCAGCTTGGGAAACAGTGGGCTAGTAGTCTGGTCCGGCCATGGTCATGGATTCTGAGCCCCAGCACCCTCTGCTTTGATTCAGTCCCTGCCAAATGCAATACAATGTATAATTTATAGGACAGCTTATAAGTCTAAGTCATTCTGATAATTTTGGATAAAACATTTGGGGATAAGGGAGGTGCCATTTCTTTCCACCAGTTCTATTTATTTATTTTGGAGCAAGACCACTCTGCCCAGGCTGCAGTGGGGTGGTGGCTCTTGCGCCTAGGCAGGTCCTGCCTCACTCCCGAGTAGCTGGAGATTACAGGCTGTCTCATGCCTGGCCAATTTTTTGTATTTTTTGGTAGAGACAGAACTGGTTGCAGGCTGGTCTCCAACTCCTGACCTCAGGTGATTTGCCACCTTGGCCTCCCAAAGTGCTGGGTTACAGGTGAGCCATCACGTTTGGCTTTACTTTCTTTGACACAGTGTCTACTGTCACCCAAGCTGGCACAATCTTGTCACTTCTGCCTCCCCAGACTAGTGATCCTCCAACCTCAGCCTCCCAAGTAGCTGATGCACCAGCACACCCATTGAAGTTTTGTATATTTTATGCATGTTTCCAGGCTAGTCTTGAACTCCTGGACTTGAGCAAACTGCCCACCTCACCTCTCGACGTGCTCTAGCGTGAACCACTGTGCCACCAATTTTCACCTGGTCTAAAGCAGCTGCTTAGACGACATAAGTGCAAAGACACAGCCGCTGAGCATGAACAGGCACACACTCCCATCCCAACCCACTGCAGACCTGGGATGATGGGACATCACCCATCTCCCTGTGCCAGGATGTGGCCTCAGGGTAAAAATAAATAATCAGCTGTAACATATTGAGTCCTTGACGTGAGCCAGGCGCCAACTCTCAGTGCTTTGCAGATCCCAGCTTCTAAAATCGTCACAGCAATGGTGGCTCTTTCGCAGCTGTATATCTCAGGGCATTTTGCCAATGTGGCCGTTAATGTCTATGAACAAAGCCTCATTAGGATCAGGTTGAAGAGTCCGGCAGGTGGTGGCTCGTTCTGGCTGTCACTGCTAGCAGTCTCGCTCTTCTACTGACATCACCACATGTGGCTATGGCTCTTATACTTCCCTACAGGGCACAAGGTGGGATGGTCAGATGTAGGTGTTCTGCTATCGTTTTGCCCCGACCCAAGGCAAGGAGGAGCGGGTTGGCTGGAGCCTCCATGTGCCCCTAGAGCGTCCCCAACAGTAATCCCATAAAGTGCACTGCTGCACTGTTTCCACAGGCTGTCCTTGAGTCGCCATGTTGAGAACACTAGCTCTTCCGGTTTCCTTACTCTCCGAATGACCCCACACACTCATCGTGCGTGGACGGGGTTGTTTAAGCAATCCAGGTTCATTTCTGTTGCTTGTGAGGGGTTTAGGCCATGCCACTCCAAAACATGGCCCCTTGGCATTGAAACAGCAGAAACGGAAAGGTATCTCTCTGATCTTCCTCTAGCTTTCTCCCCTGAAGCAGGGCAAACCACCCTGAATTGAAAGTTATCTCTTGTATACCCAAAGGGAAAGAAATATCCTTATTTCTTTTTTAAATTATTATTTCGTCGTTTGTTCCATAGGTTTTTGCTTACATAAGTTCTTTAGTGATGATTGGTGAGATTTTGGTGCACCCATCACCTGAACAGTATACACTGAACCCAATTTGTAGTCCTTTATCCTTCACTCCCCTTCCTACCCTTTCCCCGTGTCTCCAAAGTCCATTGTCTCGTTCTTACACCTTTGCATCGTCGTAGCTTAGCTCTCACTTATGAGCGAGACATAGGATGTTTGGTTTTGCATTGCTGAGTTACTTCACTTTGAAAATGGTCTACAGTTACATCCAGGTTGCTGTGAATGCCATGAATTCATCCTTTATGGCTGAGTAGTATTCTATTGTGTGTGTGTGTGTGGATATGTCACAGTGCTTTCATCCAGTCATTGATTAATAGGTATTTGGGCTGGTTCCACATTTTTGCAATTGTGAATTGCTGCTCGTATAAACATGTGTGTGCAAGTGTCTTTTTCATATAATAACTTATTTTCCTCTGGGTAGATACCCAGTAGTGGGGATTGCTGGATCAAATGGTAGGGAACATGCTTATTTCTGAAGGTCCAGGGACACACGAGGAATGTGAGCTGTTAAACTAAAATCTGGCCTGAGAATGTCTCCATACTCTCATACTTGAGTCCTTGTGCGTGAACCCTAACCTAACTTGGTAGGTAGGCAAGCAGACTGCAAACCAAAGGTCTTAGTCTGTTCCTGCACTGCTATAAAGAAATGCCTAAGCACGGGAAACTTCTAAAGAAACGACGTTAATTGGCTCATGGTTCCACAGGCTGTAAAGGAAGCATGGCTGGGGAGGCCTCAGGAAACTTATGGTCATGGCAGAAGGTGAAGGGGAAGCAAGCATGTCTTACCATGGCTGGAGCAGAGCGAGAGACAGCGGGGGAGCTGTCACACACTTTAAACAACTGGATCTTGTGAGACTCCATCATGAAAACAGCACTAAGGGGATGATGCTAAACCATCAGAAACCACTGCCCCCATGATCCGATCACCTCCCCACCAAGCCCCACCTTCAACACTGGGAGATGTACAATTCGACATGAAATTTGTGAGAACACAGATCTAAACCATATCACCTAATTTAAGAGTATGCTTCTGTAACAATAGCTACATCTCCACCAATCCCAGCAGCCATACTTAACCACTCACAGGCAGCCAACTCTTCTAACCATGTTTAAATAAGGAAAACGCTGAGCTGTAACCAGTTGAATCTCTTTCATTTTCTTTTCTTTCTTTCCTTTCTTCCTTTCTTTCTTTCTTTCTTCCCTTCTTTCTTTCTTCCTTTCTTTATTCCTTTCCTTCTTCTTTCTTCCTTCCTTTCCTTTCTTTCTTTTTCTTTCTTTTCTCTTTCTTTCTTTTTCTTCCTTTCCTTCTTTCTTTCTTCCTTTCTTTATTCCTTTCCTTCTTTCTTTCTTTCCTTTCTTTCATTTTCTTTTCTTTTCTCTTTTTTTTTTTTTCTTTCTTTCTCTTTCTTTCTCTTTCTTTCTTTCTCTTGACAGAGTCTTGCTCTGTTGCCTAGGCTGGAGTGCAGTGGCATGACCTTGGCTCACTACGACCTCGCTCACTATAACCTCAGCTCACTACAACCTCCACTGCCTGGGTTCAAGCAGTTCTCCTGTCTCAGCCTCCTGAGTAGCTGGGATTACAGGCACCTGCCACCATGCCTGGCTAATTTTTTTATGTTTTTAGTAGAGACGGGATTTTGCCATCTTAGCCAGGCTAGTCTTGAACTCCTGACCTCAAGTGATTTAGGATTTTCTTCTGCTCCTCATTTGGTGACCCTATGATTGAACCTCTTTCTCTTCTGCAGCCCTGAGTCTTGGGTTATAGACATGCTGTGTGTAACGAACCTGTTATGGTTACAGTTTAGCTTGGACCAGGCAACAGAAATGGGTCCTCACTGGACACTGAATCTGCCAAGGCTTGATCTTGGACTGTGAGCCATAAATGCTGGTTGGTATAAGCCCTGCAGTCTATGGTGTTTCTCTTATAGCAGCTTAAACTGACTAAGACAGCTGGGGGAGCAATTTGGCAGGTAGTCTCTGAGGAATGGCCGTTGCCTGTGATGTCCCATAACATCTTTGCCTGAGTTGGTCCAGGTTTCCACTATTTCCATCTTTCACAATGGCTCAGCTTTTAAATTTAATTTAATTTTATTATTTTATTTTATTTTATTTTATATTTTGAGATGGAGTTTTGTTCTTGTCACGCAGACTGGAGTGCAGTGGCGTGATCTTGGTTCACTGCAGCCTGCGCCTCCTGGGTTCAAATGATTCTCCTGCCTCAGCCTCCCCAGTAGCTGGGACTGCAGGTGTGTGCCACCATGCCTGGCTAATTTTTGTAATTTTAGTAGAGACAGGGTTTCACTATATGTTGGCCAGGCTGGTCTCGAACTCCTGACCTCAGGTGATCCAGCTGCCTCAGCCTCCCAAAGTGCTGGGAATACAGGCATGAGCCATGGCTGAGCCCGGCCTGGGATCCCTTTTATAAGGACACTCATCCCATTCATGAGTCTAAGATCCCTAACTGTTTCCTAAAATTGCCATCTCCTAATGCTATTGTCTTGGGGATTAAGTTTCAACACACAAATGCTCAAGGCACCCATTGTTCAAGGCAAGCACTGAGACCCTAGCAACAGCCAAATCCACAAACATTGCCAAAGAATGCCCTGACAGCTGCCGTTGTCTTCTACGAGGCTCTACACAGCCTCCTGAAGGGGCAGATGCCTGGACTGGCCTCTCTGCCAGCCACCAACAAGATTCCCTCTTTCCAGGCTCTCTGCTGACCTTACCTTATGAATTCTGGCTAGCTTTTGACCCTTCATCCCCAAAGGACCCCCTATAAGAGAAGAAATCCATTTGAATGCAAGATCACTGAGCAGTGTACAAAATGACAAATAAGATGGGCTCAGTGTTCTTGAACAGAGGCCAAGTCTCCAAGTCATATGACCTGAACTGGGCTAAGAAGGTGGTAATGAAGGAAGAAAGGAGAAGTTCAAAATAGCCCAGGAGATGGATGAGCCCTGCTGAATCTGTTTCAATCTTGCTGTCAGAGGCTTTTGAACCACAGCAACTCCATCTTGAACAGGGGCTGGGTAAAATGAGGCTGAGACCTGCCAGGCTGCATTCCCAGGAGATGAGGCATTCTAAGTCACAGGATGAGATAGGAGGTCAGCGCAAAATACAGGCCACAAAGACCTTGCTGATAAAACAGCATGCGGTAAAGAGGCCGGCCAAATCCCGCCAAAACCAAGATTGTGACAAATGTGACCTCTGGTTGTCCTCGTGGCTCATTATATGCTAATTATAAAGCATTAGAATTACTAAGAGACACTCCCACCACTGCCCTGACAGTTTACAAATGTCATGGCAAAGTCAGGAGATTACCCTATTGGTCTAAAAGGGGAGGAATCCTCAGTTCTGGGAATTGCCCACCTGTTTCCCAGAAAACTGAAGAATAATCCACCCTCTGTTTGGCATATAATCAAGAAATAACCATTAAAAAAAGCAACCAACAGCCCA
Source organism: Ateles fusciceps (assembly GCA_036589455.1). Lineage (NCBI taxonomy): Eukaryota > Metazoa > Chordata > Mammalia > Primates > Atelidae > Ateles > Ateles fusciceps. The sequence continues at coordinate 143,675 of JAZHEH010003063.1, forward strand.
TGCTGCTGCTCTGCCTATGGAGTAGCCATGCTTTTTATTCCCCTACTTTCTTAATAAACTTGCTTTCACTTTACCCTATGAACTCACCCTGAATTCCTTTTGCTCACGCTCCAAGAATCTTCTCTTGCGCTCTGGATCTGGACTCCTTTCCAGAAACACAGCTATTAACATTAAAGTGTTAATAGCTGTAACTGCGAACACCAGGAAAAACAGATGATGGCGAAGTATGACCTTCCGGGGCCCTCCACCAGAAAAGGAAGGATGCCTCAGATGGGCATTCGCACAATCCCTAAACACCGCAGATCCTCACTTTCCAAGGGTAGGGAGGGCACTGCTTATGTGGGCAGCGCACCCCAAGGGACAAATCATGGGTACAGCATGTAAACTCCCAGGATCCAGGTTAAACTCCCTCGCTCTCGGTCTCTCTGACCTTCAGGTGTGCACTCGGGTCTCTTCCAAGAGTACCTTTCTTTCTTCCCTGTTCTAAGGCTGTTTTAAATAAACTTCCACTCCTGCTCTGAAACTTGCCTTGGTCTCCTTTTCTGCCTTATGCCCTCAGTCAAATTCTTTCTTCTGAGGGAGGCAAGGATTGAAATTACTGCAAACCCATACAGACCTCTGGTAACTCAGATCTCTTCCACTGCTATCAGGTATAGAGTCTTCAGTTCTGCAAGATGAAAAAGTTTTGGAGACCCACTGCACAGCAATGTCATTAGACTTTACTGAGCTTTTAACTCTACTCCCCACCTTTTCTTTTTAAATTTTTGTAATTTTTTTGTAGAGACGAGGTTTCGTCATGTTGCACAGGCTCGTCTCCATGTCCTGAGCTCGAGAGATCCACTCACCTTGGCCTCCCAAAGTGCTGAGATTACAGGCATGAGCCACCCACAGCTGACCTGAACTGTACTCTTGAAAATGGTTAAGATGGTAAATGTAATGTTTTGTGTTTTGCACTACAATACAAAATAGGGAGACTCCAGTTTACATTGCTTCAACTCTTGTGCCTTGTCCTAGACTTTTCTGTTTTCTCCTCTCCTTTTATGTTTCTCCACTTTCCCCCTGAACCTTGACATATTGCAAAGCCTTGCAGCATAAACTGTTCTGAGAGTTGCTGAAAGGGATTGCACCAATAATACCAAGAAAGAGGCATTTATTACAGTGACAACAGTTTCCAACTCGATACAATGCCAGGTTTTGCAACAGCTGAAGATGAAGAAAAGTGTAATTTGTTTTTTGGTCTTTTTTTTTTTTTGAGACAGCGTCTTGCTCTGTTGCCCAGGCTGGAGTGCGGTGGCACAACCTTAGCCCACTGCAACCTCTGCCTCCAGGTTTCAAGCAATTCTCCTGCCTTAGCCTCCCGAGTAGCTGGGATTACAGGAGTGCATCACCATGCCCAGCTAGGTTTCGTACTTTTAGTAGAGATGGGATTTCGCCATGTTGCCCAGGCTGGTCTCAAACTCCTGATCTCAAGTGATCCTGGCCGCCTCAGGCTTTCAAAGTGCTGGGATTACCAGCGAGAGCCTGTGCCTGGCCAGGAAAGTGAAATTTGGGCCAGTCCTCAAAACACGTGTCCTTCTCTTCTCCTCATCTCACAAAAGTCGGATCCTGCTGTGCTTCAGTGAATGAATTACCTGTGCACAGGGGCTCTCTGGTGCAGATCTGCTGAGTAAACTCCTTAGCTATTCGAGTCACTTCTTTTCCTTGACCATGTGCTCAAGCAGAATTAATGAACAGGTATCTACCAGGTTTATTAATATTTCTAATATTTTTTTCTTTTTGAGATAGGGTCTTGCTGTGTTGCCCAGGCTGGACAGGATGTGGTGCGATCACGGCTTGCTGCAGTTCAGCTTCCCACGCTCAAGCAATCCTCCCACCTCAGCCTCCCAGGTAGCTTGGGACTAGAGGCATGCACCACCATGCCTGGCTAATATTTATATATTTTTATAGAGCTGGGTTCTTGCTATGTTGCCCAGGGTGCCCTCAAACTCCTGAGCACAAGTTATCCTCCCACCTCAGCTACCCGACTAGCTGGGACCACAGCTACCCACCACACCCAGCTAGTTATTGTTGTTATCGTAGAGATGGGATCTGGCTATGTTGCCTAGGCTGGGTAAATTTGTAAACTTTATCATACACAATCATAAACTTTTTTTAAATCTTAGTGGTGCTGCTCCTTTTCTTTTCTTTCTTTCTTTTTCTTTCTTTCTTTTTTTTTTTTTTTGAGATATGGTCTCACTGTGTTGCCCAGGCTGGAGTGCAGTGGTGTGATCTTGGGTCACTGCAGCCTCCACCTCCTGGGCTCAAGCAATGATAATTTTTAAAAATCCAAGTTACTGGCAGTATCTCTAAAGATCTCAATAAGGTCAAGCACGGTGGCTCACACCTATAATCCCAGCACTTTGGGAGCTAGAGGCAGTCAGATGGCTTGAGTTCAGGAGTTTGAGACCAACCTGGGCAACATCGCGAAATCTGTCTCTACAAAAAAAAAAAAAAAAAAAACAAAAAATTAGCTGCACATTGTGGTGCATGTCTGTCGTCCCAGCTACTTGTGTGGCTGAGGCGAGAGTATCACTTGAGCCTGGGAGGCCAAGTGGTCAAGACTGCAGTAAGCCCTGATTGCACCGCTGCACTCCAGCCTAAGCAACATAGTGAGACCCTGACTCAAAAACAAGATTTCAATCAGATGTTGACGAGGGGAGCATCAGCTCATGCTTTCGTGCTCAACAGGTGCCACACATTGTGCTAAGAACTTTATGTTCATTGTCTCGTTTTATCCTCAATAAATTCCTACGAGCATGTGGTATTATAATCCCTATTCTATAGATAACGAAAGAAGATGTGGGGCTTAGTGTTCATTTGTTACAAAGATGTTTCAGAGCTGTTTTTTAAACGACTTGGCTGCGTTTCCCTGATGAGGTATGAAGTCAATTTAGAACATCAAAACTGGCTTGTTCTTAAATAAGAGCCACTCACCATCACTCCCATTACCACCTGAGCTCTACCTCCTGGCAGATCAGTGGCGGCGTTAGATTCTCATAGCAGCGCAAACCTTACTGTTAGCCGTGCACTCGAAGGATCTAGGTTGTGTGCTCTTATGAGAATCTAATGCCTGATGATCGAGTCACTGTCTCCCATCAGCCCCAGATGGGACCGTCTAGTTGCAGGAAAGCAAGCTCAGGGCTCCACGGGTTCTGCATGATGCTGAGCTGTAGAATTGTTTCACGACATGTTACAATGTCATCATAACAGAAATAAAGTGCACAATGAATGTCATGCACTTGAATCACCCCAGGACCAGTGCCCCCAGCCTGGTTTGTGGAAACATTGTCTTTCATGAAACTGGTCCCTGGTGCCAAAAAGGTTGGGGAACCACTGATATATAGTCACTGTGGTATGACTACAGCTCAAAATAATACATAGTTTGAAATATGTGCATATAAAAGGAGAATACTGAATGTTCTCAACACAAAAATGATAGAGGTTTGAGATGACCCTGACCTGATCAGTGTACGTTACATGGATTGCAGCTCCACTATGTACCCCATAAGGTGTACAATTACTACATGACAATTAAAAAACGTTTTAAGTTAAAAAGAATGTTTATTGCTTACTTTTAAAATTTTTCCTTGCAGTTCCAGCTCAAATAATGCTTATCATTATGATTAGATTTTATCTATTTATTTACTTATTGAGACAGATTCTCACTCTGTCGCCCCGGGCTGGAGTATGGTGGTGTGATCTCAGCTCTCTGCAACCTCCACCTCCCAGGTAAAAGCAATTCTCGTGCCTCAGCCTTCCCAGTAGCTGGGATTGCAGACGCCTGCCACCACGCCTGGCTAATTTTTTGTGTGTTTTTGTAGAGACGGGGTCTCACCGTGTTGCCCAGGCTGGTCTTAAACTACTAGCATCAAGTGATCCACCTGCTTCAGCCTCCCAAAGTGCTGGCATTACAGGAGTGAGCCACCACACCCAGCCCTGATGATTATTATTTTAAAAACAAAATACAATAGAAAAGGCCGAAAATAAAATAGGCCCTACCCTTTGTTTAATATAAAATACAACTCTGATATCGCAGAACACAGGCAAACACACACTGGAAGGAGACTACATGACTGTTTTTTAACATTTTAAATTTAAACACGTCAGCATTTGTCCAAATGAGATGATACAGGCTAGAACGCACAGCAGGATTCCACACTGGACTCACTCCATAAGGCAACTCATCACTGCCCGTGAACATGAATTCTGGTCCCCAGAGAAGCTGACATTCTTTCCCTAAACATTCCCGTGGTCTCCCTCTGAAAGCTGATGACCGTCTAATCCTGACTCACCTGAGACTATATCCATATGGCTATTTTAAATTAACCCCTGAAATGTCCTATGAGCACTGTCCTCTGAGACTACAGGCTATTAACCACCTAGACGGAAAAAGAAACAGTCCCTCCATCACCCACATCTTGCACAAAAACCTGCCACCACTAATGCGATAAATCCAGGTAGGTTCCTTTACCCAAAGGGCTAAACTGCTTCAGGTGACATAAAAAGTGGCCATACCTCTTCACGTAAACACATCCAACCAACACAGGCCAGGACTGAGCTCTCCCACGCCTTCCTATCCCATCTCTCATTTCCTCTCTGCTTCCCCTGGCATGTGCATGCTAAATAAACCTTCCAAAACATTTCAAAAATCACACTTTCCTCTCTTTATTACAACGATGCCCATTCTAACGAACACTCTCGGTGGCCCCTGATGGCCACCTGGTGAGATTCACAGCATACTGTGTCCATTAAATGAAGACGTTCTCACAATGAGCCTTTCTCATGGAATAAAGCGTCCTGTCTCATAAAACTGAGAATTCTCCGGAAAGAGCTGAGTGGCAATGGCTTTGAGGAGCACAGTGATTCAATAAGGTATTGAGAACTGAGGTAGTGAGGGGTAGACGGACCGCACACTAATTTTTGTCATCAAGCACAGAGCATCTCTAGATCCTGTTATCGTCAGCAAGTTGTTGCTCTAAATCTTTTGGGGTAAGCCCTTGATTCTTTAAACCAGGAAGTGAATCGGTTTAGAAGACCTTACATCCCTCGTGCCACCTACCATCTTTCTTCCCAACGTCCACAAGTAGAATTTCTGTCAACAGCACTAGAAGTCCTGTTAGGATTTAAAGCAGAGAGACCCCACAGCCGGATTGTCTCTCAGATACACTTCGCCAACTCCAAATGAGAGTCAAAGTCACGACGTCTAAATGTTTCCTTAGCCCTACAGAAATGGGTCTCCCTTTGCAAAGGCTCAGAGGTGCTAAATACGTATAGTAGCGTTGTTAGCTTAGTGATGGGAGGAAGATGCAGTGAGGTTTAATTCTAAATAGGGTAGGTCTCATAGCACCTGTACGACAGCGCCACCATACTTCAGAGGTCCTTCGGGCAAGAGCAGAGACCACCACCAAGGGTCTACTAGAATTTTGTTATTGCTCGCTTTTGCCGACAAGGTGAAAGGTACAACTGAGCTCTGAAGAGAGCCCAGAAGGCATTGGTGCAGGGGTCTGGGGGTGAGGGGTATTAAGGTGGATTTCTATCCTCTACGTTCCTTGTGTGAGGCACTCAAATGGATTAAGCATAAATAGAGGCACAAGGTTCGACAGCGTTTCCCTCTGAAAGGACCAGAGGAGATCTCCACCTACGCAACACAACCACCCAACAACAGAACATTGTCTAACTACACACAACGCCCACCACTGCCAGATTACTGCAGGAACCGGTCCAGCTTCTCCTGGATGCGGGCAAACCGTCCCTCCCCATGTAGTCAATACGGCCTTCCTCCCACTTCCTCCTCTCTTCCTTAGGGCTCAGTTCCTTCACTTTCTCTTCAATGGAGATCTGGGAAACAGACACGGCCAGGTCAACCTAGGGAAGAGAGTCAGTGAGAGATGGTTTCTGCAGCTGTCCGTTATCGAGGGAGAGACTGCTAAATCCACCCCAGCGTAGGGTCCTGCAGAAAGATGCATCCCAGTTCTCAAAAACAGATTGCTAATCACTAGCACTTTGTTTTTAATGAGAGACGGTCTCACTCTGTCACCCAGGCTGGAGTGCAGTGGTGCAGTCATAGTTCACTGTAGCTTTTACCTCCTGGGTTGAAAGAGATCCTCCCACCACTGCCTCCTCAGTAGCTGGGATGATAGTAGACATCACCATGTTCAGCTAATTTTTGTATTTTTTTTGCAGAGATGGGGTCTCATTATGCTGCCCAGGGTGGTCTCGAATTCCTGGGCTCAAGCAGTCCTCTTGCCTTGGCCTCCCAATGTGCTGGGATTGCAGGCATAAGCCTCCACACCCAGCAGCACTTTCCTTTTGAGCTAAACACACACTAACTTTAGTATAATATGCTTAGAAGATAATATTTTTTTGCTTAAGGTTTTTGAAATTTTATAAAATGTAATTGTATATGTTCTCTTCTTATGAAGAATTGTTTTCATTTCTAGCCACTAAACCATTTTAAACACACACGCACACATGCGCATGTATGCACACACACACATAAACACACACCCTACTGATTTAATATTGTTACCCATCAAAACTTCTGTTTTGCATGACAGTGAATAACCAAACTATGTTAAATGAAAAAATACTGACCTCATGTAAGTAAAGCCTAAGAATAATTTGGACTGCTTGGCAAAGGAATTTAAATAATAATTCAAATAGTTCTTCGAATGGCAGAGTTTCTGCCTTCTTAAGGGACATATGAAAAAACAGATGAATACACAAGTGTTTAACACACACACACACACACACACACACATACACTTTTGGTTGGCATTAGATGAGTCAACAAAAAGAATAAATACATTTGCTTTAAACACTTCCTACCAAGAACTAGAAAAAGACTTTTAAAAATTTTAAATATGGTAACAATAATAGACACACACATCTATCTATATATCCATCTGTCATCACCATCATCTATCTATCTATCTATCTAATCTATCTACCTATCATTATCTATCTATCTAAGCATCACTATCTATCATCTATCTAATCATCACTATCATCTATCTAATCACTAGCATTATCTATCTAATCATCATTATTTATCTATCAGCTATCCCATCTATCAACCATCTATTATCATCTATCTCATCTATCTACATATGTTCTATCCATTTATACACCCATCCATCCCATACATCCATGTGTCCATCCATTCCTTTTATGTATCAATCAATCATCGGTTATCTATCACTCTATCATCTATCTACCTATTTATCTATGATCTCTATCTACGTATGTATGTTCTATCAATCTATCCATCCATCCATCCATTCATCCATCCTATCACCTATCACTCTATCATGCATTTACCTACCATCTCTATCATCTACTATTATCATCTCTCTTCTATATTTGTGTATCTATTATCTAGATGTGCAGATGAATGGATAGATGAGATAGGTGATGGATAGAAAATAGATGGATAGTGGATGCAGTGGCTCATGCCTGTAATCCCAGTACTTTGGGAGGCCGAGGAGGGCAGATCATTTGAGGTCAGGAGTTCAAGAGCAGCCTTGCCAACATGGTAAAACCCTGTCTCTACTAAAAATACAGCAATGAGCTGGGCTTGGTGGTGGGTGATTATAATCCCAGCTACTCGGGAGGCTGAGTCAGGAGAATCGCTTGAACCTGGGAAGCGGAGGTTGCAGTGAGCCTGAGATCGCACCATCGCACTCCAGCCTGGGCAACAGAGTGAGACTCCATCTTAAAAAAAAGAAAGAAAATAGAATAGATAGATAAGAGGTAGATAGATAGATACATGATATGTAGAGAGACAGATACATATAAAGATAAAATTTAGTTTTTTTATGCCATCGGCATATACTATTTTCTTCTCTAATTACTTGCCACAGTGTTTCTGAGAGGTATCTACATACAAGGTTCTGCCTTCTACACTCATTCCCATATATTATGTTTTATTCAAAGACAGTCATCCTATTGATCAAGGTGATAAGAAGACTGAAAAACTAAAATTAAAAAGCCCACTGCAGCATCTCTCCCTCTAAGAGCACTTGCATTTAGATCCATGAGTTCCTGAGAATGAAATGGCTCTGGAATTAACAGGACCTACAGCATCCTACCCCATGCTAGTTTTCAAGAGAAAATAGTACAGTGATTGTGACATTTGTGCTAACAAAAGTTGAGTATCCAAGAAAACAACAAACTGCTCCAGTGCTATGAGTAGGGTATTATACAAGATACTAAATGAAGGTCCCCTGGAGGACAGCATGGACACACAGGAGAAGGTCAAAGTGCCCCTGTTTAGCAAATCAATGACCAAAAGCTTCCTAATCTTTCTGAGCCAGGCACTGACAAGGGCTTTCCCTGGGACCACTCTCCTTTCTAATACCCCTCCTTCCAATTCTGTGAGGTGGGCAACCCGGTCTCCACCTCATGAACACTGAAGCAAAGTAATGAACTCAGGCTGGCACGGTGGCCCATGCCTGGAATCCTAGCACTTTGAGAGGCCAAGGAGGATCACTTGAGGCCAGGAGTTCGAGACCAGCCTGGAGAGCATAGTGAAACCTCAACTCTACAAAAAATAAAAATAAAAAATTAGCTGCTTGCAGTGGCCCTTGCCTATAGTTCCATTTCCTTAGGAGGCTGAGGCAGGAGGATTGCTTGAGCCCAGGATATGAAGGCTACAGCGAGCTATGATCATACTCCAGCCTGGGCTACAGAGCAAGACCCTGTCTCTAAATAATAATGATAATAATTTTTAAAAAGAAAAAGTAATGAACTCACCCAGGATCCCAAACCTATCACATGGCTGGGCTGCCCAGTGCAGGTCTATCCAATCTCATACGGATGCCCTGTCACCCACTAATAACTACAGATTCGATTCATAGAGCCTCAAATGATGACCACAAGGGTGGGGACATGCTGAAGGGGTGAATCCACATGTTTCGAAGAAAGCTTAACATCAACCAACAGCTCTAGAAATTAAGTTCAAAATGTTGCATTGGAACAGTGACCAAGCAAGAATGAGGAAAAAAACATTCACATTTTCTCCAAGGGTGACTATCTGGGGAAGACATTTATGATGCAGTAGGTCCCATTCAATGGTATGAATGGCACACATTTAATACCACCTTTCAGTCTACACCTAGACCTAGCTCTAGAGCTGTATCGATTGTTACTTAAAGACCAAATGGTGTTATTAGATCATGCTTAAAGAGGAAGAGAAAACGTTAGCAACTGCTTTCATTAAATCCATCAATGGAGAGAATGTAGTTGAAGATAAGAACATTGCTAAGAGGAAGGAACAGAAAGCATGCATCTCTTATTTCATCCTGAAAGAAGAAATTATTTGCATGCCGCATTTTGACTGGAACATTCATGTGCCCCCCCCCACCCCACCAACAATTTTAGCTTTTAATCTCTTGACCTCCCTCCTGTTTGCTTTTGCAGAACAGCTTTTAAAGAGTGAAAAGGCATGATGATCAGAGTTGAAGATGGCAAAGAGAGTCGGCCGATCACCCCAGGCAAATGCCAGAGAGAAGACAGAAGAATCAGAGGCAGGGAGAGAAGGAAGTCATTTTTATTTTTTGTTAAATGAGGCTGAAAAATGAATTAACAGCTGTTGGGGTGCATGCACTTGACCCCAGTGATGGTGGATGGCCTCCACCGGGAGCCTTGGACGTGGGGAAGAATTTGGATACCACCTCCAGAGCATCCTGTGGACTGGGGTCCCTGACGACCTCAGTAGGGAGTCTCCTGGCTCAGTTCGAAGGTTTCCTCGGATGTGACACTTTCGACTTTATTTGCTGGCTGCTAAAACATAACCATTCCATCATTAGTCTGCAGTGGGCTGCAAGGGACTGTATCCCAAACCTGAATAATGGAGAACTCTTTATCCTGGGGTAAAATAAAATCAAATTAATGGGTTGAGACCATTAATGGTGGCTCATGCCTGTGATCCCAGAATTTTGGGAGGCCAAGGCAGGAGGACTGCCTGAGCCCAGGAGTTTGAGACTAGCCTGGGCAAAACAGCAAGACCCCCATCTTTATTATAATTAACTTAAAAAAAAAAAAAAACAATGGGCTGTGCTTGACTCTTCTTTCTGGGAATGCTAAACAAAAATAGCTCAGCTTCTCTCCCCTAACTTTTTGTGAGCCATCCACCATGTGTCAGACAAGAGGAGATGCTACAAGTTCTTATGCAATTCATGAAAGTTAAATTTTCAGAGAGAGGGTTGACTTATTTATACCAAATGCCTACAGAAGCATTTTACTAAGATAGTCTCTCTGAGAGTAAAAAAAAAAAAAAAAAGAGGGGGAGGGTGTCCATAAAGCCAGTTTTCTGATGAAATGTGGTAATAAAAGCCCAGATTCATAAGGATAAATTTAGGGAAAATAGAATTAAAATCAAATCTGTAGTCATGGAATACTGACTTTAGACATGGCGCAAGTCCTATCAAAAGTTTAAAAAAATTAATGGAGACATAGATGCTATCTTGACACTGTATCTTTTCTTCTTAAATTGTTTTAAGCAAAGTGGAGGAAAATAACAAAATGACCAAAAACAAAACTCCACAATAAATTCGAATAGACAGCCAGATTCCATATCCACCAGGATAACAGAGAAGCAGATTAATTATAACACAACTTATTCCAGGCGGGAGAGCCATTCAAAAAAAGAAAATGGGAGGAATTTTAAAGGCATATTGTTCTCCCACTGGTATGTAATGGGGATAGACACTGTGAGAAATAACAAGCAATAAGAGAGCTGGCCATGTGTGAATCATACAGATGAGGAATACCAAGGTGGTTTCAGTCTCTGTGAAGTCTGCAAGCTGAGGGGAAGGCTGGGACAGTGGGTCACACATGATCACAGCAGGAGTCTCAATTTCAGGACAACCTATTATCTGTTATAAAGAAAGAGAGCAAAGGCAAGTCAAGTCAAACCTCGTGCAAATAAATGCACTTAACTGAAAATACCCACTCTATTTTTTTCTTCTCCATGATGCAAGCACAGCTTGATACGGGGTAGGTCTGGGACAAGGTCATAAGCTCACCAATACCTGTCTTCATTTCTTCTTCTTCTTTTCATGCTAATGTCCAACTGCATTTTGTGAACTTCTTGTACCTGGACAGGACCATGGAAATGATTCTCACAAGTAGATTGAGTGAATGTGAGGAAATGACATGAGTTACCTCTGGGCTGGGCAACAAGAGGAATAAGATTTTCCTACCCCCCTCTCTTCTACCAGCCAGGTGAAAAACAAGGCCCCCCCACGTCTCTGAACTGGGCCTCCATAAGAAAATAAAACCAAACAGAGAACACATCAAGTGACTCTTTTCTCAACTCTCCCAAGGATGGTCCATATCTAACACCATTCTAGATGTGGAGGAGATAACTGAATGCATTACATACAATGGCTGTCATCAGCATCAGGGCCTAATCCTCCCAGGGGAGTCTTGCTTGAGAAGAGCTGCTCTAGAAAGGTGGAGCACAATAATAGGAGCATCCTGGATCCCTGAAAGACTGCATGGAGTAGAGGATACCTTGGCCACCCCAGCTAGCTGTGACACAAATGAGAAATAAACTTTTATTTATTTGAGGGCTGTTTGTTATAGCAGCTAAGCTACCTTGACAAATACAGGGTCAAGAAGCAAACCTGTGTCCAAACACTGGGGTCCTCATCAGGTCAGGTCACAAAGCAGTTAGCTTAATGAGTGTGAGCAACAGAGATAAGATAACACTGACATCCTCACTGAAAACACACTGTGGAATTCTGGGGGGGTGGATGTGGTTGAGCCTCAACATGAGCCCCTCTTGCCAACACCAGGCCGACTTAAGAGAATTGTAATCATTCAGATGCAGACTCCCAGGTCATGGTCCCAGAGATTTTGAGTGATGTCAGCTGGGGTGGAGATGAGTCACTTGGACACCCAGCTCCCAAATTTCTGATCCTAGCATTCCCTTTTAGGAGAATGTCCAGTTCATTCTCCTAAATTGAGGAATGAATGTATGCATTTCACAGGTGTTTATGGAGAGATAGGCAGTGAAGATTAAACAGTGGCCTACACAGATATCATCTGCACCTTCATGAAGCTTACTGTCAATGAAGATAGACAATCAACAAATAACAAATACAAAATGGCAAACCATGAGAAATTCGAGGAAAGAAAATGGTATTGCTATCAAGAGACCTCACCTGGCCTAAAGGGGGAGACACTCCTGGAAGAGCAATATCTAAAATGAAGCCTGAAGGATGAGTAGAAGCCGATGATGTAGAATGACTGGAAATGCAGTCAGAAGAAGAACATGCTGAAAAATGCACATGAAAGCAGATCAGTATCTGCAGCGCCCTCAGGCAGAGGGAACAGGAGCACAGGAAGAAACAGAAAAAGGTATCTGCAAAAACTGGACACCCCCAAAAGTCATTATTAGTGAGATTTAGTGAAACTTTAAGATGTAAAACAATGTAACCATGAACTTGTTCTTTTAAAACAATCATGAACTTGTTATTTTTTAAAAAAAAAAAATATTGACTATTCTAACTCATAATCATGAAAGTATAAATTTATTTATTTATTTATTTATTTATTTATTTATTTTTAAGACAGAGTCTTGCTCTGTCGCCCAGGCTGGAGTGCAGTGGCGCGATCTCAGCTCACTGCAACCTCCACCTTTCGGGTTCAAGTTATTCTCTTGCCTCGGCCTCCTGAGTAGCTGGGATTACAGGCATGCATCACCACATCTGGCTAATTTTTTGTGTGTATTTTTCGGACAGACAGGGTTTCACCATGTTGGCTAGGCTGGTCTCGAACTCCAGACCTCAAGTGATCTGCCTGCCTCGGACTCCCAAAGTACTGGGATTACAGGTGAGAGCCACCATGCCCAGCCTATGTAAGTGGAATTTAAATAACTCACAGAAGAATAGAGTAGAACGGTGGATGCTAGGGCCTGGGAGGTGCTTAGAATGAAGAGATGTTGGTGAGGGAATATCAAGTTTTAGTTATACAAGATGAATAAGTTCTGGGGAATCTAACGTACAGCATGGTGACCACAGTTAATAATATAGCATTGTATACTTAAAATTTGCTATGAGAGTAGATCTTATGTGTTCTCATTATCGAGAACAGAAGGAGGAGGAAGAAGAGGAGGAGGAGAAAACAGCATTTATATGAGGTGATGAAAATGTTAATTGGCTTGATGCAGTGATTGTTTTACAATGTATACGTACAGGAAAGCATCAAATTGTACTCCTTAATACATATCAATTTTTATTTTGTCAGTGGTACCTTAGTACAGCTGGAGACAAGTTTTTAAAAATTAACATTAAATAAAATATGGGGCTCCCTCTTCCAGACCCCAGCTATGTATGCAAAATTCAAACATAAAACTAGGTTCTAAGAATTATGGTGTAAAGCAAAATTATAAGTGGTCAAAGACATCAGAAAACCATGAAAATAGCACTCCTTTTTTAGTAGATGCTCATGGCTGGCTGCTGAATGGCACTCATAAGCTTCTCAGCCATGATTCCTTTTAATCTCGACAGCTCAATGAGGCAGACAGGTTGAGCCTTCCTCTTACTGCTGCAAAGTTTAATTTGCAGATAGAGATACTTGTCCAACATACGAGAGACAGCAAGTGAGAGAGCGGGATTTGGGTATGCACCTCTGTGTCTGCCAAACCTTGCCCTTGAACTGTATGCAATGTACATGATTTTCCAGGGTCTGCAAAACACCAAAATGAGCCTTGGGATAAAATGGTGAATGCAATAACTGCATTATCATGAACTATACGAATCCTATAAAAATGAATAATTTCTTTCTTCAACCAGGGCTAGTAGAGGGATGTCTTGGATTTGAATACTGACACATCAAGGAAAAGGACCTGGAGAAATGACTCTGAGTTGTGGGGCTTTCAGTGAGATATCTCACAGACACTTATTGTGATGGATAAATGAAGCAGCCAGACAGGCAAAGAATAAGTGCTCAAGAAAGGGTTCATTGAATTGAATCAGGGAAAATGTCAATCCGTTCCTGTCATCTAATCTCTCCCAAGAATGAACACATAAATAAGTTTCATGGGGCCAGTCATGAAGTATAATCCTTCACTGGAAGGGATTTAACTCAGGGTTATATGTTTGATTACAAAGGATGAAATAATCATGCAATTTTCAGCTTGCCTTCTGCAGATGTGTTCCAATCCTATGAATTTAAATGAGGAAGAGAAGTTCAGTCAGCCCTTGCTAATGTTTCTCATCAAGATCCATGGGCTTACTAAACAATTAATATAAACAACTCAAATATAAACCAACATTTATGTAGTAAATATCGCCATTATTCTTACTAGTAAGAAATAGAAACTTCCTCCTTTGCATGTCATGCACAGAGAAATTTTAAGATGAGAAGGCAACAGTCTCAAACTCTGCTCTTAAGATCATTTTTGGCAAGCTCGTGAATACATGAATATAAAATGTGACTTTCACAAACTGCATTTATTTTTAGCCTTAGGTAATAGCTATTCTACTCATTTATCCCCTAAAAGCCTGACTGAAGATGGGGTCACCTTGAAAGAAGAGACTCTGAAACTGGAGGCAGGCCAGAGAATTGTCAGCTCAGTAGAGAGAGAGGCTGAGATATGCAGAGATGATTCAAAACAAAATGCTCTGTGTGGGAAGAGGAAAGCTGAGAGACCACATTAAAGGCAGACAAGGCAGGGATAGATAAACAACAGACACAGAATGTTCCAGTACACAATCCAAGGACATACATTTAGAGCAAAAGGAGCGCTCCTTTGCATTATGGGCTGTAAATTTGTGAAAGTTAATTACTGCCGGAGGTGGTAAATGCTAAAAATACATATATCAGCTCAGGAAATGAAATGAGATTTTTCCACTTTCAGTAATTGATGAAGCTGTTGTTTTACGCTATGTCTTCTTCTGCCAAAAATACCTAAAAAGGCTGCACAAATAATGTATATAAAACTTTTTTTTTTGAGATGGATTCTTGCTCTGTTGCCCAGGCTGGAGTGCAGTGGCACCATCTTGGCTCACTGTAACATCTGCCTCCTGGGTTCAAGTGATTCTCCTATCTCAGTCTCCCGAGTAGCTGGGATTACAGGCACGTGCCACCACGCCTGGCTAATTTTTATATTTTTAGTAGAGACGGGATCTCACCATGTTGGCCAGGCTGGTCTTGAACTCCTGACCTCTGCTGATCTGCCTGCCTTGGCCTCCCAAAGTGCTGGGATTGCAGGTGTGAGCCACCACGCCTGGCTCTAGAATTTTTTTTAAAGTACATCACAGAGCTACCAAGGCAGCAAAAACATTAAGAGTTAAGATATCAGAGACAAAACAGAGAAGTAATCCTTACATTTGTTACCTTACTTCAACTCAGGGCAAATAAAAGACTGGGAAGCTGAGAAACTGAGCAGAGTTTCCAGCAGTGCTAGGAGGCTAGGGGCCCATAAATATTAATAGCAAGGACCAATGAGGGACCCTGGTACACACTGCAAGCTTTCTTTTGTGACCTTGCTAAGAGGATAACCGGAAATGGACTGGTCTCACAAACACTGAAGCCCAATTCCCCTCCAGCTCAGCCCCAGATACGATCTGGGCAAACCACCTCAGGGTATGGAAATCACATCAAATCACATCAATTAAAAAAAATCCTCTTTGGAGGATAATATGATATGATAATATGATTCAGAGCTACAAGTTGTCTTTGCAAATTTTTTTTTGCTTACCGTGTCTGGCTGTCAATTGAAAAATTAGCTATTACACAACAAGAAAGACCAAATGAGTGAAAATCTAGAGCAAAAAAAATTAAACAAAATTAAACAATAAAACCAAACCCACCTGAAACCTAAATATGTGATTTATCAGACATGGACTATAATTAAATGTGAGAAACACTTAAATAAAATGGGAGAAAAGATAAAAACTTTCAAGGTAGTATTGGAACTCCACCCAAAAAATGTGATGTTAATTTGAACTAAAAACATAATAACTGAAAACTAGAATGTGGGGTTAACAACGGATTAGACATAGTCAAAGAGATCAGTTAACTAGTAAATAGGTCAGTAGACTGAAGTATGGGGAGAAGACTGACAGAAAATGCAGAGACCTGTGTCACAGATATATGGGACACGGTCAATGGTTCTACTGATGTTAGTGGAGGCCGGGCATGGTGGCTCACGCCTGTAATCCCAGCACTTTGGGAGGCTGAGGCGGATGAATCACCTGAGGTCAGGAGTTCGAGACCAGCCTGCCCAGCATGCTGAAAACCCAGCTCTACTATAAATGTAAAAAAAATAGCCAGGTGTAGTGGTGGGCACCTGTAGTCCCAGCTACTCAGGAGGCTGAGGCAGGAGAATTGCTTGAACCTGGGAGGCAGAGGCTGCAGTGAGCCAAGATTGTACCACTGCACTCCAGCCTGGATGACAGAGTGAGCCAACATCTAAAAAAAAAAAAAAAAGCAGAACACACTTCAACAGAAAAGTGTATTATAAATAAAATGAGATTATCTACAAACAAGGGCAAAAAAACTTGATAGGTTAAAAAAAAACTGAAGGACAACTCTAATCTTTTAATTAACTACATTTCCCTACCCCAAATACTGGAAGACAAAACACTGGAGAAGATACTAATTGCAGTTTTTTTCTTTAATACATTAATGTATGTGGAAAAAATTAATATTCAGCTTTACTGTTAAAAACACAGACCTGGGCCAGGCACGGTGGCTCACACCTGTAATTTCAACACTTTGGGAGGTCAAGGTGAGTGGATCACTTGAGCCCAGGAGTTCAAGGCTAGCCTGGGCAACATGGCAAAACCCGTCTCTACAAAAAATACAAAATATCAGCCGGGCGTGATGGCACCGCCTATAGTCCCAGCTACCTGGGAGGAGGTGGGAGGATCACCTGAGCCTGGGAGGTCAAGGCTGCAGTGAGTCAAGATCGTGCTGCTGCACTCCAGCCTGGGCAACAGAGTGAGACCCTGTCTCAAAAACAGGAACAACAGCAAAAACCAAAACACAACAACCTTATCATCATTATATATACTAAAGTAGCTACCTGGATTAAACAGCCCCAGCATGCACAGTCAGCTTTTATGAAGTTATTGCGGTTTATGAAAATAACCTCTTTCAATTCAATTTAGGAGTTCAGCTCCCCTAAACAAAACTCAGAGTAACTCAGTAAATGGACCACAGCAGATGACAGTGACGCTGGCATGATTCATTTCAAAGACCACCTGGGGTGTGAATTAATGAAATGGGAATTTCTCCTGATATCCATGGAGGATTGGTTCCAGAACCTCCTAGGGACACCAAAATCCATGGATACTCAAGTCTCTGATAGAAAATGGAACTGTGTTTGCATATAAACAGTACACAATCTCCCACAGACTTTCAATCATCTCTAGGTTAATTACCATATCTATTACAATACACATGCTATGTTAATACTTGCTATGTCATATTGTTTAAGGAATAATAACCATAGAAAAGTCTGTACATGTTCAGTGCAGATGCAATTTCTTTTCCCAATATTTTTGATCCAAGCTTGGTTGAATGCACAGGTGTGGACCCACAGATGTGCAGGGTGAGCTATATATCAGATACTGTATGGACAGCATCCCTCCCACTTTTTTTTTAAGATGTTCAGAAATAATGATTTATCCAAAGTCACACAACTAGTATACAAAACAGCTCAAATGTTCAACTCCTTGTTCAGTGTTTTTAAATATTATGTTGGAAAATGTGACAGTAAGATATTATAATAATCAATTAATCAACATACCTTTTGTTAAATAGAGTGGTTTTTTTTTTTTTTACTTTAAGTTCCAGGATACATGTGCAGGATGTGCAGGCTTGTTACACAGGTATACGTGTGTCGTGGTGGTTGCCGCACCTATCAGCCCGTCACCTAGGTTTTAAACCCCGCATGCATTTGTCCTGACGCCTCCCTCCCCTCACCCCCAATCCCTTCCCCTGAGGAAGTCATCGTTTTTAGAAAAATATCAGAAAATATATAGACCATAACAAAATTTTTTAGCTCAGTGCCCCCAACCCACTATTCACCTACATTAGGATGGAGAGGTGGGGAAAATGGGGAGTGAGATTGAAGGATGAAGTTATGTGGACACAGGAACTCCAAAATACCTTTTTCTTTCTGAGATGGAGTCTCACTCTGTTGCCCAGGCTGGAGTGCACTGGCACGATCTCAGCTCACTGCAACCTCCGCCTCTCCGGGTTCAAGCGATTACCGGCTAATTTTTGTATTTTTAGTAGAGACTGCGTTTCACGGTGTTGGTCAGGCTGGTCTCGAACTCCTAGAACAAGTGATCTGTCTTCTTCAGCCTACCAACGTGCTAGGATTATAGGCGTGAGTCACCATGCCTGGCTCAAAATACCTTTTTTGCTAGTATTCTTTTTATTCTGTCAGGCTTTTTGTATCTGTGTTGCAGTCAGCCAACATAATGCTCCCCAGTTATTAAAGGTTATGCTTCTTTTTCTTTTTCTTCTTTTGAGACTGAGTCTTGCTCTTGTCCCCCAGGCTGGAATGCAGTGGCGTGATCTCGGCTCATTGCAACCTCTGGCTCCATGTTCAAGCCATTGTCCTGCTTCAGCCCTCCGAGTAGCTGGGATTAAAGGTGCCTGCCACCACGCCTGGCTAATTTTTGTATTTTTAGTAGAGACGGGGTTTCACTGTATTGGCCAGGCTGGTCTTGAACTCCCGAGCTCAAGTGATCTGCCTGCCTTGGCCTCCCGAAGTGCTGGGATTACAGGCGTGAGCCACTGTGCCCAGCCTAAATGCATTTTTGACTTAAGATATTTTCAGTTTACGATGGGTTTGTTTAGACGTAAACCAATTGTAAATCAAAGAGCATCTGTATTTAAACTGCTTTGGTTTCACCTCCATCCCTTTCTTCCCATTCCTGAATCTCTCTATTTGAATTTCTCTTCCTTTCTGCTAAATATTTAAGCTGGTCTCTAAGTCTTCTGCCCACTGGGTCTCCAATGCTTGGGTGTCTCCTCCTTTCCCTTGGACCTACGCAGGCATCCCCCGCTCCTGCTGCAACTAAGCATTTCAGCATCCAAGTCTGAGGCCAGTGTGCTCTCTCCTGCCTGCCTCCCCTTCACGCCATGCCTGGGACCTCTTGCAGGGCTCACAGATACCTTCTTCACTTCATCAGTTTCCTATGGATCAAACTACATCTGAGCTGGATCTGTCTGTTTTCATCTCCCTTGCTGCCCCCTCTGTGATGTGCAGATGCTGTTTATTCATTTTAAGGGGCTGCGGTTGGGCACTGAGCTGTCATCTTCCATTGATTTTTTTTAAAGCCCAAGGGTGGCCATCATGGTGGGGTAGAGGGAGGGGTGAGGCTGGGCAGAGCCCCCAAGATAAGAGATTCGGGTTCTACAATTACTTTTGAGAACTGCTTAAATATGCTAAGCAAAGTACGCTCAGCCCAGCTGGGGGGTCATCTCCCCTCACTGCACCCTTGGTCTTGAGCTCATGTTCAAACTGACAGCAGAAAGACGGAAGGTCCCAGGGCCACCTACTGCCCCCAGCACCACCCAGACAGAGACAGTTTCTACCTGCAAGGGTGTTCTTCATCTCCTCCTAGGTCTTGTCCTGGGCCCTGGAAACTGGTGATTCTCTAATTCTTGAGATTTTTTTTTCCCACCCTCCTCCTCTCCTGCAATATTGTCCCTTGAGAATGGGGTGGGGATTTGGAGCCATGCCAGAAATGTCCAAAGGGCACTGCAGTCTCACTGTGTATGAAACCAGCTGATGGTCTTCTCAAGGCTGCTGGCTGTTCAACATGCTTTTTTAAAAAAATTTTTACTTTTTAAAAATTGACACATAATAGTTGTACATGTTCACAGGGTACATAGGGATGGTTCAATACATACAATGTTTAGTGATCTGATCAGGGTAATTTGCATATCCATTATGTCGATTATGTATCATTTCTTTCTTTTGGGAAGGTACAATATCCTCCTTCCAGCTATTTGAAACTATGTATTACTGTTGGCTATAGTCATCCTACAGGGCTATACAACATGACAACATACTCCTCTGTCTAGGTGTAAATTTTGTATCCTTTAACAAATATCTCCCTATCTTCTCCTTTCCCCCACCTTTCCCAGTCTCTAGGACACTCTCTTCTACTTTTTACTTCTTTTTTTTTGTTTTGTTTTGTTTGTCTGTTTTTGACAGGGTCTCATTCTGCTGCCCAGGCTGGAGTCCAGTGGTGTGATCTTGGCTCACTGCAACCTCAACCTCCCAGGTTCAAGCAATCCTCCCACCTCAGGCTTCTGAGTAGCTGGGACCACCAGCAAGCACCACCATACCCAGCTAAGTTTTGTATTTTTTGTAGAGACAGGGTTTTGCTATGTTGCCCAGGCTAGTCTCAACTCCTGATCTCAAGCAATCATCCTGCCTCAGCCTCCCTAAGTGCAGGGATTACAGGAGTGAGCCACTGTGCCTGGCCTTACTTTTTACTTCTGTGAGATTGAATTTTTTTAGCTTCCACAGATGAGTGAGAACATGCAATGTTTAACTTTCTGTTCCTGGATTATTTCACCTACCGTAATGTCCTCTATTTCCATGCATGCTGCTGCAAATGATGAATTTCCTTTCCTTTTTTATGGTGGAATAGTATTCCATGGTGTATCTATGCACTGCCTTTTCTTTATCCATTCATCCTTTGACGGACACTTGGGTTAAATTATATATTGGCTGTTGTGCATAAACTGCAAAAAACATGGACAGGGACACATGTCCCTTCAATATACTAATTTACTTTCCTTTGGATAAATGTCCAGGAGTGTGATGGCCGGATCATATCGTAGTTCTATTTGTAGTTTTTTCGAGGAACCTTCATACTGTTCTCCATCCTGGCTGTACTTATTTTTAATCCCCATCAACAGTGGCTAACAGTTTCCCTTTCTCCGCATCTTAACCAGCATTTTTTTTTGTCTTTTTGACAACAGACAGCACCTAACTGGGGTGAAATCAATGTGCTTTTGTGTCCTTGTCCATCTCCTTGGGCATCAAGGCAGGATGATCCTCAATTCTACCATCATGATTCTCTGCACATCATGCTTTTTTCAGAAGCCCCATCACTCCACGGGAAAGTCTCTCCTTGGTTTGGCTTGACTGGCTCTGACTGAGATGTGGCTCAGGGACAGACAACACACACAGCTAGACGTCTATTCTTTAAGTTGCTGCCACATCCACAATTATGAATCCAAAGCAAAAGTAGAAGTGACTTACGTGAACAAAAGATCACTGCAACAATTCCATGGAGATTAATACGAATTGAACATGCTGGGCACTGTTTTGGAGAAACCAAAGTGCTAAGTGCTCTCACTCTAAATTGGTCTGTTTTTTTCTGAGATTGGCAGGGCTACAACTTGAGCTGCAGCTGGGACTGGAGCTTCCTGACTGTTTGCCCTTTGGAAGTCTCTGGAGAACCACTGTTTGCCCTGGGAAGCTTGTTTTTAGGGGCTGTGACAATCCATGTAAATCCCTCGAGGGGCTGAAGGGTGAACACACAGTTGTTTCTGAAAGAGGGTGGCTGACATTACGAATAAGGCAGTGCCCACCGTGGTTCAGACAGACTTTTAAGATGCTTTTAATGGCCAGGCACGGTGTGGTTCATGCCTGTAATCACACCTTGGGAGCCTGAGGCGAGTGGATCACTTGAGGTCAGGAGTTCAAGAATAGCCTGACCAACATGGAGAAACCCTGTCTCTACTAAAACTACAAAAATTAACCAGGCGTGGTAGCTCACACCCGTCCCACCTACTCAGGAGGCTAAGGCAGGAGAATTGCTTGGACTTGGGAGGTGGAGGTTGCAGTGAGCTGAGATCACATGATTGCACTCCAACCTAGGCGATGGAGTGAGACTCCATCTCCAAAAAAAAAAAAAGAAGAAGAAGAAGAATGCTTTTAAGATCATCTGCAAAAACACAATCCTTTAAAATAATCCTTATTCAAACAAAGCTCAGCCCACAGTTTGAAAAACCACTAATGCTCAAGACTCAGTGACAGAATAAGATTAAAATTACATAACCAGAAATCTAGAAGACGGTTTAAAACTGTTTTCTGAGGAGTCAGTAGAGTCTTGTGAAAACAAAATAAATCTTGGCACCGCAATATCACTAAGCCAAAGGGAAAAGTGAAGCTGGGAGCTGCTTGGCAAACCTGCCTCCCTGTTCTCTCAGTCACCCTCTGGTCACTGAGATAAATGCATATCCCATTGCCTCCTTTGGAGAGGGTAATCAGACACTCAAAAAAACAAATACAACCATTTGTCTCTATCTACTTATGAGCTGGAAGCCCCCCCCCACTTCTAGTTGTCCCACATCTCCGGACTCACCAACGTACTTCTTACACATATCGCTACGTCATGTCTCTCTAGAATGCATAAAGCAATCTGTGCCGTGACCACCCTGAGCACCTGTCATCAGGACCTCCTGAGGCTGCGTCACAGTGAGTCCTGTAACCGTGGCAAAATAGACTTCCTAAATTTGTTTTTATGAGCATTCAATAATATTTCTCTTTTAGGCGAGGAGTTTGAGCATTCAGTTATTTTCAGTACATGTCAACAGCGGATTAGAGTCCCCCTTTATTTGCATTAGGTGCAGTAATGCAAATAGAGCATGAGCCTTGAATGGTGCAGCAAACTCTTTGGTTTACAGTCCAAACTTTGTTGCCTACTAAACATTTCATGTAAATGCGAGTTTTCCTTAGACATCCTGATCTAAGCATGGCTCAGCTCCACCGCCCATTTTGCACATCATGTAAGAGCTCGACCTATGGAATTCTTCACACTTCCAGCAGCAAGGAGCAGAGGCCCTTGCCTTGACTCACATGAGGCACGTCCTGGGGCCAGACCCAGGCTATGGCACACTCAGGACACACCCGAGGAATGAAAAACCAGAAAACTAATTTTACACTTCCCCAGTCGTCACCATCTGAACCTAAAGATCTTTTCGATGTGTTTGGGTCAGAGTGAACTCAGCACTCCGACATTATTAATGCATAAGGTTGCCAGGGCAGAATCCACAGCACAGTGCAGTGAAGCCCATGGACTCTCCCATAACAACGAGTGCAAAACATAAAGGCCGCTTGTTTGCAAGCAACAAGAAACGGCTCTCCTAAATGCCCACTGTGAAAGAAATATATATATTTATATACCTGAAATATACAGAGAAGAAGGACTCCCCTTCAGCCCCGTCCCCAGATCCTTCCCTAAGTATGATCTCAAAATAATTCTGTTGAGAACTTGTTAGGATGAGTGGTAAAGATTTAAAATAAGAAATCTTTTTTTTTCTTTGAGACAGTGTCTAGCTCTGTCACTCCAGCTCTGCTGGAGTGCAGTGGTGAGATCATAGCTCACTACAGCCTCAGCCTCCCGGGGCTCAAGCGATCCTCCTGCCTCAGCCTCCCAAGTAGCTGGGACTGCAGGTGCACACATCTAAGCCTGGCTAAGTTTTTTGACATTTTTGTAGAGACAAGATCTCAGTGTGATGCTGTCTGGTCTCAAACTCCTGGTCTCAAGCAATCCTCCCCACCTCAGCCTTCCGAAGTGTTAAGATTCCAGGTGTGAGCCACCACGCGTGGCCCCAAGAATCTTTAAACACAAGAATAATCCCAAAGTATTCGCCTAGAAAGTGGAGCTGGAGAAATGACAGCCTCCATTATTTGTTTTGCAAATAAGGTGTGTTTTCATTTTTCTTCTGTAGAGACAAAGTTCTGCAGACTCAGCCTCAATAGACACCACTCTGCAGGTCAGTATTAATTTGAACACTGAGCCCCGGCAGGAATTGATCTTCGCTTGAAAACCCTGTTCAAGTCAGGGGTTGGGTTGAAAGCTCTCAGGATGCATGGCCCGGTAGCTGGATCAAAGGAGCACTGGCGGAAGCCTCACTTTCTGAACCTGAAAGAGCTCTGTGCCCCCAGACTCTATAAATGACTTCAGAGCGAGCATGTGTCTCCATGCGGCATCAGTGTTTTGAGGCTGCTATATAAGAAATGGCCACACACTGGTAGCTTACGCCAAGGCAGACTGACCATCTGATAGTTCTGGGACCAGAAGTCCAGTGAGCTAAAATCAAGGTGTTGGCAGAGTTGGTTCATTCTTGGGGACCTGGAGGAGAATCCACTTCCTGCCTTCTCTGGCTTCTGGAGGCCACCATATTCCCTAGCTCATGGCCTCCTTCTATCTTCAAAGCCAGCCGAACAGCCTCTCCCAATCCCCCTCTCTCTGCCCTCTGCTTCCAGCCTCACTTCTCCTCTGACCTTGACACTTCCACCTTCTTCTTTTAAGGGAGGTTTGTGATGACTAAGAGCCCACCGCCATAATCCAAGATCATACTGTCCCATCTCGAGGTCCCTCATTTAATCACAACTGCAAACTCCCTTTTGCCACACAAGGTCACTTTCACAGGTCCTGGAGATTGGGACATAGTCATCTTTCTGGAGGTGAGCTTGATTCAGTGTGCCATAATGCAGATAAATGCAGGAGCTTTGAATGCCGCAGCAAACTAAAGACCAGCCCTTCCCTCCATCACCCCTCCCCAGAGAGCCAGGGGAAGCCAGTTCTCTCTGTTCTCTCACTGGGAGCCAGCGTCTGACTCTCCATCACACCTCTGTGGAATGCAGATACTTACATCTTCTGAGTGGCGTCCTTCAGGCAGAGACAGGAACTCATCCACTATGAGATGGGTTGGCTCTGGAAGGCCCTGAGCAGGCTGGTCAGATCCAGGTGCTGAATTTGCACATGGCACGCCGGCACTAGGTGTTGAATTTGCACACGGCTCTCCAGCACTGGACGCTGAATCTGCACATGGTGCCCCAACATCACTGAGGCAAAGCTGCACAAAAACAGACACATCCAGTGAGCTTCCCGATGTCTTCTCAATTCACCCGCTGTCCTGGGGGAGGGGGGGGGCTGCTCCATCTGCAATCATTAAATAATTGTCCTTCATGTTTTATTTCTCAGAACCATTTGACACTAAGCCTTAAAATTCCCTCCTATGCAATCCAGTACTTAGCAAAATGCCCAGCAGGAAATATGTGGCAAGCCAATGTTGGCGAAGTGAACACAAACACCTACTTGCTAGTGTCAGACGATGACAGGTATTTTCAGCAGTCCTCAAAAAGTAGCCCCCTGGCTTCACCCCCAAAAAAACCATACTAAAAATTAAAATAGGAATTCTCTTCAACTTCCCAAGCAGTGCATGTGCTGATAGCAGACTCTGTGGTATTAGCAAATACTCCAGTAAAAAAAAAAAAAAAAAAAAAGGCCGGGCGTGGTGGCACACGTCTGTAATCCCAGCACTTTGGGAGGCTGAGGTGGGTGGATCACTTGAGGTCAGGGCTTCAAGACCAGCCTGGCCAATGTGGCAAAACACCATCTCCACTAAAAGTACAAAAATTAGCAGGGCATGGTGGTGGCGTGTGCCTGTAATCCCAGCTACTCAGGAGGCTGAGGCGGGAGAGTTGCTTGAACCCCGGAGGCGGAGGTTGCAGTGAGCCAAGATCATGTCACTGCACCCAGCCTGGGCTACAGAACAAGGCTCTGTCAAACAAACAAACAAACAACTCTAGTTTCTTTACTCTAGTAAAAAAGAAAACACTCTGGTACTCTAGAGTACTAGATCTAGTGCAAATACTCTTTAAAAAAAATAAGCTCCTAACTGCAAAAGGTTTTATGCAAGGCAGGTGCATTCCATATTCAACACACTGCAGATACTTCATTATTTAGCACATCTAGGGGCTATCATTATATTTTCTTAAATCAAATTGGTGTCAATCAAAAATTTACAAAATCCTCTTCAGGCACTTCCTCCAACGGCTATCTCAAATGATGGTTTCAAGTGGAAAATGTTGACCCAAATGACATCATAATCAGTCATCGAGTAAGAAACACTTGCCCATGAGTGTTTCTTACTCTAATGAGGATGGCTAATTTCAAGAACCTATTTATGCACCAGGCCTATAAATTGAAAAAGTATCTCTACTCATTAGGCATTCTCCATTTTGAGCCAAAAAATAAAAATATTTTAAAAAGGTGTTTGCTTCTCAGTATTCTTTTCCATGAAATACAGTATTTAGACACAAATGGGGCGTTTCAAAAAACCACGCCAGACCTTGGTGGTGAAGATGTTCTCCTCGCCCTGAGCTGTGGGCTTTAAGGGAATCCCCCCACTTACTGTGTGTCCAGGAGCTGCAGAGTGCTTCCCCCGCTTGGACGCTTTGATAAAGGGGCAACACGTTGTTCTGGTAGATGGTCCACCAGAGATTAAGGAACGCCGCCTGGTGCTGGCTGCTGGGCGCTGAGCCCTGCTCCAACACCGAGCCACTCTGTGGATTGTACTTGTAGTTCCAAGGCTTTGTGGACCCCAAAAAGTGGACGACCTTTGCACTGGAACCGAATCTCGAGAAGTAAACAGAAGGGATTCTGATTTCCACTCAGACGCGATAAAAGACACCCAGAAAGCACCCAACTACCGTGGAGTTCCTCAAAGACAGCCTCTGAAGGACTTGTCCCAATCGGTTTCCATTACTGATTGTTATGATTGATTCTACTATTATCAGCATAGTAATCAATATATGATCAATAATAATAGACTACTACTACCGATGCGGTCATGAGTATATCATCAATAATAATAGACTACTACTACTGATGCGGTCATCAGTATATGATCAGTAATAATAGACTACTACTACTGATGCGGTAATCAATATATAATCAGTAATAATCAACTACTATCAGTGTAGTAATCAACATATAGTCAATAATAATATACTATTATTCGCATAGTAATCAATATACAATCAATAGTAACATACTACTGCTATTAATTCAGTCATCAATATGTGATCAGTAACAAACTACTATCACTATAGTAATCAATGTATAATCAATGAGAACATACTAGTACCATCAGTGCAGCAATCAACAGATGAGCAATATACCAGGCCCGACTGTCAAGCTAGTAATCAGTCTATAAGCAACACTGCTACTGCAACTGTCAAACAGTCGTAGCAGTTTCATTTACAGTTATTTTACATAAAGATATCTTTTTAAATCACAGTTTTTGCAGTTATTTTATTTTCTATATATCAAGAAACATAATCGTAATCCTTTGAGATATTTTCCCAAACAGGAAGAATAAACCAGTTTTTTAAAAATGTGAAGTATGGCAGCCCAAATCATCATATCCTTCTAATGACAGGGACAAAAAAATAATAGCTTTTGCAGATATAGTCGGATAGCAAGCGGCAAAGCACCTGGCTTTTCTTCTCTTACAGGGCTCCAAATCTTCCCCCTCGCCAACTTTTTGTTGCTTATCATTACCACCATCCTCCAGGAGGCTTTTTAACATTTTTTTTCATCGATCACCTCCTCATGAAATATGAATACAAAAGTCACATGACATATCTATGTTCTGTACGTTACAACTGTGATTATACATTAAAAAATAAGAAGTTTTTCACTCCCGAGAATCAATTTCTCTTCCTTGGGACACTATGTCCTCTGTAGAGATACAAACTCTCAGAATTATTCATTCCCAAGGTGATTCTCAGATTCTCTATTTTCATTTATAGCCATGTCTTCTGGAGCAGTGATTTCACAGCTTCTGGTCCCCCTCACCTTTGACCTTCTTAAGAACCCAAAGAGCTTTGTCCGTGTGGCTTCTTTCTCTTTTTTTTCTCCTGAGCTGAGTCTTGCTCTGTCACCCAGGCTGGAGTACAGTGGCACGACCTCGGCTCACTGCAACCCCACCTCCCAGGCTCAAGTGAGTCTCCTGAGTAGCTGAGAGTAGCGGCATGTGACACCACATTCGGCTAATTTTTTAATTTTTATTTTTGGTAGAGACAGGGTTTTGCTAGTTGCGCAGGCTGGTCTCAAACTCCTGAGCTCAAGTGATCCACCTGGCTCAGCCTCCCGAAGGGCTGGAGACCACAGGCGTGAGCCACTGTGCCCGGCCATGTCCCTGTGGATTCTATCTCTCCATATTTACAATAATTCAGATTAAAACTGAGAAATTAGAAAACATATTTATCAATCCCTTAAAAAAAATCAAACCAGGCTGGGTTCAGTGGCTCACATCTGTAATCCAAGCACTTTGGGAGGCCTAGGAGGGTACATCAAGAGGTAAGAGATCGAGACCAGCCTGCTCAACATGGTGAAATCCTGTCTCTACTAAAAATACAAAAATTAGCTGGACATGGTGTTGCACGCTTGTAGTCCCAGCTACTTGGGAGGCTGAGCAGGAGAATCGCTTGAACCCAGGAGACGGAGGTTGCAGTGAGCTGAGATCGCATCACTGAACTCCAGCCTGCTGACGGAGCGAGATTCCATCTAAAAAAAAAAAAAAACAAACCATTATGCAGTAACATAAATTTCATATTTTTTCATTAAAAATACCTTCTATATTAAAAAGAAAAATCATTGTGAAAAGAGTGGCATCCATTTTCCCAGGAGGCGACAGCTGGTTCGTCCTAGCTCTCTTGTCTGATGTTTAACCTCATCACATGCCATGCAGTGTCTGTAATTCTAGCATAGACGCATGAGAAAATGGCAGCAAAAGGGGGAAAAAATCACATCTTAGAATTCTTTTTTAAAGAGAAATTCGAACTTCATAATACACTTGGTACAGCTACAGGGAACTGTTCAGGGTTCCTTGGGCCACAGTTTGGGAATGATTGTCATAGCGCCTTGACTACCTATCATTTACAGCAAGAAGCAAGCAGGGGATGAGATGTGTGTCTGTGTGTGTGTGTGTGTATATACATACATAAAGATGGACATAGAGAGATCGATGTATTAATATATAGACACATGTCCATATCTAGATAGACAAATAGTCGTATATATATCTAGATAGATATAGATATAGAGAGATCTATAGATTTATATAGATAGAGATCTAGATTACATAGCTAGATAGAGATAGATAGGTAGACAGACAGTAGATATAGATATAGATATCTACAAAGAGATGTAGATCTAGACAGATAGATGTATAGTATATACATATCGACATTTATTCGAATAGATACAGATATAGCAGAATACCCATACATATATATAGATAATAGGTATCATAGTTTTATAGACAAATATCTACATAGATATATAAATTATATAGATGAAATGTATATAGAGAGATATCTATATCTATATATAGATACATGTGTAGATATAGATATATAGCTCTATGTATACACATAGATATCTAGATATTAGACATATATGCATTAACAGATAGATACATACATACATACATACACACATACATAGACAACAGATATATAGATATATAGACAGATACATAGACATAGTTTTAAAATATGCCAACAGCTCTACATCTTCCAATAGGGAAGGTGGCTCAGGAGCGGCAGAGTTAGCAGGATTGGCCAGGGTGGAGAAGCTTACTGCTCAAGGCAGGGCTGTAACTGTACGTCGTGTCACTACTTAAGTTATAGATGAACGGCAGGTGCTTTTGCATGTTTGCCGTCCGACTAGGTTTCTAAAAGAGAGTTATTCAGTAAGCTTTGGTCTGCCCCTAAAGCTCCCCTTACCAAAAATCAGATCTAGGCAAGCATGGTCCGGTCCACTCCAAGAACACGAGATGTGCCTGAAGCTCTCAACATAAACATTAAAAAGGGTTACTAATTCCATTTCTCTTCTTGTCTGCCAAGGCCAACACTTACTCTCCCTCTCCCCCCTCACTGATAACCCAAGCTATTCTATAATACATGCACATCCCCTCCAAGATTCTCCAACATTAGGAGCCCCAAAGATGAATAAGTAAGGTATTGCATGGGAGTTCAAAGCACTCCACTCATCCCCTCTTACGAATGCTCCCTGGTAGTCACAATGCTTTCTCCCCGCCCTTTTTTGTCGGTTTTATTAGCTCTTGCCTTGTCCCACGCCTAGAGGCAATTCTTCACTGGTCCAATATTTTCTTTTCTTTTTTTTTTTAGCATAGTTTTCGTTTTGATCACTTGCCCAGGCTGGACTGTGATGGCACTATCTCGAACTCACTGCTACCTCCGCCTCCCAGGTTCAAGCGATTCTCCTGCCTCAGCCTCCTGCCTAGCTGGGATTACAGGCATATGTGCCACCACACTCAGCTAATTTTCTGTTTTTGGTAGAAACGGGGTTTCTCCGTGCTCTTGGTGCCAGGCTGGTCTCGAACTCCCTACCTCAGGTAATCCGCCCACCTCGGCCTCCCAAAGTGCTGGGATTACAGGCATGAGCCACTGCGCCTGGCCAGTATTTTCTTTTACTTTACGTAACTACAGTACACACCCCCTTGACCATCACAGTCACCGGAACAACACGTGACTTTAGGTTACCTCATTTTCTTCTAATTCTCCCCTAGTATACTCCCATACCAGGGGTCAAATGCTATCTATTCTCGTACGTTTTGTAAATAAAGTTTTATTGGAACACAGCCGTGCTCTTTTCTTTAGCAATACGCAAAGTTAGCCGAGGCTACACACC
>JAZHEH010003065.1:0-19333 GCA_036589455.1 Ateles fusciceps
TAATAGCACCTACTTCATAAAGTTCTTATGAAGATTAAGTGAGTTTGTACTTTTAGAATGTTTGGCATATGGTAAGTGATGAGTAAATAGCTGCTAGAAAGAGGCAGGTTGAGGCATGACAGAGGTCAGAAGTATGGAAAAGCTCCTGTCCTAGGGAGACCTGTAGTGAGAGGGAGAAGGGGAGGAGCTGAGGTGCTCTGGAGTCAGGACCTGCAGGTCCTGTGGAGGGTGGGAGTGAGGAGTGGGGCTGAGACAAAGGAAAATACTGGGAGGTTTTCTTGCACACAAGGACTATCAGCTTCAGTTAGAACCCTGCCGCCCCCGCCCCTCCCACCTCCACCCACCCACACAGGGAGCACCTGACAGCTCCAGTACTTACTCTCAGGGGTAAAATCTCTGATATTTTAGCAAACTCTCATTTTACAAACTGCCCCAGGAACGCTCATATTTGTCTTAGGGCTTTTAGCATCACAATAAAGTCTTCTCATTCTGGCATCTGTGGGTCCCAAAACCTGTCAGTTGCCACCTCCCACAAGTCCACAGCAAGTTTCCTCTCAGGATTTTCCTCATGAGAGAGACCCTAGCTAGAGAACAGCTCTGCTTATACAGCAATAGAGAAAACTCCCATCAGCTACCCAGTCCTTTCCTCTTAAATATGAATGAGTAGCCAAGGAACCTCAAGCAAATCAAGGAAGCCTGTAGCATGAAAGCAAAATACTAAAAGAAATCATTAGAACTGACCCTAGAGCAATCTGGGGATCTGGGAAGCAAAAGAGAACTTCAGGGGAAAAAAAGATACTATTCTCAATAGATTTCAAGAAGATATAACATGCATAAAACAAGAACTAGATGCCATAAAACAGGAACAATCAGAGAAAACAGAGATTCCTTAGAAATTAAAAATAAGTTACTGAAATAATAAATTTTTCAGGATTGGGAAATGACATTGAGGAAATCTCCCCAGAATCTAGGGCAAAAACCCCAAGGCAACAGAAAATGTGAGAGAAAATTTAAGAGAGCTGGATTAATCTAGCAAGTTAAACATTTGAATAATAGGAGTTCTAGATAGAGAAAACAAAACAATGAAGGAAACTCTATCGAACGCCTATTAGGCCAGATGTGGTGGCTCACATCTGTAATCCCAGCACTTTGGGAGGTTGAGGTATCCACTTGACTAGTTCTCTTACCTTTATGAAAGTCTTTGCCCACCTATGCCTTTTCAGTGAGTCTTCCCTGACCAACCTATTTACTTACTTTTTAATTTTTTGTTATTGATACATAATATTTGTATAAATTTATGGGATACATTGATATTTTGTTACATGCACAGAATGTGTAATAATCAAGTCAGGGTATTTACGGTATCCATTGCCTTGAGCATTTATCATTTCTATGTGTTGGGAACGGTTTCAGGTCATCTTTTCTAGCTATTTTGAAATGTACAACACATTGTCGTGACCAACCTATTTAAAGCTGAAATTTTTCTCCATAGCACTTATCCCACATTTTAATTTGGATATATGTTACTGATTTATCTGATTATTTTTTCTCTCTCCCTTACTAGAATCAGCTCCATGGGGGCCAAGGATTGCTACCTGTTCTTCTTCACTGCCCTAGCCTAATCTCCTAGAATGGTACCTGGCACATAGTAGACACTCAAAAACTATTTGTTGAATGAGTGAATGTAATAAAAGCATATAATTCAAGGAAAAAAGGAAGACTTTTAGAAACTCTGTGTGTGTGTGTGCGTGTGCGTGTGCGTGTGTGTGTGTGTGTAATTATTCAGGAAAGTCTTGGCCAAATACAAGGCAAAATAAAATGTAATGATTATGAACAGCTGATAGAGTATAAGAAAAACTCAAATTGACCTTGATGCTAGAAATATTCTCCTCTGAGAGGCTCAAAAGATTGTGACATTGAACTTGAAGAGAAGGAAGTATATTTCCAGGCTCACTACTTGGCTAGATTTTGAAAAATATTTACATAGCCATGATAATGTGAATGCTGTTTATTGGTTTTAGGGTCGTAGAGTTCAACAGTGGGGAGACAAAGCAGGGAAGATCTGGATTGTGGCTGCAGAACAGAATGTAAATGTTAACAACCAGGGCAATGTAAAAGGAAAGATAAAACTAACAATATGGGACATTGAATGGGCAGGGGGAGGGTTGTGGCCATAGCACCCTTGTCTTAAAAAGTGGGGAGTCGGGCCTGGCGCGGTGGCTCACGCCTGTAATCCCAGCCCTTTGGGAGGCCGAGGTGGGCCGATCACGAGGTCAGGAGTTTGAGACCAGCCTGATCAACATGGAGAAACCATGTCACGCCCGGCTAATTTTTTGTATTTTTACAATACAAAAAATTGTATTGTAAAATACAATTTTACAATACAATTGTGGTGTGCTGGCGAATGCCTGTAATTCCAGCTACTCGGGAGGCTGAGGCAGGGAATCACTTGAACCCGGAGCGCGGAGGTTGTGGTGAGCTGAGATCATGCCACTGCACTCCGCCTGGCAATAAGAGTGAAACTCCGTCTCAAAAAAAAAAAAAAAAAAAAAAAAAAGTGGGAGTCAAAATTACCCGTCAAGAAATGGATGGAATACGAAATAGAGGTCTGAGTATATTTTTTTCAAGTTACAAAATTAACCAAAACCAAAAATCAGTGTTAACCATTGCAGGGGAGTAGAGGGAAAAATGAGGGAGTGTACATAAACAAAATCTTTATTGCCATCTCTGGGAGTCAGTAGGATATTGTCTATTAGTTCTTAAAAGAAACATAACATACATATTATCTAGAGTTGTAAAGGGAACCAACAGTACAGCTAAAACTGAAAACTGTTAAAAGTTGGCTTTGAGGGAGTGGGATGGAGATGGGGAGGGTTGAGGCAGGGGACTATTAGTTTTTATCATATGATCTTCTGTACTATTTCATTTGTTGTCATGTACGAGCATGAAATTCATAAAAATCAAATGTCAAAAACTGCATGTTGATCTCATAGCAATGACGTGATTATATTCCTATGACACTTTATGACAATATCTAAATGGGCATGTGGATATCCGGTTAAGACTTGCCTCCATAGATGAAAAACATATTGTAATGTGCCTAGCATATGTCTGTGAAGAGTGTTGGAAAGGATACTTGGGACTAAAAAATTCGACATAGTGTAGTGGTTAAGGCTTTGGTATTTGATATCCCACTGACCTGGGTTCAAGTCCTCTCTGTGCCACCTATTGGTCGCCTTGCCTTGGGCAAGTTACCTCTCTCACTCTTAATATTGCCATGTGTGAAATGAGGCTAGTGTTTATGCAATATAAAAATAAGCCCCTTAAGAGCAAGGGCCACCTCTGTAGAGGCGTCTAATACATAGTTGGTGCTCATTTTCTGTTGAATGGCCTAATCATGGCTCATAGCTTGGGCTGAGGACGAACTCGATATACAAGAACAAGGGAGAATGAGAGCCTAGTCCAAAAGTAGGTAGCAGGTTTCCTCATCCATGGGAAATTTGTCTTTTGTTTAACAAAATGTCATTTTTGCTGTGGAAAGATAGTAGGGCTTAGAATAAAACAAAGTAAATTAAACTACCCTACAGAGAAAAGGGGAAAAATGGGATTTTACCAGCAGCTCAAGAAAGAGGACAAAGGCCAGTTGTGGTGGCTCATGCCTGTGAATCCCAATAATATGGGAGGCAGAGGCAGGCAGATCGCTTGAGTCGAAGAATTTGGGACCAGCCTGGGCAACATGGTGAAATCCTGTCTTTTCCCAAAAATACAAAAAAAAAAAAAAAAAAAAAAAATTTAGTTGGGTGTGGTGGCATGTGCCTGTAGTCCCAGCTACTTCTGGAGGCTGGGTGGGAGGATCACTTGAGCCCAGGAGGTGGAGGTTGCAGTGAGCTGGGATCACACCACTGCACTTCAGCCAGGGTGACAGAGTGAGACCCTAGGGGTGGGGTGGGGAAGAGAGAGAGAGAGAGAAGAACACAGGAGCCTGGAAATGGAAAGGAGAGAAGTTGCCAGCATGTTGGGGGACAGAAAGGGTCCAACAGGGATGTGGAATGGGGCCCAGGAGAAGGAACAATTATCAAGCCTTTCCAAATGGTGGGAATGGCTATGGAAATCTGAAGAACAAGAATGTCTGATGTCCAATTTCAAGCTTGATTTCTACGCTGAGCTGCATGGTTTAAATGACTAAAGAAGTAATGGGCAGCCTAAAAAGAAACCTTTGCCACCCACTCCCAGCATCATCTCTGAATTTTCCAAAATTCAGAGATACGGATTCTGTATGTTTTGGGAGAAAGGGAAATGTGCCAGGATAGGATTGGTGGTGGGGGATATTCTTGGGCTTTCCATTTGAACCTCAAGGGATCTGGAGTCTTGGATGCCTGTGGTATTAGACAAGTTGCGTCCCCGGCATTCTGCACTAAGCAATGCTTAGCTTGCCTTCCTTATCTTCAGAACAGAGCTGCCTGATGATAACAGCCTTTCATCTTTCCCCTTAGTTGATACGCAGGATCTATATGGTCTCAGATATTTGCCTACTGATTTATGGGTGCTAGAAATGGGTCTGAGACCCAGTGACCTAGGTTCTTCAGAGTTTATGAGTGGATGCTGAAGATCAGGGATTCCAAGAGTTCACAAGGAGAAGGTGGGAGGAATATCTCTGGTCAAAGGGTAAAGATTATGAACTCATTTGAATTCTTTTCTCTCCTGATAAGGTTGCCTCCTGCCCTCTGATCCCCAGGTTACAAGATAAGGGTGTTTATGGTATGATGTTACGAAGGTGGTGGAATTGGAAGAGGTCTGGGGAAGTTTGGGTTTGACAGTCTTTGGGAATGCCTCTGACTTCCTTGAATCCAACAATATCTCCTAACGTTCTGACTCTGTATTCCTTTAAGTTACCCAGGATCTCAAAGACCCAACTGGGACCTAAAACATTGTGAAACTTACTTAAAATGTTGGAGGTTGTAACAGAGCGTAGATATACCAGAAGGGTAGTTGTAACAGAGGGTGTTCCCCATGGGGACAAAATTGCATAAGCAAAGGCTCCTAGGCAGGAGAAGGCAGGGCATATCTGGTTATAATGAAGCGTTCTGTTTAGGTGGAATATAGGCAACTGTATATTAGTACGCTCAGAAGAACAGAAGGAAAGGTCTATAAAAGCAGTTGGGGGCTGGATTTGGGAGAGCCTTGAAATCAATAAGCTCAGGTGTTTCTTGGGAAAGCATTCCGTACCCATTGTCATGAATACCTGCTATTCGTATCTCAACTTACTACAATCAGGGAACTCCTGCATGGAATAGACTCTGAAATTACAATGGCTTAAATAAGACATACATTTATTTGCCTCACCTAAAAGAAATCCAGTGGTAGGCAGTTCACATTGGCTTCATGAAATTGTTACGGATCCAGGTTCTTTTTAGTTTACTAATCCCTATCCTTAGAGTCTGACCCTTGTCCTGTTGGCCTTTATTCGAGGATGCTCTGTATCTAGCTAAAGATCAGATGGCTTATTACTAAGGAAGAAGAGGAGGATGGATACCAGGGTAAGCAATGAGCAATCTGTGTCACGAACATGTGCACTGAAACTGTTTCTTCCAAGGTCACCAGAGACTACCACTTGATCATCAAAATCCCCATACATTTTTTAGGTCTTACTTTCTTGATTCTTGGCAGCATTCATTACTATTGACCTCGACACTCCTCCCTCCTTTTGAAACAATCTCTTCCCTTGGTTTTGTGACACTCCTTTCTCCTGGGTTTTTATTTTATTTTTTTGAGATGGTGTCTCAGTCTGTTACCCAGGCTGGAGTGCAGTGGCGTGATCTCGGCTCACTGCAACCTCTACCTGCCGGGTTCAAGTGATTGTCCTGCCTCAGCCACCTGAGTCGCTGGGATTACAGGTGTGCTCCACCACACCCAGCTAATTTTTTGTATTTTAAGTAGAGATGGGGTTTCACCAAGGCTGGTCTTGAACTCCTGACCTCAGGTGATCTGCCAGCCTCGGCCTCCCAAAGTGCTGGGATTACAGGCGTGAGCTACCGCTCCTCACCTGTTTTTTCTCTCTACCTTTTTGGTCACTCCTTACCAGACTCTTTCATGAGCTCATTTTCCTCCACCTATACCAAAGATGCTGTTGGGCTGCAGGGCTCTTCTGTGGGCCCATGTCTCTTCTAGCACTGTGCATTCATTGGGGTGCTGTTGCCCTTTCTCATGAATTAAAGAACCAATTATGTACTGATGACTCCCAGATCTATAACCTCAGCCCAGAGCATTTCCTCTGAGCTTCAGACATGTATATTCAATTGCCTGTGGTACATTTCCACTGGGACACGCCACGGGTGCCTCAAAATCAGCATTCTGTTCTCCTCTAACCTGCTCCTCAAATCCACTCTTCCTTCATTATTCCTAATTGAAGTGAAAGGAGTTACCATTCATAAAATCTCTCAAATTCAGATCCCCCAGAGTTCCCTTTGACACTCCCCTCCTCCTTGCCTCTTCTTTCACAATCCAGTTACTCAAGTTCAATTGCTTTTTACTTCTTTATTATCTCCTGAATTCAATCACTTCTCACTACCTGCCACCACTCTAGGCCAAAGCACAATCATTGCTTACCTAGATGACTACAAAAGTCGTAAGTACTCTCCCTGTTTCCAAGACAACACCTAATCCATACTCCATATAGCAGCTACGTGTTCTTTCTAAAACACAAACCTATGCTGTATCCTTGCCTAGAATCCCTTAATAACCCCTGGGTGCTCTCGGGATCAAGACCAAATTCCTTACCTTGGCATTCAAAACGTGCCAACTTGCCATGATTTGGAAGAAATGGGGAATTTGAGATACCAGAAGTAGAAAAAAAGGAGGGGGCTATGTCTAGTGTGGATAGGGAGAAAATCTAGGAGGCAAGAACATGGTAAACTCATATCACACACTTGGGGAAAGCAATAATTCAGGGAAAGGAAGAGATGGGAAAACAGAAGCCTGCCTTGAATATGCAAAAATGTGTGTGTGTGTGTGTGTGTGTGTGTGTGTGTGTGTGTGTGTGTATCTTGAATTAATCATGGAACATAGGGATTCATGATATGTTAATTGCATAGTAAAAGGTGACCACATAAAGCAGAAGACTTGTGATCATTTGAATTACATTTGGATGTGGAAAGGTATTGAACATTATTTCTGCAACTAACCACTGTGCTGAATTTTACTATGGTTTCTAATAACTTTTTAGTTGATGCTCTTGGGTTTTCCAGGTCTGCAGTTATATATTCAGTAATTAAGGATGATTTGTCTACTTCCTATTATTTCACATCTTATTTTGTTCTCTTGAATAGATCCAATTGCTTATGTAAATTTATTATGTGGGTCCGGTAAGATCAGGTCCTTATGGCAGGTTTTCTCCAGATCCCAGAGGGTGGAGCCTACCCCTAGTGGGGCTCTCATGGATAGAGAGCCATTTCAAAGGCTCTCTCAATGGATAGAGGTGCCATTTCAAAGCAGAGAGGGAAAAGATGGATTAGTTTGCACATGATGTAGGGGTAAGAGACTATGATTTTGGAGAGTAGTCAAGCTGCATCCGTATAGAAAATAAATTCTGAAATGATCAAACATCTAAATGTAAATAATAAAGCTGTAAAAGTGCTTGAAAAAACGGGGATTGTTATAGGAGTGTGAAAAGCATCTTTAAGCAAGCAGCAGAATCCAGTTGTGATAAAGGAAAAACGGATATATTTGACTACATAATAATTAAACATTTTTGTTTGGCAAAAGTTATCATAAAATAACATGAAAAATATTTCTAATATGTGACACGTACACAAGAGACGTTGGTGGGAATGTTATTCCATGTACTTTTTAGGAATAAATTGAGAAATTTTGTGTCAAAATGGAAGACTTTTATGTAGCATTTGAGCTAGCAAAAAATACCATAAATAACAAAAAAAAGAGTGCCCCAAATGTATATGTGTACTGGACTAGTTCAATAAATTATGGGACATCTATACAAGAAAAGATCACGCAGCTGTTTAGAAAAATGTGCACTAATGGAAAGATCTATAACTCGAAAAAATATGTATAGTGTACCATTTGTCGGAGAGAGAACCTGAATAATTAGTATAGGAATAGAAAAAAAATCTGCATAGCAAAATGTTACTAGTGGTTATTTCTGGGAGATAAGAGTGGCCTTTCATTGGTATGTTACATATTTCTGCATTGTTTGAATTTTTACAATAACAACAACAACATATTACCTTTGTAATAAGAAAAAAATGAAGATATAAAAAATAAATAAATTCAATGAATGACTTGTTTTCAGGGGGCGGTTTGGGTTGGAAGAGCTTCAGATTGAGCCTGGTACAGTGGCATAAACATGGGCTTTGGCGTCAGACAGCCCTGAGCGGGGCCCCATTGCCCACCCCCGAGGAAGGCGAGGGGGGGGTGGCAGGGGGCTGCTGGGAAAGGGGGCTGGGCTGGGCTGGGCTGTCTGCAGCTCTAGTCCAGGAGGCTGAGACTTCGAGAGGGACTGAGAGAAGGCAGACGCATCCCGAACTCGCTGGAGGACAAGGTGAGGGGCGTTGAGATTAGGGTTTTACGGCGGTCAGTTAGTGGTTCCAGACCCCTCGAACCCATAGCCGGGCAGATGAGCAATTCTACTGCACCACTGCAGCTGAAGCAGAGGTGACCTGGAGTGGGGTGTAGGCAATGAGGGCGACTGACAAAGTAGTAGGCTGCACAGACTGGAAGCAGAGACTAGCGGAGGAGGAGGGGAGAAAAACAGGGAACCGGGAATGTTGGGAGGGGGATGAGGAATACAAACGGGGAGGAGAACACTGAGGGGGAGTGAAGATCCTGAGAAGAGTTAATCAGGGATGCAGAGAGGGGTTAAGGAATACTGAGGGGCAGGGGTGTGCAATCGTAACACGGAGGAGGATGTAAGGAATGGGAAGAGGGAATTCTGTGGAGTAAATAGGAAATGTTAGGTGGGAGTAGGGAGTAGGGAGCGAGGCTAAGGGAATACGGAGGGGGGGGCAAAAGGAATGAGGAGCAGGGAGCGGGGGAGGGGCAGACAGGCTGGGACGGAGGCCCCCAGGGAGGCGGAAAGGGGGGGGGACCACTTCCGGCCTAGAGCGGGGGAGGGCAGTCTCCGAGTTTCGGAGGGGCTTGGAGTGAGTGGACGCAGTCGGGAATCGTAGGAGGACGAGGTGAGCAGCCGGGCCGTCTTTTGGATGAGAGCCCCGCTAGGGGTCGGCCCCACCCTCTAGGATTTGGAGAAAACCTGCCATAAGGACCGGATCGTACCGGATCCATCCGGCTGAGAAGGGAGGGGAGCTGGACCCGGTTTGGCCGGGCCCAAGATGGAATCGCCAGCTCAATATTTATTTGAGGAGGGGGTGTAATAGGGAAAGAAGCGAACCAAGATGCGCCTGTTTGGAGGGGGGCGTGTTAGGAAGAAGGGCGGGGCCAAGAGACACGACTTGGTAGGTCGTGAGTAGGGGAGGGGCCGGACCACCAAACACTGCGACAGTTTTGGAGGAAGGCTTGTTGGGGGAGGGGGCGGGACCGAATGGTACTGCGGACCCGGAGAGGGGCGTGTGTTGGGGCAGAGTGCCAGGCTGAGACCACGACCGTCGCGCATGCGCAGTATGTATCGCTAGAAAGGGGCGTGTTGAGAGGGCCAGCCCTGAGACGAGCCAGCTGCCGAATGCGCATGTGCACGGTGGACATCAAAGAAAGGGCTCGTGCTGGGAAAGCGGGCGGGGCTGAGCGGCCCTGCAGCGGACGCGCATGCGCTCTATCGACCTGCGGCTGGGTGGGGGTGCACTGGGAAAGGGGCGGGGTCCCCAGAGCTGCCCGCGCTGGCACATCTTCCTGGAGAAAGGGGAGGGTGCGGCTGCAGAGAATTGAGACTTAGACGCTTTGGATCCCTGTATCCTGAGAACGGAGCCGTTGGGGGTGGTGGAGGGGGTTGGAATTGGGGACCTACGGAAGGTGAGGATCAGCCTCCAAGCACAACAGGGGAGAGGACGTTCAGTGGGCTTCAACTTGACCCAGGCCTTCTCCCCTTCAGGCTCAGCTCTTTCTTGCCAGGCCAAATTGAGACATGTCTGACACAAGCGAGAGTGGTGCGGGTGTAACTCGCTTCCAGGTAAGGCCTCTTTCTGTCCTTTCCCCCAACTGGTTTTTCGTCTCCAGCCCTTGTTGCTACCCCACACCCCTTGGCTCTTCCCCTCCCATCCTTGTCTTCTCCACCTACTTTACTGCCTGGGTGTCCCCCTGCCCAGTGGAGGGGAGGGAGAGAAGGTGGCGGGCCCCTTTCCTGCCATCAGTTCTTGCTCAGAGGAAAGGGAGGCCTTGTTGGGTTGAGGTGGTCAGAGCACACCGGTAGGAGTCAGTACAGGTCAGAGAAGTGTGGCCTTGGAATTTTGGACCATTTGCTTAGTTGGGGGTGGGAAGAAGGTCCGTGAACTTTCCTGCTTCCTCTTGCAGGCTGAAGCTTCAGAAAAGGACAGTAGCTTGACGATGCAGTCTCAATTGACAGTGACCCAGAATGTGGAGGCCCCAGAGACACCGAAGGCCTCAAAGGCACCAGAGGTCTCAGAGGATGTGAAGGTCTCAAAAGCCTCTGGGGTCTCAAAGGCCACAGAGGTCTCAAAGACCCCGGAGGCTCAGGAGGCACCTGCCACCCAGGCCTCATCTACTACTCAGTTGACTGATACCCCCGGTTCTGGCAGCTGAAAACAAGAGTCCAGCAGCTGACACCAAGAAGCAGAATGCTGACCCACAGGCTGTGACAATGCCTGCCACTGAGACCAAAAAGGCCAGCTGTGTGGCTGATACGAAGGTCAATGCGAAGGCCCAGGAGACTGAGGCTGCTGCCTCTCAGGCCCCAGCAGATGAACCTGAGCCTGAGAGTGCAGCTGCCCAGGCTCAGGAAAATCAGGATACTCGGCCCAAGGTCAAAGCCAAGAAAGCCCGAAAGGTAAGACCTGTGCAGTCACCACCCTTGGGTTTCTACTCCTCTCCTCTCAGTTGCTTCATTTGTTCTACAAACATTTAGAGAGATCCTTGTGCTTATCAGGGCTGTGGGGGCACTGAGAGGAATGTGATGTAATTCCTGTCTTCAGAGAGCTTGAGGACTGATGGGGGAGATGAGACGGGGATACACCTAGCTGCAATCTGAATATAATGCAATTTATATTTACATAGTAGCTGCCCTGTGTTAGGCCTTGAGCTAAGCACATTTATGCAGGTTATCTCATTAAATCTTGAAAGTAATTCTCATAGCCCCAGTTTTATAGAGAGGAAGCTGAGTCCCAGAGAGGTGAAGTGGATTGTCTAGGATGGTTCAAGCAGAGCCAGTAGTGGGCACAGAAAGAGAAGAAGACTCAGGCCCCACCCCCCCTTGGTTTGCTCCTAGCCTGCTGGGCAGATGAAACTCCTGCCTGGAAGTCAGTGAGAAACGAACCCAGGATTCAGCATGGCCAACATCTAGTGAGTCAGGCTCTTACTACAGGAGTGGGATTAGCGGGTGCTTCCTGGAAGAGATAGGGAAAGGAAAAGGACCACCTGCTTCATCTGGTGACGTGAGCTTCCTCTCTGTTGATGCAGGTGAAGCATCTGGATGGGGGAAGAGGATGGCAGCAGTGATCAGAGTCAGGCTTCTGGACCACAGGTGGCCGAAGGGTCTCAAAGGCCCTAATGGCCTCAATGGCCCGCAGGGCTTCAAGAGGTCCCATAGCCTTTTGGGCCCGCAGGGCATCAAGGACTCGGTTGGCTGCTTGGGCCCGGAGAGCCTTGCTCTCCCTGAGATCACCTAAAGCCCGGAGGGGCAAGGCTCGTCGCAGAGCTGCGAACTCCAGTCATCCCAAGAGCCTGAAGCACCACCACCTCGGGATGTGGCCCTTTGCAAGGGAGGGTAAGAATGCTGTCGTTTTTGCTCTGCCTTTTCTATTGCCTTGGCTGCCCTTTTCTTTGCCATCGCCTCAAGTTTTCTGCAAACTTGTTTTGGTCTTTCCACTTCTTCTACTCTGCCAGGCAAACGATTTGGTGAAGTACCTGTTGGCTAAAGACCAGACGAAGATTCCCATCAAGCGCTCAGATAAAGTCCTACCAATTCTCCCTCTGCCCCGAGCTCCGTCCTCCATTGCCCTCGCACCACTGTGCTAGGGGTATCCCTTGCTCTTATGCTTATATCTCTGTCCTCCCAAAGTTCTAATTTGACAGTGCTAGCATCTCTGTTGATAAGCTCAGAACCTGGTTATGCCACCCATGGTGTGGTCGGCAAAGAGTCTATAGCTTGGGCATGGGGGCCACCTGGCATCTCTTCAGTCCAGGTGCTCGTAACACTCTCCCATTGCAGACATGCTGAAGGACATCATCAAAGAATACACTGATGTGTACCCTGAAATCATCGAACGAGCAGGCTATTCCTTGGAGAAGGTGAAGGGGCAGCCCTGGGGGATGGGTACAGTGGGGAAGCCTTGAATTGAACAAAGATGTACAAGTCCCTTCTCAGGGAAACCAAAGAGGCCCCCTAATCCAGCCCCGTCACTATGCTGACGGGCAGACGATGGCCTAGGGAGGGGGTTTAGACTAGCAATGGGTCACGTAGCAAGTCATTGGTCAAAGCACAGCTAGGACCCAAGACACCCAACTTAGTCCTAGCTTATGTCTGCAGCTCCTGCCATGCATTTCAGATCTCACTTCTCCCTTTCATTCCCCATTCTCTGTCTCCCTAGATTCCCATTCATCACAAAGATGCCGATGACAATAGTACATTTGCTGCGTGGTTACTGGGTGCCAGGCACTTAGCTGTGTCTTTTTATGTGCGTCAGCTCACTGATTTCTCACACATACACAACTCCTAGGTACATAGGGAGTTGCAGCATGCCCCGGAAGCTGAATTTGTCATCTCACAAGCTGTTCTCCCCATCCACAGGTATTTGGGATTCAATTGAAGGAAATTGATAAGAATGACCACTTGTACATTCTTCTCAGCACCTTAGAGCCCACTGATGCAGGCATACTGGGAACGTAAGCTGGGAAAGGGCTGAGGCGCGGGGGCTCTGCTTTTGGCCGTGTGCTGCTACTCCTTCTTGGTCCTGCTTCCTCCATCCTCTTAGAAAGTCAGGAAAAACAGGGTCTCAAAGCCCTGTCCCAGCTCCCATGCATAGTTGGGAGCCTTGCTCACAGTAGTGATGCCTGATTTATGATTGACTGAAGGGTATAGGAGCCTGGGGTGGGACATTCCTGCTGTCAGGTTTGCTGTCTCTGTAGAAGCTTGCCCGGAAGGCAGGCCTGTCATTGTTTGCCTCTTCTGACTGAGTGCCTGGCCTGGCCTTGGCAGAGTGGTTCTCAAGGAGGGCTTCCTGTTGTGGGTGGGTCAGGATGCATGAAGCGCAGGAGTGTCAGTGGGGCTGGAGGTTCCGGGAGAGAGAGAAAGGACTCACATTGACTGACTGCTTGTGTTGTACCAGGTTGACTGCAATTCTTCTGTCTTCTTGGCAAACCCAGGAAAGGGAGAATGTGATTTCCCTATTTTACTGAATAGTAGACGGAGGCTTGCAAGTTTAAGTGCCTCACCCAGGGTGGCATAGAGCTGGAAGCAGAGACTGGGCAGAATTCTTGTATCTGAGGAATCTGGGAGAGGCTAGCCTAGTGAGCTGGCCGGTGTGTCTATTGCACAGATGGTTACTGGAC
The DNA here is from genome assembly GCA_036589455.1 of Ateles fusciceps. Classification (NCBI taxonomy): domain Eukaryota; kingdom Metazoa; phylum Chordata; class Mammalia; order Primates; family Atelidae; genus Ateles; species Ateles fusciceps. The sequence continues at coordinate 13,690 of JAZHEH010003065.1, forward strand.
ATAAACCTCTCTGTCCTGTCATTTCTCTAGGACTAAGGACTCACCCAAGCTGGGTCTGCTCATGGTGCTTCTTAGCATCATCTTCATGAATGGAAATCGGTCCAGTGAGGGTGAGTGGCTGGGGGATGCAGCCGAATGGGAGGCCATGGTCTGGATTCCATGTGTTCAATTTCTGTCCCTGTCTCCCTCTTGCCTCCCCTCGCAGCTGTCATCTGGGAGGTGCTGCGCAAGTTGGGGCTGCGCCCTGGGTATGATTGGGCTCTCTAGCGCTTGCTGTCCGTGTTGTCCTTTGGCAAGAGAGGACGATCCGAGGATTACATCAGCCTAGTGGTCTGGTGGAGCGGGTGGGGGTGCTGGACTGGGTAGAGGGCCCAAGGTTCTGACTTGGGTGGATGGGGAAATGGTCCTGAACTCTCTGCTCCCTCTCTCAGTGTCTCTTGGGCTTCTCTGGAGCTTCCCTCTTGTGCTGGAAACCTTTTCCATCCTGGAAATGCCTCTGTCCACATCTGGGAAGTGCCACAGGCTTGAGTGAATTTATTTGTTTATTTTTCTTTTTATTCCCTCAGGACACATCATTCACTCTTCGGGGATGTGAAGAAACTCATCACTGACGAGTTTGTGAAGCAGAAGTAAGTATCTTTGGTGTTCGTGTGTTCCATGCATTGGCCTATTTCAGAACTGAGTGATAAAGGCATGGTGCATGCATGGATATGTCTTGTGTGTATATGTATGTGCATATTTGCATGCATGTCTATGGTAGGTTATTCCTTGGGCGGTGATGGGAAACAGGAGCAGCACGTGTTTCCTGATCTGTTACGTGTACCTTAACATTTGTCTTGAGAACAATTCTACAAGGGAGGGATTGTCATTACCATCATTGCATGTATGCAGAAATTGAGGCTTAGAGAGGTGAAGTCATTTGCTCAGTGTTACACAGTGGAAAAGTTGTGTTTAGAACTTGGCTCCAAAGCCTTAGTTATTTTTACTCTGCTAACTGCAGCTCCATATGAATTAATTTCCGTAAAGAAATGACATAGAATGGTAGCTTCAGGCAACCAGGTACCATGCTGGGGACTTGACTTGTACATCTCATTTCATTTTCATAACTACCCTGCAGAATAGGTGCTGTCATCCCATCCCCGTTTTACAGTTGAGGGACCTGGGGCTCTGAGAGGGGAGATCTGGGTATGGCCCACAGCTGGTAAGGGGCCCATTTGGACCTGGAGCCCAGTCCTCTTGACTCTCTGGCCAAGGCTCACCCTGTCCTTGGTCCTTGGAGGACATGCGGGTACTCACACAGCCACACGCATGTGCACACAGAAACGTACACACACGAAGGGTCAGGAATTCGGCATGTGTGAAACATTTCTTCTTCTGTAGTCTTTCTGGTCATTTTCTGTGGTGGACCTTTCTGGGCTTGGCCAGGCTGAGGCCGAGACACTTGCAGTGGGGTGTGCTCAGAGCAGGGGGCCCAAAGAGTGGCTCCTCTGTTTACAACACACTCAACAGGAATCTGGGGTCATTGTGACGAGGGCCTCAAACTTATGGCCTCCCTATGAACAAATGTCCCCTAACACCTCTATGTGGCTTCCGGGCAGGGCCAGTGGGACAGGGCTCAATATGGGAAGAAAGACTGCAGTGTTAGTGGGGAATGTTGCCATCTAGAGCCTGTCCAGTCTATGCATGGATAGGCCATGAGTGGTCTTAGAAATAAAGGCTTTGAACTTCTCTTTCCAAGGTACCTGGACTATGCCAGAGTCCCCCAATAGTAATCCCCCTGAATATGAGTTCTACTGGGGCCTGCGCTCTTACTCATGAGACCAGCAAGATGAAAGTCCTCAAGTTTGCCTGCAAGGTAACTGGAGAGCTGCCTGAGCTCGGCAAATCAAGAGCATGGGGTCCCCCTGGCTGGGGCAGGCTGTGTGCAGAGTAGCCTGCAGTTCAAATCGGAATGTGTTGGTGCTTCTGTTAATTGTCAGAACACTGTGACAGGTACTTTACCTGAATCATTTCAGCCTTACAACCTGATATGTCATTGCCGTGTTACAGATGAGAAAACTGAGGCCCGGAGAGGTCGGTAGGTGACACATCCAAAGTCATGTAGCTAGTAAGGGTCAGAGCAGGGATGGAATATTAGGTGCATAATTACTGGTAACGCTGTATTACTATTATCTTCTTCCACTAAGCATATAGCATAGTGCCTAGCATAAAGAGTAGATGCTTAATCCTCGGATTATGCTCCTTCTGATGGTTATTTTTGTTTCAGGTACAAAGAAGGATCCCAAGGAATGGGCAGCTCAGTACCGAGAGGCGATGGAAGCGGATTTGAAGGCTGCGGCTGAGGCGGCAGCCGAAGCCAAGGCGAGGGCCGAGATTAGAGCTCGAATGGGCATTGGGCTCGGTGCGGAGAACGCTGCTGGGCCCTGCAACTGGGATGATGCCGATATCGGACCCTGGGCCAAAGCCCGGATCCAGGCGGGAGCAGAAGCTAAAACCAAAGGCCAAGAGAGTGGCAGTGCCAGCACCGGTGCCAGTACCAGTACCAATAACAGTGCCAGTGCCAGCACCAGTGGTGGCTTCAGTGCTGGTACCAGCCTGACCGCCACTCTCACATTTGGGCTCTTCGCAGGCCTTGGTGGAGCTGGTGCCAGCACCAGCGGCAGCTCTGGTGCCTGTGGTTTCTCCTACAAGTGAGATTTCAGGTATCTGCCTTGGTTTCAGTGGGGACATCTGGGGCTCATGGGGCTGGGATGAGGAGCTGGATGATTCTAGGAAAGCCCAAGTTGGAGAGCGATGTGGAGAGTGTGCCACACTGCTTTTGGCATTTTATTCCTTCCTGTTCGCTGGATGTCAATTGACTCTTTCATTTTCTCTTACTCTGTGTTTTCAGATATTGTTAATCCTGCCAGTCTTTCTCTTCAAGCCAGGGTGCGTCCCTCAGAATCCTACTCAACACAGCACTCTAGGCAGCCACTATCAATCAACTGAAGTTGACAGTCTGCATTAAATCTATTTGCCATTTCTGAGTTTATTGCTTTTTTTTTGTGGGCTGTTGCATTTTGGTATCACATCTAAAAGTGAATGAATTGGGAAAGTTTCCACCTCTCAGTCTGTGTTTAGTTCAAGGTGACATTGTTAGATTCCCAGGAGGGAGATTAACATGCCTTTCTGGGATAGCTTGGGCCTCACGTCTAGCCTTCAGGGTGGTGGGATTTTAGTGGGGTGGAGTTACAAAGATTGTAGGCACAGAGGACACACTTTGAAGGAGAGGCTTGAGGTCGGCAAGTCTGGAGCACAAAGCATAAGTAGAAGAGACTGGACATCAAATATGGAATCCCTTCTTGAGAAATTTGAACGAGGAAAGAGAGGTAGAGAGCTAAATGGAGATACAGCAAGAAGGGAGCATTTTCTTGGGGAAGGAGAGAGAGACTTGAGTAGGGCAGGAGCCAATGGAGAGGGAGAAGTTGAAAGTTGACTTCTGAGCCCAGTCCTGGAGGTGGTGAGGAGATGGGTTGTGGGAAGGCCTGGGGGAAGAGACTGCTTGGATAGGACTCAGGGAGGGGGCGCTGTGAGAGGATGTCGAGCAGTAGGGAGGCCCCAATAGAGGATGCAGCCCATGATTTTGGGGGGAACATAGCAAGGTGCTCAGTAATCTTGGTATGGGAACCATGAAGATGAGTGTTGGTTTTTTCCAAGGGTTGGGTTCTGCTGTTTGGATCTGGAAATAAGAACACGGGGCTAGGGCAGTGACTGGATGAGTCTGTACCTTCACTGCTGTGTCCATGGTACCTGACACGTAGTAGTTGTACACAGTGGTGGAAGAAATGGACCATGGGACCCAGGCAGGCTTGGGGAGGAGGGATGAGGAGACTGTGTGATAGATTGGGAACAGTGCAGGAGTCTGGGTATCTCTGTGAGTGATATGCATCTGACAGTACAGGAGTCTCAGTGAAGTCCTCATTAGGAGTGCCTGCTATATGTCTGGCAGCATTCTAGGTATCTGGAAAGGGGTATTGAGAGAACCAGAAGTGTGATCTGGGGGACCAGTCAGACAGTGGGATGACTGTATTTAGGAAGTCAGAGCAGAGAGAGCTCTGAGTGTTGGTAGGGTTCAAGGAATGGGTAGCCGAAGGGGAGAGATGCTTCCTGCAGATGTGGGATCAGTGGTCGTGGAGGCCAGGATATTGGTTGGGTTATCCATGTGGACAGTGACATCACCCAGATGGTGGCAGGAGGTGGGAGAGGGGAGCATTATGAGCCAGGTGCCAACGCACCCACATGTTGTTGAAGGTGGTGTCCTCTTAGCTACACTGCTCACTAACGGATAAGGCCCTCAGTCTATCAGAATTCATCTCCCTGTTTTTAGGGGGTACTGCCCTAGACCACCTTTCTACCCACGAAGCTCTTACCATCTCCAATCCCCACATGACCGGGCTCCTAATCACTGGGACAATCTTGTGGACAATGAGGCCCCTGTAACCCGCCACTTCTCCCGTCCTGTAGAAATCTATAGGCAGTAAGGGAAGGCTGTTTACTGCTTAGGGGACAGAATTTTAAAAGAGAAACACAGCTCCATCTGCAGCAAGACAGCTCCTTACCTGTGGCTGTGAATTGAGACCTGCTGAGCAGAGGCTCTTCCATTAAAGACTAGGATATGGTCTCCTCAGGGCCTGGGTAGTACCCAGGACAGGTAGACAAAGTTACAGGCAGCCTTGGCCTCCTAGGAAGGACTCTCAGTGGGTACTGTGTCTGGGGCCCCCTCAGATTCTCAGGTGATGTCCATCTGAAAATGGAGGGGATGAGGGATGATGGGGTGGTGAGGGCCCCCTCAGATTCTCAGGTGATGTCCATCAGAAAATGGAGGGGCTGGGGGATGATGGGGTGGTGAGGAGACTCGGGGACTGTGATGCTAATAAAAGTGAGTTCCAACTGTTTGTTAGAGTTAAGTGTGAATCATAGTTCTTTCTGCTTGCCTCCCCTCCGCAGGCCACGGGGCTTGTAGGGCACCCACCTCTCTTCCCTTCTCAGCCTAGAATTTGACAGGAGAAGGGATTGGCTCTTCCTCACTCCTCACTTCCCAATCCCCAATCCCCAAGCATCAGGACTGAAGGCAGGTGGGACAGGGAAGGAGGGGAGTAGGTCTCTCTGCTCTAGGGGAGCAGGGGAGAGGGAGTGTTCGGAGCAGGGAGAGGGAGTGGCATGGGAAATGAGGACAGACCCTTGTTTATGTTTTTGCCATCTTTATCAGCCTGGAGGCCATTACTGTGACGAATGAACTGCCGCAATTTTCAGTTTTCAGTATATTTTTAATTAAATTCCAAATAATTCTAGATTGTATCATGTATCTTCCCCTTGGCTAGCGGTGAGCAGAGCCCCTTCAGCAGCTTCTCCGCCTATTTTTTTATTATCACCCTCTAAGAAGCCTTTTTAGACATTTTTATCCGAATTATCCTTCCCCATGTAAGTTTTATTTACACAGATATACTGTGTAAATAATATCTATTTAATATCTATTTAATAACTATATTTGTGCTTTATACATAAAAGTAAACCTTACTCTTTTTATTCAATACAGGGTTAATAATGAATAAAATATTTAAGTTAAAAGTTAAATGTGAAGGAAAATCAACGTTGAACTGGTGCG
>JAZHEH010003066.1:0-193306 GCA_036589455.1 Ateles fusciceps
AGCCATCATTTCTTTAAGCTTTCTTTTAAACTATTTTATATAAATATTGAATCTTTCAGTTGTGCCCTTCAAGTCTTTCGAGCATTCACATTTTCTATCTCTCTATCTTTCTGAGCTACATTTTAGGTCATTTTATTACATCTGTCTTATGAAATTTTTCTGTTCTTTCTAACTCACTGTTTAATCCACCCACTAAGGTTTTATTTCAGTTACTAAGTTTTTCACTTTTCAAAGTCGTTACTTCTGTTTTCTTTCAAATCTGTGTTTTTATCCCTAGAATATCTTATTCTTTTACTATGTTTGTGATTTCTTTAATGCATTTAATCACGTTGAACATACTCAGTATTATCCCTCTGATGTTTCTCTTGTCCGTGTTTTTGGTGGCTTATTCCTCCTGATATGGTTTTCTCTCTTTCACTCAAAGAAAATTTTTTACTTTATGTGTTCTGTATTTTTGATCAGGAGGGTATAATCATTGTGTGTTTTTTGTGCAATGACTTTTTGTTATTCCTTGTTTCTTTTTTGTGGTTTGCTAATTTGTTTGTTCTCACTGTGTTCGTCTGGTGCCTCAAGTTTCACTGGCCTGGAACAACTTTTATGCTAATTCCATTGCTTGTAGAGTTCCCAGGCATTATGGATTGGTTACATTTGAATTCTCCATTGGAAAGAAGGCCCATATATTTTCAGAAAATAGAGTATACCCTGGCTCTCCACCTTCAGCCCAGATTGAGACAGACTAACTTGTTTTTTTTTTGGCCAGAGGTCTGTTCAAGATTCCTGTGCCATGCTGGTGGAAGTGGGTCGGGGGTTTGGTTCAGCCCTCCAACTATGAGAGAATCTTCTCCACAGTCCCACTTAGGCGTATTTAAGCTCCCTGTGAATAAGACTGGCCACTGGTCCCACACTCCTGCACTCTGCTATAGTGTCAGCTCACATACTTACAAGGTTCTTTTCAGTTTCCTCTTGGATTTTTGTTGTTGTTATTGTTTTTGAGGATTTCTTATGCTTTCTTGTGAGCTGAAATCAGCATTTCAGAAGACATTTGTTTGATTTTCTCCAGAGTTTCCAGGCGTTTGTAGCAGCAGGTGACATTCACATTATAGAGTCTCCTGTTTTGCTAGAACCAGAAGGAGGTCCCCCATGTATTATCCAGGCATACTTATTAACTAGTTTCTTGTGTTGTGGTCTCCATTTCAGCTCAAGCTGTGGCTTCTTTGTTTCACTTCCATTTCCAACCTCTTCTGTAATTGATGTAATCTCTTTGTGTTTCTCTGCAAACACCGTGATTATCTCACACCGTGATTATCTCATGCCCTGCCTTCATGCCAGTAACTCAATTTTTAGCTGTGTCTGTTTTGTTCCTTTCTGTTTCTAATTTAACTATGTAATAATTTGTTTTGGTTCTCAGTTTATTCATTTGGCTCTGCAGTGTTCCTTTTTTTCTGTTATTTTATTAGCTCATCTTTGAAATCATGTTTAATTTGATCCAAGACTCATATAGTCTAATATAAAGAACTCATGAGAAGCACGCCTATCTTGTTCGGGCTTTTGTCCAGGCTACTTTATATATTAGTTGTGTGTGTCTGCTTGCCTTTCTTCCTTGTGCTTATTTTAAAATTTTTATTTATGTATATATTTATTTAATCATTCATTCACTGCGCTACCTCCTTGGAGCTGTCGTTCCAACTTGCTTTTATTTGGCTGATGCCTCATTTTTATTTTCTGTGATGTAATAAGGATGTTATTTTTATGTCATACTTTCCTGATTCATGGCCTGATTTATTTTTGTCTTTGTTTATTAAACCAGTTAACCTATATTATTTGTAGAAGTATTAGAGACATCAAATAACAACAACAACAAAAAAAAAAAAACCAAGAAAAATAAATTACTGCTTCGAAATCCTGCCTCTAACTTCCACTCATGTGTCTTATCTCTGCCCTCTTTATTGGCCTTTCAAACCCACTTTGCACCAGTTCCATACCAAGGGCTCTGTTGGGGTCTCCTTATCTCTAACTCAGTTCTTTAGAGGACCCCAATTGTGATGAGATTTGTTGCAACTAGCTTTCTGACAATTCATTGGAAAAGCCTGATTACAGAAATTTTGTAACAGGGCATTTGTGGGGGTCTGGCTGTGCATGTAGGTGTTTGCTCTTAGTCTGGTGACGGTGAGATACAACTTGTAAACAGTCAAGGAAATTCCTGAAAATTGATTCAGTTGGGATGATGGCTTAAACATAAAGAGAGGTTTATCCTTTCTGTTCAAGGATAGTTTAGGAGAGGCTTGATTCCTGCTCCACTCAGTATGCCAGAAACCCAGCATCTCTTTCCCACTTTCTCCTCTGCTCCACAATTCTCCTTTCACCTCCCGTTGTCAGCTCTGCTAATTCAAGATCAGTTCTTTCTGTGTTAGGTTCCGCTCTCATTATCCACCTTCCAGGCTTCATTCCCAAGAGTTAGGTCCTTTGAGGGAGATGGGGGCCCTTCCTCATAGAAAGAAAGGAAGCCTTTCAGTTGCAGTGAGAAGTCTATGCTTGAACTCTTCCTCCCTCCCTAAGAAGGATGGGCAGCTCTGGGGATGGGAGTCCACCCAGCATGAACCAAATGGACATCAGCTTGGGTGGGGCTCACCTCCCAGGCTCTCTTACTCCTACACACATAGGCAGCTGAACAGCTTCGTGGTGTGCCTTGCTCCCTTCAATCTGGCATTGGGCAGTGGATTTCACAGGGGGAACAAAAGTCAGTGGTGTTGCCCAGATAGAGGTCCTAAGCTCGGGAGACCCACTTGCCTCTGTTCACCTGGAATTTATTCTTCCTAAAGGACTCAGGCTGATCAACCAGTTTTCCATCTTGTCATCCTGGGTCTTTCCTGGGATTATGTCTCAAGGAATTACATGCTGACTTGTTGGGAGGAAAAAGTATATATAAATATATACATATTATACTGTGGTCTGATTTTTAAAATCCCTCAGGCCTTATACTTTGCATTGTTCCTGAAATCAGTGTTCTAGAACTGCGCAGGATTAACTTTGGTAGTTAAAAGTACAATCAAAGAGTTCAGAATCACTCTATTGGGGGAGATCTAGAGGCAGAAGTTCTTCCGAGGATTGCAGTCTCTACCTCAGTGGCTCTTTGGAGCAATGTCTCCAGTCTCAGGGTCTTCGGGGTGCTGTGTTTTAAAGCATAATACATTTCCCCTATTTGTCAGTGATTAATGGTAATGTTAGAAATAAGCGTATATCTGTAAACAGTTCAGCTGTGATTAAGGAGCTCCAGAATCCTAGAAATAGTGAAGTTGCTTCGCTTAACCCTCTGCCAAGATGGCTAGCTGGTGGATGAGGCCAGGATCCAAGGCTTGAAGGAAGTCAGGTTGCACACACTTTTTGAAAAGATTCTCATCTGTACGTTCATGCATCGCAGAATAACCATGCACCCACTGGGAATATTAAATGATGACCTCTAGACACTTAATTCCTAAGCCTTAATTTCAGTGGGAACCAAACCAATCAGGTTTCAAAGATGAGCTAATAAAGTAACAGAATAAAAGGAACATTGCAGCGCTAAATGAATAAACTGAGAACCAAAACAAATTATTACATAGTTAAATTAGAAACAGAAAAACAACTGGTAATTATGTGCCACCTCTAAAAATAGGCAGCCACAGATAGTGAGGAGATATTGCCAGTTTGAGCCAATTATCTTAGCCTTTTCAGTACCTTTCTATCAAAGGAACTTTTTTCTAGAAATTGAACAGTGGAGAACTTTGCTATGTTTTAGGCACTTTCCTTCGTGCTACCTATTCATTTCTTGCAACATGCTGGAGAGAGAGCAGTTGGCAGCCATCACCCTTGTTTTCACAAATAAGGGAACTGAGTCTCAGAAAAGTTCAGTGAGCACCCCAAGCCCACATGGCTAGTGAATACCAGAGCCCAGAGCCTGTATTATCTGTACATTTTACACTATGTCCCCAACACACAGACCCTGAGCAATCCCAAAATGTGAGCAGAGGTGAAGCCAGGTTCTGCATCCTGAGAAGGCCAGGCCCCATGATACGAGGACCAGGATGTCCTAGAAATGCCAAGTTCCCCATCAGCAGCTCTCAAACATCCAGACTTCAGGACTCTTTTGTTCTCCTTGAGGTTATTGAGGATCCTCTAAATTTTGTTTACATGATTATGTCTATCAATATTCACCACATTGGAGATGAAAGCTAAGAAGCATTTTAAAGTTCATTAATTCACTTAATATTGTAAGGCCATTCCATAAATAGCATAATGTTAACACAAATAGCATTTTATGGAAAATAACCACATTTTCCCCCAAGAAATCAGTGGGAAGGGTGGAATTGCTTTTTATTTTCGCAGATCTCCTTAATGCCTCATATAATAGAAGACATCTGGACTCTCTGACTGGCCTCTGCATTCAGTCTGCGGTGGTCCCTATGTCCTGTAGCCTCCACAAAGCTCTGTGGAAGACTCAAGGAGAATGGGGAGTGAAAGAGGGAAATAACATCTAGCCCTTATGACTCGCCGGTCCTCTGAAAGCATCTTGGAAACTTAGGGCTTCCTAGACCGTACTTTGAAACTTGTCTTGTACAGTTACCAAAGGGAATTATTTTCCATGATCATAATCATAGTGTTTGCTGTTACAACAAGGTTGTAAACAGGTTAGGGAGTTGGATCCCAGTTTCTGTACTTAGCTGTGTGACCTAGGGCCAGCAGCTTATTTGTTTCATAAATGAGATGTTTATGCATTCCCCTTCTCTGATTATAAAGGTAACATATGCTCATGGCAAAGCATTCAAACAGAAGAGACATATAAAATTAAATTTGGGGGAGTCTCCCATAATCTCCATTGTTAAATAAGAAAAATAATAGTACTTACTTTGCTAGATTATTGTCATGAAGCCAAAATGAGTTGTTTGCCTGTGCATGTGACATTTAGAAATTCAAACTCTGTAAAGGGTTAGCTTTGTTATTTTCGGGTATCATTTATTGATATCCTTTTGGTAAAGTGCTTGTTCATCTTTTGCCCATTTTTCTATTGGATTGCCTGCCCTTTTCTCATTGATTTTTAGGACTTTATTTCTTATTCTGGTTATGAGTCTTTTGTCAGACTCACTATCTTGCTGACTCAGGGAAAACCTCAGTTTGTTATGCTGTAAAACTAAGAGAAAAATGATTGGTGTAAAGATTAAATTAAATAAAAGAAATCACCCTTGTTAAAAACTTTAGAGTGCAACACAAATATGAATTTATACTATCTAGCTGTTTTCTCTGCAAACAAGAATTTAGAAATGGAGGTTAGGTCTATTGTTATGTGTTTGCTTTTGTTTTTTTTCTTAGCATCTATACAAAGGCAAAAAAAAAATGTGATAGGAGCTCAGTAAAATCATGTTGAATGATGTCACCCAATAATCCACCAAAGAATAATTGCTGCAGAAATGCAAGATAGCACATTACGCATTACCACGGCAGTTGTACTCTAAATCAGATACACAATTACTCAGAGAGATTGATTTTAAAAAGCACGATCACTTAAATCAAAGTATGTTCTCAACTGAAGTGCTCAGATTGAAAAAGAATGGAGTTAGGCACGCTGAGTTGAGGGTGCCTTGCCACACCGGCCTTCTGGAACTCTGTGGTGGGCTGGGGACTTTCCTCCTCTTGCGTTTGTCCCAGAGGGAGAAGGGAGTTAGGTTTTACAGGAGAGCATGTGTGTGAGTAGCCACATGGTGACAGCCACTGGCACTGAGTGACATTGCACAGATTGCAGCGTGCTCCTCCTTGTCCCACCTCCTATAGCAGTCAGGGCAGCTGTTTTCATCCCTACTTCGCAGGAGAGAATACTGAAATGCACGGAAGCCAGTTGCCTGCTGAGTTGGAAGCCTCCAGGTTCTTTCACTCATGTGGACTCTGGTCTTCCATGCCTCCTGCCCAGTGGGGCAGGGCAGGAATAGGAGGGGGCAGCCTGAGGATCTAGAATTGCTGAAACCCACTTTCAGAGTGCAATGGTCTGAATGTTTGTGTCCTCCGCTGAATGCATTTGTTGAGATCTGAATCCCCCACGGCGATGGTATTAGGTGGTGATTAGTCCATGAGGGTGCAGTCATCATGGATGGTGCCCTTATATAAGAGGCTCCAGAGACCTCCCTCACCCCTTCCACCATGGAGGAGCCAGTTAGAATGTGGCTGCCTATAAACCCGGAAGCCAGCCCTCACCAGACACCAGGGTTCAACCATAGGGGCAGGTCAGTCATGGACTTCCAGCCCCCAGAACTGTGAGAAACAAACTTCTATTGTTTATAAGTTACCCAGTGTATGATATTTTGTTATAAGCATCCAAGCAAACTAAAACACAGAGTCTGTGCTACTTTATTGCAGGCCCCCAGGTTCCTGTGGATGCTATTCTTTGGGAGACTAAACCTGCGTATTTATTCACAGGCCTCTGGGCCAGGGTTGGCTGTTTCTGTCCCCTCTCTTGCAGGAACCCTCTTGTTTGACCAGGGGGGCCTCCAACTTGGGAGGGAGTGTCTGTTGTAGGCAGCTCTGCCTGCTGATTCATGGTTTCAGGCTCAAGTGCTGTGTGGCAGGCGGGGGGCTCTGGCAGCAGTGGAGGATATTTGGGTGAAAGACAAGGAAACTTCCCTCCTGGGGTGAGGAACTGGATTTCGTCCCTCGGTAAATTCTGGGCAGTGGGAGTGGATCCCCTGCATATCTGCCCTGAATGTCCTTCTGTTGGGGGCCAGAGGGCCATGTGGGAACTATAATCCCATCTGGGGACTTTCTTCATCAGAAGTGTGGCCACCATCCCCAGGTCTCCCAGTTCACCTGCTGCCTGCATGGCCAAGTGCAAACCCTGAGGCAAGGAAGTTGAGTGCAGGGCTGAAGTCCTGCCCCAGTTCCTCTGTGCAGAAGCCTTTCAGGAGCTCAGCTTTAGTGCAGCAGGGTGGGAATGGCTTGACAGGGATTGAGGAAGGAGAGGGCTGTGGGGGAGAGGGGGAGGGGAGAGATGGACTCTGAACCTACTTTTGGAGCAGCCCTGGGGAAGGGAGGGCTTTTCTTGCCAGCTGGTCAAGATCTTGCAGGAGGTAACATGGCACCTGCAGACCTATTACTGCCAGAGTTCCACAGGACCCCTTTGAGAAGGGGGAAAGGAGTCAGTCAGGAACCATTTTGCAAATGAGGAGACTGAGGCCTGCAGCCACTGCCTCTCATCTGTGGTCACAGGCTTGCGGGCCTGGAGACAGTAATGCCTGCATAGAGCCTTGGCAAGCAGGGCTGGTGGTGGGGGACCAAGGGACAAAGGCTCAGGGCTGGGGTGCACATGGTGGGTGGGAGGGGGATCCACATACTGTGGAATTGTAGGATCACAGGTTGTTAAATCAAAGGCCCAGCCCCAGGACGCCACCCTTGTCACTCTGAGTGAAGCCCATGTCCCTGTTTTCCTTTTAGTAGGGGTCCTGTTCCCTCCCTTCGTGACCCTTGTTACCATTTGTTGTTATAGGTTGTTATAGTGTATCACTATTGTGTTGTATAATCCTACCTCATCCCCCACCACCCCAGCACACACACACACAATTTTTATTCTAGAGCTCAGGAGCAAGATTAATTTCCACTGCACACATCAGGCAAGCATAATGCTGGGGACGGGGAAGTGTTCCATAAATACTTGTTGAATGAATGAATGAATGAATGAATGAAAACTTGGCTGGATGATGGCTTGTAGCAAGGGCTTGTGTACTTCACTAAGGATTTTTGAGTTGATCCCTTGGACAGTGCACTTGGAGGAGAGTGATCTGATCATATTGGTGGTCAGAAAGCCCGGTCTGAAGATGAGTAGAGGATGCCTGTGTGTGTGTACACTTGTGTGTGCATAGGGGCAGCAGGCTGCACAGTGGGGATGGGAAGGAGGTGAGGGACCTTGTCATTGCAGACAGAGAGCCAGGAGACTCAGCCCATGCGTGACCTGGGCAGGTGCCAGGAGGAGGGAGATTGTTCTGGGAGCATGGTTCCTCATGCCCTCCTCTCGCCCTCTGGAGTCTTTGTCGGGGTCTCCCCTAACGGGCATCCCTCCATACTCAGGTGGTGGCAGCTGCTGCTTGTTGATTACAGTTTGAGAAGCCGTACTTGGTCCCAAGCTGCCACACACTGTAGAAATTCAGTGTCCCTCTAATGGGGTTTCTGTTAGAAGGTTGGAAAGAAGAAAGCCTTTTAATTAGATTGGTAGTAATTGAGCTCCAAAACCACAGAAGCCTTTCTCTCAGCAGATGAAGACACAATCGCAGTTAAAAGAAGGAAAGGCACCTAAATGGAACCCATGCTAATTTTAAGTCCATTAAAAACAACAACTTCTTAATAAGTTGAGGCAATAGATACACGTTCTGAAGAGTTTAACAGTTCCTCCCAATAATACCGGAGATTGAACTGGAGAGTGCTCCAGCAGCTTAAATGGATAGCTCCATGGGGGATCATTTGCTCAGTGCAGAGTATAGAGACGTGTTAGCTCTACAACTGCTCCTACTGAAAACTCCTGGCACATTTTATTTAGAAAATGGGATATATTTTTTCCTGTAACTGAACGAATGTTCAGCTTCCTGTGGACATTGCCCCTGGCCTGTGGTCCCCTGAGATGTCATTCCATGTCCCTCACCAGGCAGCCCTATCCTCTCTGTGGGGTTTGCCCTGCCTGGCCCATCTCACCCCAGAGGTGCCCAGCGTGTGAGCGGCTGGGCTGGAGCACTCATGCATCACAGTGTCCCTGTCAACTTTGGACATGCTCAACACATTTTTATTTTAATGAGACGCAGCACTCTTTTCATTTGCATCCCTGCCCACTGACACGCCCCAGCAGATGCCATGTTCTTTCTGCCTCTGGGACTTCTTTTAGGAAACTGCCCATTGGTGAACCAGGCCAAGTAGTTTCTATTGTGGGAGCTTGAGGTTTCAGCTTCTGGGCACATCTTCACAGGGGCCTTAATTAATACTTTCCCTGGAGAGGGTGTCAATTGCTAAATTCACAGAGGCCTTTAGGTTGGCATTGATTATTTCATACTGAATCACAGCATTTTCAGTGTAACTGTTGTACAAGGTTCACTCATTTGCCTCCTTTCACGTTGTTTTATGCGGAGCCATATTGGGCTTGGTCAGCCATATGAAAACGCTAGTTGCAACCCATTTGGAAAGGCCAGTCTTGATGGGTCTCTTCTTTAGACATCCTGTGCTGGAGCAAAGCCACAGCTGGCACCCTGTCCAAGCTCCCTGGTTAGCACATAGACTTAGCTGGAGCCAGAACTCAGGGAGGTGTTTTGGAAATGTGGGAAAATGGGCTCTGGAGTCAGAAAGATCCAAGTTTGAATGACTGCTTCGTAAAGTCACCTCATTTTTCTCACGTTTAGTTTACTTACCTGGGTAGGCTTTACCTTCAGGTGTATTTCAAGAGCCTGACGTGCCTCCTAGGAGATAGAGGATGAGAGAAAAGGCATCCCAGATCTTCGGGGACAAGGCAGAGTCACAGACCACGGGGCACCATCCGAACGGGGTGCAGCAGCTCCACACAGGGTTGTGGCCCCTTTCCTGGGGGAGGAAGGCATAACATATTTGTATTTGTTTAAAACTGTGTATATTTTGGAAATAAACCTGACTTTTAAAAATTGGATTTTCACCTATTTTTATGTTTTTTTTTAAGTGTATGCATCATTTACAAATACAAAGATAAATAGCTAAATCGTTAGCAGGCATCATTTCTGGATGGTAGGTTGCAGAGTTTTAATTTTCTTCTTTATACTTTGCATCTCTTGTAAGTGCTCTATAATAAATGTGTCTTACTTTGGAATAAATAGAAAAGCTTAACTCTGGGGAAATGCTGCTTGCATATATTGGAAGCACTTGGCACGTTCTAATTTCCACACACAACAAGGATCCCAACAGTCAGATCCCCGTGTGAATAACTGTCTCTTTCTTCTTTTGTAAACCATATCATATTTATGTTACTGCTTTTTTTTTTTTTTTAAGGATGAGAAGAACCAAGTTTTAACCACCGACATTTGGCTGCAAATGGTAAGTTAAGAGAGTGACAATCTAACCCATAGACCTGCAAGATCTTGCTCCCAAGATACTTGTCCTGATACCTGAGATGCTTGCTTCTGAGAGGTTTAGGGGAAAAAAAAGCCATGGCTGTCACCCCAACTCCACACCTGCCAACAATGAATGTTGGGTGTATGACAGTACAGTCTGCAGTGCTCAGTGCATGGACAAGCTCAACACATACGCCAGGGTGATGCAGGGACACTTCGGAAGCACTTCAGGCAAGACAAGTAAAAAGATACAGGGGTGGCCGGGCACGGTGGCTCTTGCCTTTAATCCCAGCACTTTGGGAGGCTAAGGTGGGCGGACCGTGAGGTCAGGAGATCGAGACCATCCTGGCCAACATGGTAAAACCCTGTCTCTAATAAAATTACAGAAATTAGCTGGGCGTGGTGGTGTGCGCATGTAGTCCCAGCTACTCAGGAGGCTGAGGCAGGAGAACTGCTTGAATCCAGGAGGCGGAGGTTGCAGTGAGCCAAGATCATGCTACTGCAACTGCACTCCAGCTTGATGAGAGAGCAAGATGCCATCAAAAAAAAAAAAAAAAAAAAAAAAGATACAGGAGCATGTAGATGTCTACAATCTGCACCATAGCCAGTCCCCAGGACTTGAGCTCTGGCCCTGCCCTCTGTAGCCTCCAGAACTGCATGTTTGAACCAGGTGGAGTGTTCCTAAACCAGAGGCCCTTGTACTTTGTGTTCTCATTATGCTTGCAAGAATTTTGAAATGCTACATATCATCCGTGGATTTTTAACTTGATATCTGCAACACTAACCTAAATTTAATTAATTGCAAGTGACGCCTCTTATATCCAATTGTAAATTGACACTGAGAAATAAAACAGTCAGTCTCTATTTTAAATGGAATCAAAATGCCTTAATAATTTGGCACCAATATCATTCAAACACCATATGAACAAGCCTTTTTTTAAACTGTCAGATTTTAGCATAGTCCCTTTTTCTCTTTGTGTCTGCATTTCCATTCTACTTTCCACATGGAATTTTATCTTAATGTAATATAATTTATATTTGAAAGTCTTTTATTTTTTTTCCTCTGAGACAGAGTCTTGTTCTGTCATCCAGACTGGAGTGCAGTGGTGCAATCCAGGCTCACTGCAACCTCCGCCTCCTGGGTTCAAGTGATTCTCCTGCCTCAGCCTCCCGAGTAGCTGGGATTACAGGCATGTGCCACCATGCCTGGCTAATTTTTGTATTTTTTAGTAGAGATGGGGTTTCCTCGTGTTGGCCAGGCTGGTCTCAAGCTCCTGACCTTAGGTGAACCACCCACCTTGACCTCCCCAAGTACTGGGATTACAGGCGTGCGCCACCGTGCCTGGTGGAAAGTCTTTTATTAATCACTATGCCTTGGTTCTTTCAAATGTAAATATTTACATCAGAATTATTCTTTTACAACAAAAGTTTTAAATTTTGTTTCTTTTGTATTGATTTAGGATTGCTATTATTATTGGTATTATAATTCATCAAGGTGGCACACATTAAAATTTTTGTAATTTTAAAAGTAATTATAAAACATAAATTAAGTAATTATAAAACATAAATTTTTATTGGCAATTTATATCTCTGCCAAAGACGAGTTTGTTTTAAATTAGTTCGTGTATCCACAGATTATTTTTTATTACTTGAATGGAGAGAATGATAACAGTTTTCATATCAATTCTGTTACTGTTTTTTAACTAGGTGTAGTAACATGAGCAGTTGAACAAGAAAGGCATTTTGTTAAAGCAATGCTACTCAAGCTTTGAACTTCTTATAGATTATATGCCCAAAATAATGTAGTTTTCATCAAATGTATCAGCTGACAACTTGATTAGTTTCTCTTTCAATTTTGTTGAAAACAAAGACCTAAAAGAATTAAAACTCACCCGACCTTTGAAAGTATTTGCCATTCAATTTGTAAGGTAATTCACACAGACACAGACACTGATACTTGAATTGACCCTTAGTTTGGTTCTTGGGTTGGTGTCCCAAGATGGGAGTTGAGGTGAGATAAGAGAAATGTGCCTTCTTTATAAAGTGGAATGGGAGAAGTAAAAATGGAGGCAAAGGATAGTCCTATGTGGTTCTTGGGCAGGTGAGTTTTCCTGCGAATGCATGTGGAGTTGAGGGATAGAAACAGATCTGCATCCAGCCTGGCTAACATGGTGAAACCCTGTCTCTACTAAAAATACAAAAGTAGCTGGACATGGTGGCCCGTGCCTGTAATCCCAGCTACTTAGGAGGCTGAGGCAAGGAGAATTGCTTGAACCCAGGAGGTAGAGGTTGCAGCTAACCGAGATTGCGCCACTGCACTCCAGCCTGTGCAACAGAGCAAGACTCCATCTCAGAAAAAAAGAAAACAGATCTGCTTAAAACCATTGCTAGGTGCCCAAGGTGCACCCTTAGCTACATGTGAGACCCTTGCAGCACCTACACAGTAGTCAGGTGGAAGCCCTCTGGAGATTTCCCTGCAGGATTTAAAGCAGCATGCTTCAGTGACCACATCCCTGCCCTCACCTATGCAACCTACTCTAACTTCCCTCCTTTTGCCCAGGACACATGATCCATGCTCTCCTGGAAGGCTCAGCCCTTCCTCACATTTACAGGCCATCCTGGCCCCTGCTGAGATCCCTGCATTCATGATTGTCCTCACTGCCTCTAACATCATAATAGCATCCGTGGGTCATTCTCAGTCTTGTCCCTCCCACATTGACTTTTAATTTGGATAAATGTTAACACCATGGATCGATTGGCTCAGACCAAAAACCTCGGAGTCATCCTCAACTCTTGTCTCGCACACCTTACCTCTGATACATCAGCAAATCCTAGCAGCTTGACCTGCAAAACCGATCCAGTATCTAATTACCGGGCATCAACCGTGATGCTTTCACCCTGGTCTGCATGGGCATCATCTCTCACTTCCATTATTAGAAGTCCCCATGCAACCTTCCTGCTTCAGCGTTGCCTCTTCTGGTGGTGTTTGTCCTCAACATAGCAGCCAACATATACCTCCTTGGCACAGATTCCTCCAGGGGCTCCTGTCTCCCTGGGTAAAAGGAGGAGGAGGAGGACAAAGGAGGAGCTGAAGTCTTTGAAAGTGGCCTTAGAGTCAATTCCCTCCCTGCCTGGCTCCTCCTCCTTTTCCCATCCCCTCTGTCTTCTGCTTCCGGGCTGTACTTACTCCCCTCTTGATGTTGGGTGACACATATCACCCCAGCACATGCCCACCTCAGGGCCTTTGCACTGGCTGCTCTCCCTGCCAGGAAGACTCTCCCTAAGAACCGCTTGATTTCTCCTTCACTTCTCACTGGTCTCTTCCTAAAGGTCATCTCTTCATTGAGGTCCTCCCTGACCTCTGATGTATGGTCCCAAACCTTTCCCTCCACCTCCAGCCCACTCTGTTCTCTTTATCCTGCTTCATTTTTATCCCAAAGGCTTCTCATCATCTAACTTGCTTTGTGTTTACTCGTCTATCTGTTCATTGGTTCTGAGTCTTCCTCCCCCTTAGAATGTGTGCATTGGAGGAGAGGGGGATGGGGACAGGGCTCCGGGTGGATTCGATCACTGCCATACTCACAGCCCCTAGCCCACTGTCTCACCTGTAGCAGGCACTGAAGAACTTTTGCTGAATGAGTGAATGAAGCAAAAACTCCAGCTGAACCTTGAGGTGCTTAGGTAGTGTGACACAATGTACAGCCATCTCCTAAACAACTATGCAGCACTTCCGTACTGAGTGTGTAAGGTCAGGCTCTGCAGAATGAGGCAGGTGCTTCCCTTTTTAATTGAAGCTGGATGTTTGCCATGCCCTCTAAGGAACAGAGCTGCTATTGGCATTTTTCTTATAGAGAGAAATGCATGATATATGGAGAGCTCTCTCACCCTGGTGCCTATCTTCCTTAGCCCTCAGTAAGTGAATAGTCTTCAGCAATGTATGTGATTTGGCAATTTTCTTTAAAGGATGGTGATTTCCAAGAAAAATGTAACTGGACTATTACTTCTAGTATTGAGTTCAGAAACATCCTTGCTTCAGAGGGTGTCACCAGAGATCTACAAATTTATTTCAAGCACAGCTGATTTTTAATTAAAGCTTACATTTGTAGAAGCATCTGCAGTTTCATTTGTTTGAAAACTCACCTTTTAACTCACCTCCTCTTCTGGACAACCTACTATGTGGAAGGCATTGAACTGGGCCAGGTGAGGGGACCAAGAAATATATACCAGTTTCTACCTTTAAGCCATTTATAATCAGGCTGTGTAATTAACACGTTTAGAATAAAATGGAGGCTGAAGAGAAAGGAGGAGGAGGAAAAAGGAGGATCAAAGGAGGAAAGGAGGGGGAGAAAAGAGGAAAAAGGAGAAGGGGAAAAAGAAAAAGGAGGAGAAGGAGGAGGAAAAGAAAAAGGAGTAAAAAAGCAGGAGGACGTGGAGGAAAGGAGGTGGCAGTGGAGGAGGAGAAAGGAGGAGGAGAAAAACAGGAGAAGGAGGAGGTAAAAAGGAGGAGGAGAAGAGAAGGAGGAGGCAGAGGAGGAGGAGGAAAGAAGGAGGAGGAGAAAGGAGGAGAAAAAAAGGGAGGAGAAAGGAGGAGCAGGAGAATAAAAGGAGGAGGTGGAGGAGGAGGAGGTAAAAAGGAAGAGGAGGACAAGAGGAGGAGGAGAAAAAGAAGGAGAACAAAGAGGAGGAGGAGGCAGAGGAGAAGGAGGTAAAAAGAGGAAGAGGAGGCAGTGGAGGAGGTGGAGGTAGAGAAGGAGGAGGAGAGGGTGATAACATTTATCTGGAAAGCTACTTCTCTAGATGATCTAGCAGTTGTAACACTGCTTCCCAACTGAATTTATATTTATATGTGTGTGTATATATATATATATATATATGTGTGTGTGTGTATATATATATTTATATATATGTGTGTATATATATATTTATATATATGTGTGTGTGTATTTATATATATGTATACACACACACACACACACACACATATATATTGCACTTTAGGTTCTGGGGTACATGTGCAGAACATGCAGGACTGTTACATAGGTACCTACATGGCAGTATGGTTTGCTGCCTCCACCCCCCGTCACCTATATCTGGCATTTCTCCCCCATGTTATTATCCCTCCCCCAACCTCCCTACCCCGCACTGTCCCTCCCCCTGTCTCCCCCACAACAGACCCCAGTGTGTGATGCTCCCCTCCCTGTGTCCATGTGTTCTCGTTGCTCACACACCCGCCTGTGAGTGAGAACATGCGGTGTTTGATTTTCTGTTCTTGCGTCAGTTTGCTGAGAATGATGGTTTCCAGATTCATCCATGTCCCTACAAAGGACCCAACTTAATTTTTAAGGGCTCACAAGAATCCTTGGTTTAAACAAACCTTAACAGTTATCTAACTGATGCCTGCATCTCTGTGCCCCCGCCCCAACCCAGTGTTTCAGTCTGGATCTCAGTCTGGAAGCCCTGGAGTTCCTACTCATGTCTACAGCATGGACATGGGGAACTCAGGTGTCACCAGGGCAAGCTTGGATGCTGCCGAGGGGCCGCTTCTAAGCAACCTTTCATTGACTGCTGTTCTTGTGTTCCCTGGCTGGGGACCAGCCTGGCCTGACCCAGCACGATAATGGACACACACAAAGTGAAGCTGGATACTGAAGGCTCTCAGGGCCGGGTTCTGAGGGGAGTGCAAATGTGGGCGGAGCAGAGAGCCACAGAAGTGGCTGTAGCAGTGGGTTTTTCTCCTCTCGAGTCTCATGTTGCTGAATTCCTGTCCTGAAAATCTGAATCCACGCAATGTTTTCTCCAGGGTATTTGAACTCTGCAAATGATACATTTTCTGTACATTAAACATGGAAAGGCAGAAAAGTGAAAAACGAAAAATTCTCTTTGACCCACAGTTTGTTGGTTTTGTTATTCTTTCTCCCAGGTGCCCTTGATTTTGATTGTTCAGAAACGTGAGGGAGTAGAAGGAGGCTGATCTTTCTGTTCACCTCTTCATGTTCCTAGGAGGAAGCAGCTGGTTCCTCTGCAGCCGGTTTTCTCTGCAGATTAGTTTTTGTCATTTTGAGAGGCCTGTCAGACATAATCTGATTTAATCTATGAGAAGAAATGACAGAAGCCATTTCAGTTTCTGAAGAAACATTTCAACTATCCAGAGACTTAAATCTGCTTTTAAAAAATCTGTCTTCTCTGCTGGGCGTGGTGGCTCATGCCTATAATCCCAGCACTTTGGGAGGCCGAGGCAGGGGATCACGAGGTCACTAAATCGAGACCATCCTGGCCAACATGGTGAAACCCTGTCTCTATTAAAGATACAAAAATTAGCTGGGCGTGGTGGTGTGCACCTGCAGTGCCAGCTACTCGGGAGGTTGAGGCAGGAGAATCGCTTGAATCCAAAGGCAGAGGTTTGGACCGAGATTGCGCCACTGAACCGAGATTGCGCCACTGCACTCCAGCCTGGCGGTAGAGCGAGACTCCTTCTCAAAAAACAAACAACAAAAAACCTCCGTCTCCTCTTATTTTGCAATCGTGACCCTTCTGGCATTTGATTTCCCAGCCTTTCTGGATCATTCTCTAACTTTAACCTGCTAATTCTAGTTATGGTACTAATAGCATTCACGCCATAGATGATTAGATTTTAAACCATACTTTTTCTCAAATGTTTACCTTTTTAATTTCTGCATTCATTATCACTTGATCTCTGACACATGGAAATGCCACACTTCCTGTTCACAGACAAGCCAGCTAGTGTCTTGCTCAGGGCTGTGACAGCGTGTCATGGTGAGAGCGATGTTTCAGTCATTACATCTCACCAAGAGAAGAGTGGGGGGTGGAAGGAAGCCTGCTTTCCTCCTCTATCAAAATAATGCACTGGAAGAATTTTGAAAAGATAAGTGTTTTCTGACATCAAACGTGTGATGTCTTTTCCAGCACCAACAACTAATTTTCCAGCAGCAACGGGGGTCCACCAATTTGATTCATTTCTCACACTGTCTACCTGGAGTTCAAATCAGAACCAAAGGTTAAAGAGCTCAGCCTCACTTCAGATACCAGCTGCAAATGGGGTGCCCAGGCTACCCCTGTCTACCCAGGTGACTGAAAATTCGAGGGTTCCTGTACCCTTCTCCCCCAGGTTCAGTAACTTTCTAAGATGGCTCACAGAGCTCGGAAAATACTTTGCTTATTTAATAAAATTTTAAATAATACACCAACTTGTTTATAAATATTTATAAATTAAACATATATTTATCAAATAAATATTTAATACCTACTTATATAAAATACCCTGGAGAAAAGATTACATGGATTCAGATTTTCAGAACAGAAATTCAGCAACATGAAACAACTTGGGAGGAGAAAAACCCATGACTGATGTTTATTGGTTTATTCTAAAGGATGCAGCTCAGGAACCACCAAGTGGAAGGATGCTGAGGGCAGGACATGGTGGCAGGAAGAGCTTGCGGAGCGGTCGTATCCTCTCCCCGCAGACACCCTCCTGGCACCTGGATGTGCCCACCAAGAGTGTTTATAACCCTGTCTCCAGCCCCCTCTCTCCCCGCTCCCCAGAGCTGTGAGTGCAGAGGGAGGAAAGCTTCTTCCTGCAGTCACTCGGTGACCCACCGCCATGACAGCTGTCTAGGTGCCCAACCCTAAGTCACCTCTTCAGTGTAAACTCAGGCCTCAGGCACCATCAGAAGGGGCTATTTATGGATCACAAAAGACACTTCTCTTACTCAGGAAATTCCAAGGGCTTCAGAAGCTTGGCGCCAGGAAAACTGAATCTATTTTCTTATTATACCTTATTGTATTTTTTTAAATAAAAGTTAACTTTCCTTTCCTCCCTCCCTTCCTCTCTCTCATCCCTTTCCCCCTCCTCCCCCCCTCCCTCAAAGCTTCCATGCTGCTAGCAACCACACATATTTAGATTTCTGTGGGTTCCAAGCAGCTCCAATGGGGCCCAGGTGCCTGAGCCATAGAAGACTTGGGATTCCCATGGTGCCTTTTAGATCAATGGCTTCTTTCACCCTTGGGTGTCCCCTCACAACCCTGTGCACTCTTCTTTTGAAGATTTAATGAGAAGGAATCACACAGAAAGAGGGAGAGAAGGGAGAGCACACACTCCTCTAAACGTGATGGTCTGGGAGTCCAGGTTCATGGATGCTTCTTTTAGATCCCCACTCTGGAAAACATGCCACATGCTGTCCACAAAGACTTTGCCTGATGCCTCTTCCCGAGGGACCTAGGAAGCAAGTGCTTTGAGAGAACAACCTTTTTCTAGAATGTTGTTGTTTATAGGGTCTTATTCCATATCCATTCTTAGGAAACCTTCATGGGAGCCTGTGGGGGTCACCCCAGGCTCAGGAGTGTGGACCTGGGCTCCAGAGCATGCAGCATGAGGTTCCCGCTCCACGTGGGCACTCACTCTTCCCCCACCTTCGGCTGCAGCTACGTTATGACTGTTACTACAGCTCCCAAGTCCCACAGGATTTTGTAAAATGGGGGAAATCCCTGTCTTTCTCTTTCTTTAAGCCATCATTCATCACTTGCCTACCAGGGCCATATGACTTTAATCTGCGGCTGCACACATGATCTCATCTCATCGTATGAGGCAGGGTACGTACAAGGAACCTGCAGTTCAGAGACAGTGATTTACCTGAACAAGTTCCCACCACTAGTCTCTGCCAGAGCCTTGGTGCAAACCCAGGTCTGTCTGATTCGGATGCTTTCTGCGGTCCCCCCACCTTTTCTGCCACAGCTGTTACTGGAAAAGGGTCCCAATCCAGACCCCAAGAGAGGGTTCTAGGATCTCATGCCAGAAAGAATTCAGGGCAAGTCTGTAAAGTGAAAGCAAGTTTATTAAAAAGGTAGAGGAATAAAATAATGGCTACTCCATAGACAGAGCAGCCCAAGGGCTGCTGGTTGCCCATGTTTATGGTTATTTCTCGATGATATGCCGAACAAGGGGTAGGTTATTCACGCCTCCCCCTTTTTAGACCATATAGAGTAACTTCCTGATGTTGCCATGGCATTTCTAGACTGTCATGGCGGTGCTGGGAGTGTGGCCCTGAGGATGACCAGAGGTCACTCTCGTGGGCATCTCAGTTTTGGTGGGATTCGCCCGGCTTCTTTACTGCAACCTATTTTATCAGCAAGGTCTTCATGACCTGTATCTTGTGCCGATCTCCTGTTTCATCCTGTGACTTAGAATGCCTAACCATCTGGGAATGCAGCCCAGTAGGAGGTTTCAGCTCTATTTTACCCAGCTCCTATTTAAGATGGAGTTGCCCTGGTTCAAATGCCTCTGACACAATGGTCAACCTGGTTTGGAGCGAGGGAAAATAGCAGATGGGCAGCAGCATCAGGGAGATTGAGCCAGAAAAACCAGCTCCGGTAGAGCCCAAAGACCAGTTTGCTTAAAATCAAATAACACGGTTAAGTCCTGACTCAGTGACTGACTAAAACCTCCTAGCTTTCTGAACTCCAGCCTCCTCTTGTAAATGGGAGCAGTCATCACACTGACCCCTCTGGACTATGGTGAGTCTGGACATACACAGGGCACTGGACTAGCATAAAGGCTGTGATTTGGCCGGGAAGGGATGAGTTCATGGTACACACAGAGGGGTGTATGGGTGTGGGGAGGCAGCTTGCAGCTCTGGCTGTGTCTTGGAAGAGGTCTGGGTTTGATCAACCAAGCACTCCCATTCCCATTCCCATTTCCTGTCTCCCCTCCATCTCCTGCCATTATTCAGCAGGCGGAGGAGAGGGGGAGAAGTGCCTTGGATTTTCATGACCACTTTTCAGGGCAGTTATGGAACCTTGTGGCCCTGACCCGTGTGGTGATAATGGTGAAGGTGACCGGCTCTGTGATAATTAGTGACCAAGCCAGAGAAGCATCCCAGGGTGAGAGGCAAGACTGTGGCACAGAAAGCACAGGTGTTGGCGGTGGAAGGGCCTCGTGCCCAGGGCGAGGGAGAGAATAAAGGGAAGCACAGGGCAGAGGTGCCAAGTTGGAGCAAGCTATGGGAAGCGTGGCTTGGTTGGCACCCAGGCATTCCTGGAAGACAACTAGGACAGGACCCACCCGTTCTGGGTATGCCCCCCTGCCCCCTCCCCAACCACGTCCATCTCATTAGAGACCCCAGCAGGCACCTGTCAATCCTGAATGCCCCGGAGGATACTATGGCACATCACCCATGAACACATCCTCATTCCTGGAGGTCCCTGGTTGCAAAATGATGTCACTCACCTGGATAGTTCCTCTCCTCTGATGTCAGATTAGAGCCTTCTAGACCTGGGACTGTCTCTGTGGATGCTGCCTGCCCTCCACAGAGGATGGTTGATCTGGGATATGTCCTTTGACTCCCTTGTTGGCAGTATCAATAGCTCTAGGCCCACAGCCCCTCATCTGCAATTCCCAAATCTCAGCAGCTCTGACATTTTTTCCCTCTCCTTTGATGTTGTTTTTGTAGCTTTGCCTCAAACTCTTTTGGTCTAAAGTCAAATTGAAATCTATGTGCAATTGAGGCATTTATTTGTCTCACGTAGTGGAAATAGGCATGTTTTGCTGCAGAAATTAGCACGTGTTTGATTGTGAGGAGCCACTCTGGTCCCAGGTTGGGGTGATGCATCACATACTTTTCTGAATCTTGGAAAGCGTGAACTCCAGAGCATGGGCGGTACCAGGGGGACAGAATGCAGGATAATGGTGCAATTATAGGAGCTTCTGAGTTCAAACTTGTCAGCCCTGAGCCTCCCGTGGGGTGTTGCTGGTTATGTGGCAGCTGCAGGTAGGATCCCACCCGAGCATCTTCTGCGGAGCTTGTGGGCTCTAGGAAGGGCTGTTTAGCACCTGGTCCTGGGAGGGAGGACCCCAGACATGGTTTTTCTCCTGCCAAAAGTCACTCAATAACCTTAATTAAGGCCTGGCCCTGAGCTTGTGTGAGTGCTTCCTGAGTCCTCACTTGCCTCCTTTCATCCTGGCTCTGTGTTTCACTGTCAGGGCTCAGGGTTTCCATTGCCAGATTTCAGAAGCACTGTCCCTGTGACAAAATAAGAATTCAAATCTGAAAACGTTCTGTTAGAAGTTCTGAGAGGTTCCCATGCATCTGCACAGTATTGTTTTATGGAAATAACTATTCCATATTCCTCCAGCTGGGTTCTTATTCCAATGGAAATAGGTGAATTTCTTTTTTCAGAGTATTCTCACAGTGAAAACTTTGAAAGCAAAACAGTTATTTATTTGGCTAGAAGTAACCCATCCACTGCCGGAGGAGAAGGCTCGGGTACATGCAGAGAGTTGGAATTCACTTTATTGCTGCCATCTGAATGTGTTCATGGTGACAGCAGGGCCTTAAATGTGATTTTTATGCTCTTCACAGTCATTTTGGAAGGGATTATTGAATTCCCATTTTCATTATATTTTTGAATAGCAATTTGGTTATAATAAATATCTGGAATTCTCTTTGACTTTGCCCTTACCTAATAATCGTGTATAAGAAATGTAAGTAGGCAAGGAAGTTAAGTGCTGCTAATGTCATTGTGTGTGTCAGTCTTGGACAGATCACTATTTACAGTGGAATGTGTCAGAATATCCAGGAGTGAAGACTGTGCGTTTCCCAGATGGCCAGATTTGGAAACCAGACATTCTGCTCTATAACAGGTAAGCCTATTGAGCAAAGGAAATAATGCTTTTATGCTTGCAGGCATGTAGCTATCAAGTATATTTGAATGTTTCACAGAAATGCTGGATATGTTATCTACGATTTGGGGCCACTGCTCCCTACATGGCTTTCCAAGTGGCCAGGCCTTTGAGAAGCAGCTCTGTCTGCCTCTGCCAGCATTCCCTGGTTTGGCACGCACACGTGCACACACTGGCTGGCATGCTGCCTAAGATGTCCATGAAGTTGTGCGTTCTGGGGGCCTAGCATTGTTTCTGTGCGTATTGGCACATGGAGTATTCTTGCATAAGGCAGTGCCTTTGTTCTCTGAATGGCAGTAGTTATGACCAGCAGTGGAAAGTGCTGGCCTATGGGACGCACTGCTGGAGCCCACAGTTTGGGCCTGCATCCTCATCTGATGTGTTTCCCCTTGTGCATTGGAGAGTTCTGTGGTAGAGATGGCTGCAGGTGAGCGTGAGGACTGTCATCTCTAGCTGCATTCAGAAACTTCCCCTGCAGGGTGTATACCTGTGTTCTAATAGTCTTTCTCCTGAGGTCAGGAAATAAGGGACACATCAGTAAACAAAGGCAGTCTGACTTGCAGACCAGATGCCTAAAAAGCAATTATCTAGGCAGGGTAAGTTTCTAGAAGCAGTAAAATTTTTTGTTAAACCGCATAGTCAAATAAGGGACCCCAGAACATTTCTTACTAATAAGGTCTCAGATCTCATAAACAGCATCAGAAAAAGAAAGTGATTTCCTAATGATGACTGCTATCTTTCATCCCAGCCGAATGAAGCAGGAAGCCCAGGCTTTCCTGATGCAGGGAACGGTGTGACCAAATTGCCCTTGATGGTCACTCAGTGATCCCGGCTGGACAAGCAATGTGTTGTCCTACATGGCTACTTCCAGAAGGCTGGATAATGGCATTTCCTGCATTGACTTTTCATTCTGTCTCTGTCTTTGCTGCTGGGGGGGTCACATTTCACTTGAATCATTGGGGCTGTCTCTGAAAGATTATCCTCTTCTGATTTGCTGCCACTTTTTTGCTTCTTAAATTGGTTCGGACAACTAAGCTTTGAAAAATGTCTAAAATAGGAGTAAGTGGTCCCCTGTTGAGTGGATCAGACATATGCCTTTCCATGCCTGGACGTGGGGTCTTCTATTTCTTGGGGGCTGTATTAGTTTACCAAGGCTGCTGGAACAGTGCTACAGCCTCGGAGGCTTAAACAATAGAAGTTGTCCTGTCACAATTCTGGAGGCCTAAAATCTGAATCAAGGTGTCGGCAGGGCTGGCTTCTTCTGATCCTCTCTCCTTGGCTGGTAGGTGGCTGCCATCTCACTGAGTTCACACGACTTTCTCTTGTCCTTGTCTGTGTCCCAGTCTCCTCTTCCCGTAAGCACTCCAGTCAAATTAGAGTAGGGCCCCACGTTCATGACCCCCTTTTACCTTAATTACCTTTTCAAAGGTTCTGTCTTCAAATAGAGTCACACTCCTAGGCACCAGGTGTTAGGATTTCAACCTGTGAGTGTGAGGGGGGATGCAACTCAGTGCATAATGAGGACATTGCGTCTGACTTCTGAGGGCAAAGGGTCAGAGTTGAGGAAGTCTGAGTATTAATTTTAGCTGTAATATTTACAGTCTATATAACCTTTGAGTCTCAGATTTCTCCTTTGAAAAATGGGGGAGGCGGCAGCTTCAGAGAGTTTGGATGATCACTCTGTGGATGTGTGGAGCACACTTAGTTTGGTACTCGGAAAGAGCACACATTCCATAAAGGCAGTCATGTGTTTACGGGCAGAATAGTGAGGATTTCTGCTTTTAGTACTAGATGGTAATTTAACAATTTAGAAAAAAAAATAATCAATGTTTTTCATTTCCCAATTCAGATTTTTTTAAGTTTGAAATCAAGAATAAATTTTATAACATTCAGCCTGGGCAATGTAGCAAGACCCCATCTCTAACAATAGCAACAACAAATTAGCTGGGCATGGTGACCTGCACCTGCAGTGCCAGCTGCTCAGGAGGCTGAGGCAGAAGTGTCCCTTGAGCCCAGCAGTGAGCTTCGATTGCATCATTGCATGCCAGCCTAGGTGACAAAATGAGATGCTACCTATCTATCTATCTATCTATATATATATATATATATAAAGCCATACCATATTCTATGTATAATACAGTGGTAGAATCTTATTAATAAGGCTATATGAGGCAGTTTATATGACTTATATGTAGGATCTTTAACTCCAAAATGTACAATGTTTGATGATTCCACATGCTCTGGCTAATGAGGAATTTCCAAGTTGTAATTGAATTTCAAGGATCAAAGATATCGCAGTCTCTGCCTGATGAATGTTACCAGGGTCCAGGTCCTCAGAAACGATCCTTGCCCCACATGCCTGACGCAGCTGCTGGTGCAGAACCCTGTCACTCACACATCTCTTGAGCTCTACTCAAGGATCCTGCCCTTTCCTCTTTCCCATGTGGCCGTAGACCATGTCTGCCGGGCTTCGTCATGGAGGATGTAGACACTGCTTCATTTTCTGCTTTCGTTTTCCTGAGACATGGGATATGGGACTTTTTTGAAGTAACTGCTAAATATAAGGCCTGCAGGTCCACATGAACCCAATGTGGAATGAGTAGATTTCACAGAATATTTAAGCCACGCGTAGACACATATCTATTGCTGCAGAACAAACCACTCAGAACTGAGTGACTTAAAGCAGACAGCTCATATTATTCCTCATGATGCCGTGGGGGCTGGTTGTCTATTTCATGTGGCATTGGGCACAGCCATGGGCTGGGACTCCACTGGGCTGGCGTGCCGAGGGGTGCACTTCCACAGCGGAGCAGGACTGGGCTGAGCTGGTGGGGATCTGACCCTGGTGCGAAGCTCAGACCCACCCTTTCTGAGCCTTTTCCACAAGGCTAGGTATCCCCCAGCTTGGTGGCCAGGAGTGCTCTGACAGGAAGGAAGTACAAGCTGCTGTGACTTCTAGGGACTGAGTGTGGGAGTCCTACAACAGCCCTTCACCACGTTCTGTTGGTCAGAATAGGCAGGGCCCAGCTTGGACACGAGGAAGGGGAAATCAGCACCCATATCTAGGGCAAGAAGGGTTGGAGGGAGGCCACAGGGTGCTCTGGGGACACTAGTGATCACAGCTAAGGCAGGAAAGTGATGAAACTGCAAGGGTCAAAGTAAAGCCTCAGGGGAACAGAGAGACCAGAGGAGGCGTGCATCGTGGAGGGGAATCACACTCTGCCGTGTGCCCGCTGAAAGGGGCAATGTGGGAGGAGAAGCAAGCAGGAGGAGAGAGCTTCCAAACAAGTCAGATCTTGTTATCCCTGCCTCCCTTGCTGGCTGGCTTCCCCTTGCCATCTGGACTCACTGCGCAGCCCCCAGGTATGTGCCGAGCAGCCCACCCCTGCCCTTAGCCTCGTCCACTCTCCAGCTCTACTGCTTGTCCTTCAGCTCATGGATGCACCGATGCCTCCAGGTAGAGCATTTATATGAGCTTCTTGCAAGATGAAGAATGCCCACTCCTCAACTCCCAGTCTGCCAGGGAAACCTCCCTGACACCCTCACCCCTGCCAAGTCTAGAACACATTTCTCTGTCACGTACAAAAGGATTCCTGTCCACGATGGCACTTAGGGTCTGCTGCCTCTTAGGGGCACCTAGCAGGGCACTTGATACACATTTGTGCAAAGACAAGACAGACAGAGGAAGGGAGGGTAGGAATTAGGAGGAGGAGTGAAGAGGACGGATCAGTGTGATACAGTGCTGCTAAGAACAGCCAGAGAAGAAAGAAAGGAAATAAATCATGTAGGCAACCTAGAAAGCATCCAACTGAGACTGAGTCCAAAAATTGACACAGGAAATAGCAAAAATAGGTTTAACTAGTAATATCCTGACCCTCTGATATTCTTTCATTGGGGGATTTTGAGAAATACTGAGTTTAATGTTTTCTGCTAGCTTCCAGGCACAGAAAATAATGTGTTCTGCTCAGTAGACTCATCTGTGATTTCGTTATTGTCTGAATGGAGGAGAGGGGCTTTTCCTAAAAGAGGGGGGTTAAATGCATCGTTCTGTATAAACCCCAGTTTTGAAAGGAGTGTTGATGTAGCTCAGATGAAGCCTCCCAAACATGTCTGTCCTAATTCTCGCTCTATTCTGGTTTGACATTGGAGTCCCCACGTGAGTCACTATTGCTTTTTGAGATATAATGCATTTTCCGTGCTTTGAAGCGGCTGGGTCACTGCAAAACAGCTGTCTCTGCATCATTTCTGGAACGGGCTGCTGTATTTCCTTGATAGATGGGGAGCAGGTTGTGTCGCCGCCAGCCAGCTGGCCAGGTTGCTCTGAGGAGAGGATGGGCATGAATAAAAGCATCTCTGTCTGGTGCTGAGCCCAGTCATTTCTTTGTTGCTTTATTCTGCTTTACTTTAAGCCTGCAGCACGAGGAGTTTTCTGAACACCGTCTTGCCCAAAGTAGGTAGCAATTATGGATGGCTTGCCATGATTTTCCCCTTTGGATGGAATTAAAGGCCTTGCTGGGATCAGCAGCTGGCTTGCAGAAGGGCAGTCTGAATCCCGGCAGCTCCGTGGATGCCCCTGCACCGTGCAGAGACAGGCAACTGCCTCAGCCTCTCTGGGCTTCTCTGTTTCTGGGCTGCTCGGTCAGAAAATTATATTGCAATAATGGAAATCTTTTGTGATGAAGATATTTAAAGATGTTTTTGTTGGCTCTGAAAGTTTAGAACAGCGTGGGGTGTCGGCCATCCTTTTTCAGGAACTGTGCAAAGCTGCATTTGTCATCTGCAGGCTTGTGTCTTTCTTTCACTCATTTCCCTGACCCTGCGGCTGACAGCAGAGCCTGGGGAGGACACACTTGAGAGCAGTGTGGCCCAACTTGTGAGGGCTTGTAATCATGCTCATCACTGAGTTGCCAGGTGTCTTAGGTTCCCCCAGGAGTCAACTCAGGACAAGGATTCCTGAGCATGTAGCTTATTTGGGAAGGGATCCTGGGAAGCAGGATGAGGGGAGGGGGAGTGAGGCAGGTTGAGGAGGCAAGCTGTTGGAGTGAGCATTGAAAGCAAATCATGCTACGGGCAACCAGAGCCCATTCCTACTGGGGAGCTCTGGGAGACTGTGTATAGCATATCTCAGACTTGTTCTCAGGAAACTGGGATGCTTATCTGCCAGCTGCCTTCCATCATAGGCTGAGAGCTGCTTCCAGGGGGTGTCAGCTCCCTGGCATTATCTGGCTGGCCTGCCCCATGTGTGGATCAAGTGCAGAGCTGCAGATGCTTGCAGTAGGCAGCTGTCAGGGTCTTGGGCACGGGAGGATGATTGTCGACGTGGTTTGCTACAGCACAGATGAGCCATATACTCCAGTTCTAGTTGCTTTCACCCTGATGTGATTGTACATCCAATCTCAGCTTCTGATGGGGAGCATAGCAACAATGTGGGTGGAAGGGAGAGAGTCCTAGGCCTTGAGATGGGGTGAGGGTGTTCCTAGCCAGAGCAGAGGAGGCAGGCAGGTGGCAGTTTTCACTGGACTAAAGAAGAGCCCAGGCCTGCATCCCGGCAAGCGGCGCCTGCTCCACGTGGGCGATGTGTCTGTTATGGTACCAGGGCAGTGCCCACATGGAATGGCATCTTAGGGAGTGAATCTGTGAGACATAGTGTTGTCACAACAATAGCTCCTGAGATTGTGGTATCCCTCGGCCTAACCGAGGTTGGCCTGCTGATGCTCAAACTCTCTTCACGCAGTCATGGCCAGGCTCCTGAAGGGCCCAGGGCCATCACTGGAAGGTGATATGGTTGCTATAGTTTGAATATTTGCCCTCTATAAATATTTAAATATCTATCCTCTCCAAAATTTGTGTTAAAATTTAATTCCCCAATATGACAGTATTGAGAGGTGGGGACTTTGAGGGGCCACTCGGTCATGAGGGCTCTGCCCTGATGAATGCTTTAATCTATTCATGGATTAATGGATCAATAGGGTATCATGGGAATGGGACCGGTAGCTTTATTAGAAGAGGAAGAGAGGCCTGAGCCACCACCTGCAGCCCCTTCCCCATGCAATGCGCTGCACCACCTTGGGACTGCAGAGTCCCCACCAGCAAGAAGCCCTCATCAGATATAGCTCCTTGACCTTGGGCTCCTGGCTTCCATACTGTGAGAAATGAATTCTTTTCTTTATAAATTACTCAGTTTCAGGCATTCGGTTATAAGCAACAGTAAACAAACTAAGACAATAGTAGTTCAGAGGAGTTTTGAGAATGTGCTGTTACAGCTTCCGTATTATCAAATATTTGCATCCGAGCTGGAGGGAACCTGTTTCTAACTCGTGTGTGGTGGGAAGAGGGGGAGCGAGTAGCAGCCTGTTTTCAAGAAGCGAGCAGAGCCAGCCAACCTGTGTTTGCATCTTCAAAGCCATCCTCCGAACTGTCCTCTCGCCCTCCCCTGTCTCATCACAGTCACCGTGGATGTTTGTTTTTAATTTGTTCATTCACTCAACCAATATTTAGTGAAGGCTCCCCGCAGCACAATCGCACCCTGTTCTGGGAACACAGGGTGCAGCAGTGATCCAACCAGACCCAAACCCACCAGAGAAACAGAGATGGGGAAGAGAGGAGGGGGCATGGGCCAGAGTGTGGGTGCTTCCAGAAAAATGAAGCAGGACAGGGGGAGAGTGAGGGCTGAGCCAGAGGTTAGGGAGAGACCAGGAGACTGACTAGAGGGCCGCAAAGGAATAGGCCACGCAATATCAAGTGGAGGGTGTTCCCGACAGAAAGAACAGCCAGTGTGGGGAGCCCTGTCGAGAAGGCTTGTACAAGACTGAAATGCAAACAAACAGTGAGGGAGGAAGAAAGACAACTGGGTTCCTATGGAATGCTAGGCATGGTCACAGGTACCTTCCTGGTCATCTGAGTCTGTAGTGGACTTTACCTGTCATGGTCTTCAAACTAGTTTTCAACTCCAACTTCTAGAAAACTGTTGGCAAAACAAATGATTGTAGTCTACAGAGAAGCACCTGGGTTCTGTCTGGTGGACCAGCTCCCCCTGCTGATAGATTTGGATCAGTGTGCCCAGTTGTCTTTGTCTGTGTCTGCTTTTAGGACGCTCGGCAGAATTGGTTTGAACACTTTCCTGGTTCCTTCATTGATGACTTAAGTAGTCTTTGACACATGGTCATTTTATATTTGTGCAAGTGTCATGATTTTATCTTTTTAAAAATTTATCAGTTGCCCTGAGGCAGGAACACGCTGCCCAGATCTGTCCTCGGAACAAGTGCAGCTGCTGTGGCTGGAGAGAACTGCTGGGTGGGGAAGGCCAGTGGTCAGAGAGAGGGTCAGAGACATGATGGGGGAAGCTGGGGGACCAAGTCATGGAGGTCTTGGCTTTGACTGTGAGTGAGACAGGAGAGACAGGAGAGGCCCTGATACCTTTGATAGAATTTTTGTTTCAGTTCCTTTATGCCTTGAACATTTTTAAAAATATTTATTTATATTCTCCTCTTGACTTGTTAGCAATTGATCCCCATCAGGTGATTTCGTCCAGAAGTTATTCTCTGTTCTTTTCTGCTTGTACCCTCCTGCCAGCCCATGGCAGTGGGCAGCTTTGCTTTTGTTGTTTCTTCTGGCATCTCAGCAAGAGGAAGGGAGGAGGGACAAGTGCATGTGTGTCCTCACTCAGCCTTTGGTGACCCAGCTGTTTGCCTCGGGCTAACCTGGAGCCCACCTGTCTGCACCAGAGTGAGTGGACCGTTGCTGGCTGACTGTTAATGCTGCCTGCCTCATCGGTGCTTTCCAAAGGTCCCAACCACTGCGTTCAGCTTCCTTGCCCTCAGCTCCTGGTCTTCAGCACCCTGGAGCCAAGTCCCCTTTACTGGACACTCGCCCAGTGCCAGCGAATGGTAGCCAGGACATCGTGGCTTTATGCCTTCTTGCTGGACTTTATGAAGTCTGTTTGAGCGTCAACAATTCTCATGGCAGGAAACCGGTGCTCAGAGAGGTTGAGCCCCTTGCCGGAGGTACCCAGCTGGGTCTGCCTGACTCCAGAGTCTGACTCATTACTGGCCAGTCTCTTGTCACATCGGGGGAAGAGCTCAAGCTCTTGTGCTTTATTTTCTAAAGTTAAAAAGCAGACAGATCCCCTCTCCCTCCCCCTGAGCTGGCTCCACTTTCACACCCTACTCTGGACTGCTCTGCCAGTCAGCCTTCCAATTCCCAAAAAGACTGAGTTTGTTTTTTCTGAAGCTGCTGTGGGGTTTTCATACTGTCGCTTCTTGACTGGTTTCACTCAGCATCTGACATTTACCTTTCCTTTGACCAAATCCCCTGCCAGCCGGTATGGGCCACAGAGCAGTCCCACAGCAGAGTGTGGAATGACAGAACCCAACTGCTGTGCAAGCGTTTGAACAGAATTTCAAGCAGAGGACAGGTGCTGTGGTGAACAGTTTTGTGGGAATGGCACAGCGTTGAGGTGGCCTGGACGAGGCTGTCTTCCAACATGTGGCAACGGGCCAGTCCACGGAGGAGCTCCCCCAACCCCCCTGCACCCCGAGGGCCCTGAAACTAATCGTGCCCAAGAGCACGGCTTTAGAGATGAGCTTATTGATCTTTGTGGCGTGGAACACAGAGCCAACAGGGTTGTAAGGGCTGTGTGATAAATAAGTGAGACAGGAACTCGATGGGCGGTTCAGTCTTTATCATGAGCTGCTTGAGACAGCAGCGTGGGCAGCTAGGTGAGGGCCAGGGTCAGCCACCACCCTGCCCCTTCCTGAGCCTGCTGTGGGGTTTCTGCATATGTCCACTGCCCACCAGTGATGTGCTCTTCAGCTGTCTGCACAGGAGAGACTTACAAAGTTGTGTGTGAGGCATCAGAAGGCAGCTGGGCCTCTCCAGCACGCTAGGACCTCAGGGGTGCAGGGTGAGGGGGCCTAAGCTGGATGTGCCCCATTGCTTGTATCAAAACCTGGAGTAACTGAGGCTTTCCTTATGGGCCAGGGCCATAGGGTTGGTGGAACTGATGCTGTCAGTCAGCTGGGTGGTATTATCTGGGCACCTACTCTGTGTAAGATACTGTGCTTCTAGGAAGACTTACATTCACTGCCCTTGAGGCATGTGTCATCAGTAGCAAATCACTTTACCCTAGGTGGTCTCATCTGATGTAATTATGTGTCCTTCAGTGAAGTCATCTAAAATTACTCTCTCTGCTTCACAATTGAGGAAATAGGTTTATGAAATTAAAGGGCTTGTTGACGCTGTTCTGAGGCCTTGACTCCAAACCCTCGTGCTTTTCCCAACCTTGACAGGCTCTTTGTGGGTAGGACAAGGGCACAAAGTGCATCTTGCAGAGCAGAAGATGATGTATGACAGGGACATAACATCTTAGAAAGATCTGGAAGAGAGAGCGCCTCATCCAATTGGAGGACATGGGCAACTGTCCACAGCGAGGTGGCCATACGTGGTGATCTGTGTGGGACAGCCCTGGTTTGTGCCTGAGGTCCTGGCACTGCTGTTAATAATGCCCTGTTTCACTTTTAAGATGGGGCACTTCATGGGAAGACATATAAGCCAGGTCATGGCACAGGCTCTTAGCAGGGATGGGGAGAGACCACCTTGGAAGGGACCAAATGTGGCGGGGACCCTCAATGCATGTGCTGGGAATGAAAGGGAGAGGGGAAAAGAACAGTATAATCGAGTCAGGGACTGACTATAACCTAAGGAATTGTGACCAGACCAGCCAGACTTCTCCCCTGGAAATCTGTCCCTGACTCCCGGCCACAGTTGCCTACTCTGGGCTGCTGCGTACCTTGGAGGACCCTTTGTAAATATCACACGGTGCTGCAGATGTCGGTTTGCTACTCCTGTTCCTCCTGACTGTCTGGTGAGCTCCTGGGAGCAACCACATTCTATTCACATTTTTAAATCCCCCCCCAAGTTAGTGTGACAAATAGCACATGGCAAGAGCACATTGCAGTGGGTGAGGGACCAGTGGGGCTACTCTCCTGCTCCAGGAGGAAGTTGCTGGAGGCCAGTACCTGGGCAGTAGCCCTTGGAACTCAGGATCTGTGGATCAAGAGAGCCATCTTCCCAGACCCTTAGATAAAAAATAAGTAAGTACTGATTGTGTGGGTCAGGATGTAGGGTATGGGTCCTAGCCCGAGAAGCAAATTAATGTAGAAATTATTCTCCTTTCTCCTTCACTACCTGTGCCAATCCATCTTGAAGGATTATCCATTTGAAATTACTCTGGTGATCTTTTCACATTATTTGTCATCATTTTTAAATATAAGTTTTACATCCTTAGGTAATCACATTTTTGTGTCGTTTTCTTTATGGATCCTTTATGGCCTTGGGGTCCCAGACCAGGAGACTATCAATTTATTCTATTATAGTTTCTTCTGGTAAGTTTTGGTAAACTAAATAGTTTGGTTTTTATTGTATATGTTTTCTTTCCCTAAAATGTTTGTGCATGTTGTGAGGTAAGGGTCCAACTTTACTTTCTTTAGGGGATAGAAAATAATTCTAACAGCACTTATTGAGCAATATATCTTTCTCCCCATGGAACTGAAGTGGGATGGTTATATTCATCTATGCATGCGCCAATACCATATTGAGAGCTGAACAGGGTGAATAAAAAGAGACACATGTCTTAAATATCTTGCTGCAATTTTAAAACACTCATGATGAAAGCAGAACTCTTATAAGCTCTCAAAGCAAAGAATCACAGTAGCAAGAAACAGCAGCCTCATAAAGGACTACTTTCAAATATTGAAGGGCAATTATTTTTAAAATAAAATATTTTACTGAACTTTCTGAGCAAAAATTAAAGCAGTTTTAAGGGTGTAAAGACAAGTCTGAAAGAGTTACTCAGAGTTGTAATTTTTCTCCAGCAAAATGAGAAGAAACCAAGAAAGAGGCCCACCTAGGATATAGTCAGCACTCGTGAACGATGAAATCACTAAAAGTCATAGTTCAGTCTAATTACTCGATGTGGTTGTTAAATATAAATAATGACTTGGAGGCTTCTGTTGGCAGGAGACTAAAAAGTAGAAGAAGTAACAAAAGTTTGATGTCGGCCTTCTTTGGTTCATGCATGATAAAGATAACCCTCATTAAATGCACAAAATGAAAAGAAGTACAAATAAACATATATGTTAAATATTTGAATAGCTATCAGAGTAACAGAAATAATATCATAACTTCCAAACCACTAGACATAAAATTAGGGACCAAAGCCTGAAGTCAATACTTCTAATGCAAGAAGAGAAAACTGAGAAGCAGTGTAAGTATGGGGACACTCACGGACCCCTAGAATGGGTATGAACATCATTTTAAACTGAAGACATTTGAGATTAAACAGATAGAGAAAGAAGCTTTTTCAGAGCTTACTTATCTGACTACAGGCAAAAGCTTCTGGGAGTGAGGCTGCCATGCATCTCCTTTCTAGAGGAGTTTTTACTGGCTGGAGAGAAGATAGAAGAGACCACTCGCACCTGCATAAACAAAACATTCTCACAGACTTTCTTATCTCCCATTTACTCCCCTAGAAACCTATTTGTTCTGCTCATAGAAGCCCTTCCTTTCCCCTCTCTCTCCTGTGAAGTATGTGACCTCATCTGCAGCTGTTTGAAAAGTTACGTTTTGTTTGTGCTCCCATGCACATGTATGCATAAAAGTCAGTTTTCTCTTGCTCATCTGTCTTTTGTCAGTTTAATTCCTAAGACTCCCCCACCCCCCCCCCAAAAGAATCTATAAGGGTAGAGGAAAAGCATTTCTTCTCTGACACGAGAAAATCTGGCAAAAAAAAAAAAAAACAACTACCAAAAAAAAACTAGAAAGCAAACCTACTAGCAGAAACAAGTTAAAACAATCACTAATCACAAAAATTCAAATGGGTTTAAATTCCACAACAGTTCTCAAACCAAAACAGACTCCTGGATTGGTTTCAAAAAATCAAAATTCAAGTATATTATATATACAGAAGGAGATTTTAATCAAATCATCCATAAGGTTGAAAATGAAAGTATTGAAAAGCCATGACTGTCAAATGCTGTAAGAAGAAATAGCTATAGCATTGTTCTTATTTCACAAATATAGATGAAAGAAAAAATATGTAAAGAGGGACAAAATGAGTATTTTATATTGATTAAAGGAAAAATTATTGAGAAAACAAAGTGGTCATGAGTAATTATGGTGCAATGTGACTGCAAAAAATACAATCAATGCTGATGAAAGTCAAAGGAGAAATTTAAAAAAACCAGGATCTCAAGAAAGATAAGTATGCTTAGATGGAATGAAATAAAACAGTTGATCAAACTAACCCAGAAGATATATGGCAAGATTAGTATTCAACAGATAATTCCCGAAAGTAATAACATTCATAAAAAATAAACTAAGACTGGAAGAAAATTCATAAGCAGATAAATATTACTCAGAAGAAAACTGGTGAACAAAGCTGACTGTTGAAAAGTTAGGTGAATGCACCTCAAAGTCAGAGAAAAAGCAAAGATGAGAAATGTTATGGACTGAATGTTTGTATCCCCTCGAAAACTAGTATGTTGAAATCCTGACCCCTAAGGTGATGGGATTAGAAGGTGGGGCCTCTAGGAGGGGATTAGGCCATACAGGTGGAGTCTCCTGAATGAGATTAGTGTCCTTATAAGAAGAGACACAAGAGCTTGCTTCCTATCTCTGCTTCTTTGGCCATGAGAGGACATAAGGAGAGGGTGTGTGTAGACCAGGACAGTTGCCCTCGCCAGACATCAGATCCATGGGCACTTTGATCTTGGACTTCCAGACTCCAGAACTGTGGGAGATAAATGTTTGTTGTTTAAGCCCCCTGTCTATGGCAAACTGTTATAGCAGCCAGAACTGACTAAGACGACAGCTATCACTGCTTTCAACTGCCTGGTGGATGCCCTAGCCAGAGCCCTATGACAGCAAGTTAAAAAAAAAAAAAAAGCTATCTAAGTATTACAAAGAAGAGACAACATTCTCATTACTTACAGTTAATTATTCACCTAAAGGCACACTCAGCCAACAAACTTTGAACTAATAAGAGATTTAAGAAGACAATAGCTGAGCTAGGTGTCAGTGAAGAACAGTGAAGTGAAATGGAAAGAAAAGACCTCCTTTACACTCATGATGGTAACCATAAAATACCAAAAAATAAAGCTGGTACAAATGCACCAAACCACTGTGAGGAAAACTAAAAAGTTGCAAAAGCACCTGAAAGAGTCAAAGAGCCAAGAAGCAGCACGTGGGGTCTGCCAGCTCTCCTTCCCCTGCAGGTGGGCCATGTGCTGGTAGCCTGGAGCAGCAGCAGGGTTGCTGCCTGGAGTCCCAGAGTCAGGGACTTAGAACTGCTCTGCCCAGGCTGCCTGGGAGACTGTAGAGAGGCTCCACTGCAGTCTTCCCTGGGTCAGGAGGGGAAAATCGGGAAGAACTTTAACAACTCTCGGGCTGCTCAGGGAGTTCTTAGATGGTGCTTTGGGCTCCATGTGGGGGGCTCTAGATCCTGCTCGCCTGGTTTGCTCCTCTGATTCAGTGTTCCAATATCTGCTCTGGCCAAGAAGCAGCCGAGTGCTTGTTAACAATGGAAACTACATCTCTACCTCCTCAGGGTCTGATAGAGCAGGTGTGGAGTACAGCTCAGGAATCTGTCATATGTGGTCTTCCTGGATCACTTGTGAAAGACTCTGTCCTGCTGGGCATGAATACCAGCTTGCATTCCTTTAATTAGGTGGAAACTAGGAGGTATTTGGTGGCTGGAAGTCATGAATTTCAGCCCATATGCTTACTTCAGTCCCGTGCTCGTCTCCCTCCTGCTGTCCAGAGAAAACCAACTGAATGATGAATGGTGCTCTCACCATTGGTGGCTGATGGCAAAAAAATGATCCAGAACTTGATTTTGACAATATGAATGTTTCTTCGTGATACCTAGTTTGTGCTTCTCATTTTCCCAGGGGTGCATTAATGCTAGAGAACTTGAATCATTACAGAATTCCTTATGCATGTTGTACTTAATAGGGAAAATATGTTATGTCAAACACAGCTCCTTTGATGTTCTTAGTAAGCAAAATATAGTATGGATTCCACCTTATTGACTTCCAGATGATGCCTCTAAAGGTTATGACTATGAGCTAGTTAAATGTTTTGTCCCTACCAGTGAATTCATGGCTTCATAAAGACCTGTGGTAGGTAGCATCTGAGTTTGCATTTTGCATTTATTTCTGACTTTTAAGTCTACATTGATACAATCTCTTTATTTTGGCTTTGTTGAACTCTACCTCATTTATTATGAAAGCTGACTTCAGGTTGAGGGCAAGGCAAAGAAGCGTTCATATTTCAAAAGAACAAGATTGATAGCTACGACACAGTCAAATTGCTTAATTTCTGTT
Organism: Ateles fusciceps; assembly: GCA_036589455.1. Lineage (NCBI taxonomy): Eukaryota > Metazoa > Chordata > Mammalia > Primates > Atelidae > Ateles > Ateles fusciceps. The sequence continues at coordinate 36,147 of JAZHEH010003066.1, forward strand.
CCTGTTTCTCTAAACTGCTAAATTTCATTTTATATATCTTCCTTCATTCCATCTACTAAGTACATTTTATGGGGTTATACTGATTACATTTTTCACTCATCATATTTTCCATGGATTTTTTTCTAATTATTTTAATAGTGACATAATAATTCATAGAGATGATACTTTCTAGTTCACCATTGTTGGATTTAGTACATTTCTAACTTTTAAAAGTTTTACTTTGAAATATTAATAATTATAGGTCACAAAGCATGGGAAAAAATTATGGGGAAGTACATTTTCCTATTCCTTGTACTACTCCCCTTCAGTAACTCTTTAACTCTGGTACAGTATCAAAACAAAGAAATTAACATTGGTATATGCCACAGAGTTTATTCAGATTTCACCAGTTTTACATACATGCATTTTTGTGTGTATATATAATTCTAAGCAATTTTGTTACATGTATTGTTTCATGTAACCACCACCAAATTAAGATAAAAACTGTTACACGACTTCAAAGATCTCTTGCACTAACCCTTAACAGCCACATCCATCCCTCTTGTCCCTAACTCCTGGCAAACACTAATCTACCTCTGTAATGGTGGCATTTCAAGAATATTATGTATGTGGACTAATATAGTTTGTAACCTTTTGAGATTGGCTGAATAGTGGTCCATGTTATGGATGTACCACAATTTGTGTAACTGTTAATCCATTCAGAGACATTTGAGATGTTTTCAGTTTTCAGCTATTGCAGTATAAATGACACAACATGCAATTGTTAGGTTGCGTAATAAGCAGATGTTTCGTTTAATAAGAAACTGTCACACTCTTATCCAGAGTGGCTGTTCCCACCAGAAGTGATCGAGTTACTTCGCATCTTCCCCAGGATTTGGTGTTATTGCTATTTTTTTATTTTAGTCATTCCAGTAGGTGTGTAGTTACAACACATTGTGTTTTTAATTTGCATTCTTTAGTGGCTAATGATGTTGCACATCTTACCATGTGTTAGTTCGTCACCTGTATACCCTCTTCATTGAAATGTTTGTTCATGTCTTTTTTGCCCATTTTCTTGTTACATCATGTGCGGTTTTTGTTTTATTTTTACTGTTTAGATTTAAGAGTTCTTTATTCTAGATATGACTTTTGTCAGATATGTGTTTTGAAAATACAGTTTGTCTTTCTGTAATTTATCTCTTCATCTCCTTAACAGGGTCTTTCACAGAGTAAAAATGTTCTTTTAAAAAATTATAATAAAGTTGTTTTTGATGTTAAGTCTTAGAAGTCATAGCCTAGAGTCCTGAAGATTTTCTCCTATGTTTTGTTCTAAAAGTTTCATATTTTTAAGTCTTACATTTAAGGCTGTTATTTAAAGTTAATATCAATTTTGGTATGATAGCTGAGATTTACATCTCAGTTTATACTTTTGCCTATGGATTTTCAATTGTTTCAGCTCCACTCATTGAGAAGACTATATTCCTCCTCTGAAATGCTTTGAAAAAATCAGTTGGGCATATTTGTGTGGGCATATTGGGTTCTCAATTCTATTTTCTTAATCTAGACATCTCTCCCTCTATTCTTTTGATTTTGCTATAATAAGGCTTAACATTGAGTAAAGTGCTTCTTCCCATTTTATTGTTCTTTTCCAATATTTTTTGAGCTATTGTAGTTTCTTTGTTTATATAAATTTTAGACTGACTTAGTGTATCCATATGTACAAAACTCTTGATGGTTTTTTAATGGGAATTTTGTTAAACCTATAGGTTATTGTAGGGACAGTTAACATCTTTACTATTAATATGTTGAATCTTCCAATCCATGGTCATGGTATGTCCCTCTTAATTAAATCTATGATTTTTCCATCAGTATTTTGTAGTTTTCAGCATGTAAGATTTATGTATGTTTTGTTAAATTTGTATTTGTTACATTTTTGACCAGTTGTAAATGATACTGCATGTTCAGTAACCACGTTTATTGTTAGTATAACAATTAATTATTTTATGTTGACCTTGTATTTCTGACCTTGCTGAACTAACTCATTTAGTCTAGAAGGTTTTTTTAATTTTTTTGTTTTTGTTTTGAGATTCCTTTGGATTTTCCACATAGACTCTCATGTCCTGTAAAAAAAAAAAAAAAAAAAAGGAACTTTTTTTTCTTTCTTTCTGATTTCTAGGCCTCTTATTTTCTTTACTTTCCTGGCTAGGATTTCTAGAATTAGAATGTTAAAAGTGAACATCTTTATATTGTTTCTGATCTTATGGGGACAGCATCCAGTCTTTCACTATTAAGTATGATTCTAGCTCTAGGTTTTTTGTCGAATTTTTTTTGTCAGGATGAGGAAGTTTCCCTCTATTCCAGTTTTCTGAGACTTTTTATTGTGGATGAGTGTTGAGTATTGTAACTTGCTTTTTCTGCATCAAGTGATATAATCATGTGATTTTTCTTCCTTAGCTTCTTAATATGGTAGATTACATTAATCAGTTTTCAATTATTGAACTAGCTTTACATTCATGGAACAAACTCTACTTGGTCGTGTGTGTAATTCCTTAAATATGCTGCTAAGCTGTATTGCCAGTATTTTATTGAGTTGTTTATGTGTATTTATGAGAAAATGTGGTCTGCAGTTTTTGTTTTTGCATTTTGTAAGTTTTTTCTACTGACTTTGTCTAGTTTTGGTTATGAGGTTAATAAAAGCCTCTTAAAATGAATTGATAAGTGTTTTATCCTTTTGTATTTACTGGGAGACAGTTATGGAATTGGCATTAATTCTTCCTTAAATGTTTGGTAAAATTTCCCAGTGAAGCTATCAGGATCTGGAGATGTCATTTAAAAAAGATTTAAAATTATGGACTCAATGTGTTTAATTGTTTTAGGGAACTTCAGCTTATCTATAGCCTATTGGTTGAGTTTTGATAGTTTGTGCTTTTCAAGGAATTGGTGCATTTCATTTAAGTTGCAAAACGTATGTGTTAAGTTCTGTGTAAAGAGTTGTTCATAGCTTTCCTCATCATCCTTTTGATATCTACAATGTCTGTGTAGTGATACATGGGATACATTCCTGGTATCAGTTTGTCAATTTTATTGATATTTTCAAAGAGGCAGATTTTCATTGATTTTTTTTTCTTTTTTCTCTTCTCTGTGTCAGTGACTTTATACTTTTATATTTATTATTTGCTTCCTTCTACCTGTGGGGCTTGTCTTCTCTTTCTAGTTTCTTACCGAGTGAGCATAGATATAGACTTGAAACTTTTTCTTTTTTCATATAAGCAGTACTGTAAAATTATTCTCAGCACTACCAGCATGTCATACATATTGATACATTGTATTTTTATTCAGTTCAGTGTATTTTTTTCTTTTCCTTGAGACTTTCTCTTTGACTCATGGATTATTTAGCAGTTTGGCATTCAGTTTCCAAGTGTTTGGAGATTTTCTTGTCATTTTAATGCTATTTATGTCTAGTTTGATTCCATTGTGGGCAAATATCACACTTAGTGTGATTTCACTTCTTTTAAATGTATTGAGGTTTTTCTTAGGCTCAGGATATGGTCTATCTTGGTATGTGCTCCATGAGTACTTGAAAATAGTGTATTTTTGCTCTTGTTGGTAGACAGTTTTCTGAATGCCAATTAAATCTTGTTGTTTGATGATGTAAGTTCTTTTATATCCTTGCTGATTTTCTGTCTAGTTTTCCTGTCATGAATTATTGAGAGAGGCGTGTTGAAGTCTCCAAATATGATTGGGAGCTTGTCTATATCTTTTGAAAACTTCCATCAGTTTTTGGTTCACGTATTTTGAAGCTTTCTTGTTTGAGAAAGCGTTTATGATTACTGCATCTTCTTGGTAGATTGAGCTTTTATCATTATGTAAATTTACATCTGTGTTTCATAATTTTCTTTTCTGTAATAGCTGCTTTATCTGATAATAACATAATTACTCTTGTGGGTTTTTTTTTGAGTAATGTTTGCAGGTTATTTATAGTGTTTTTGAATACGTCTCTTTGTGCACCTATTTTATGATTGCTCTAGATCTTATATTTTACGTATGTAAATTACTACTGACTACTGGTGTAAACATCTTACTGGTTCAAATAAAGTAGATAAATTTTCTTTTCCTTCTTTTATTATTTTTTCTCTCTTTCAAGAACTTTCTTTAGCCGTACTTTCTGGTCACTAGTTCTCTTAGTTTTTCTCCATCTGAAAATGTCTTGACATTTCTTCATTGTTCCTGAAAGATATTTTAACTGGATTTAGAATTTTGAGTTTTCCGATAATTTATTTCAGCATTTGAAAACTGTCATGCCACCTCCTGCTGGTCTCAGTGGTTACTGTTGAAAATTCTGCTGTCATTTAATTTGTTGTTGTTGTTTTGTTTTGTTTTTTCCCCCGGCAGATCATTTTTCTCTGGCTGCTTTCAAGACTCTCTCCTTGTGTTTAATTTTCAGATGTTCGATTATGATGATTCTTGGCACGATTTTATCTGGTTTGGGTTTTACTCAGCTTCTTGAATCTGTAGATTTATATCTTTTGCTAAATTTGGAAATTTTTTAATAATTATTTCTTCAAATATTTTTTATTTTCATTTTCTTGCTCTTTTTCTGAGACTCTGATGACACAAATATCAGATTTTGTTATGACTTCACAGCCCTGGAGGTGCTGTTGATTTTGTTGTGTGTGTGTGTGTGTGTGTGTGTGTGTGTGTGTGTGTGTGTGTGTGTGTATTTTACGATGTTGTTCAGATTTAATAATTTCTATTCTGTCTTCAAGTCAGGTTCTTTCCTTTGCTCTCTCCACTCTGCTATTGAGCCCAGCCCACATGTTTGTAATCCCAGTTATTGTATTTTCAGTTCTAAATTTTAATTTAGTCTTTCTTTACATCTTCTATTTATCCGTTGAGACTTTCTACTTTTTCATTGGTTTCAAGCATGTTCTTAATTGCCTACCAAAGCATTATTATGATTGAGGTTTTAAAATCCATAGAATGCCAACTTTCTGAATTATCTGTTTTGGCATCTGCTAATTTTCTCTTCTCATTAAAATTGAATTATTTTCTTGATTTTGGTATTACAGGTGATCTTTTAAATTATACCCTGGACATTTTGGGCATTATTGTTTGATACTTCAAGTCTTATTTCAGTCTTCCTTTTCGCTAGGCCTCCTCTGACATTGCTACCAGAGGAGGGGAGGACACCACCGCTGCTCTCGAGTGGTCTAGACTTCCCACTCAGGCCCTGTTGACACCTGGGAGGGATGGGAACCTTGGTACTGCTAGGGCAGGAGGGGGAAGTCCAGGCTCCTCATGTGTTCTCCACTGATACAGCAGGTGGCGACTGGGTCAAGATGAAGTCCCCGCTTGGCCTTCTCTAACATCACCTCATGCAAGTGTAGGGAGGAGCATCTCCCTTTGCCTGGGGGACGTTTGAATCTAGAATCCTCACTGGGCCTTTGCTGTTGAGGCTGCTGGTGGAGTCTGGCTTTTTCCTTTGGTGTTTCTCTGGGGCAGGGTTCTTGGCTAGACACAGTCCAGCTGTCAGGCTGCTTCTCTCCTGATCCTTGGGTGAGAGAGGGCAAGCTTTTCTCAGGACTTCTTTGGTCTACACCTGTTGGGTTTTTGTTTTTTTTGTTGTTGTTTGTTTTTTGTTTTGTTTTGTTTTTTGGTGCGTTCTCCTCCAGACCCCAATTTGGAATAGGTAAGATAAACAGTAAACCTAGAGACCTCAGCACCATGACATTCTGCCCGTCACAAAGGTGCTATCCCTTCTGCCTTCTCTGCACTGCTCACAGCCTTCTTATGTTTATTCATGGACTATGTTCGGACTTCTTAGTCATGTTTAGCGAGAATGATAATGGTTACTCAGCTCAGGCTGTCATAACAAAATACCATAGACTGGGAGGCTTTAAATGACAGAAATTTATTTTCACATAATGCTGGAAGCTGAGAAGTTCAAGTTCAAGGTTCCCTGATGAGCACTCTGTCTGGTTTATGGTGTTCTTCTCATTGTGTTCTCACATGGCAGAGAGAAGAGAGAGGAGGAGGCAAAGAGAGGGACACGTGCTGGCCTCCCTCTTCCTACAAGGCCACCAGGCCCTTCAGAATAGGGCCTCACCCCTGTGACCTGATTTAACCCTGGGCGGCTCCTGCTTGTCATTTTTAGCCGTATTACCTCCTTATCATTTGTGTTTTACTTATGCTGTCACAGCAAGTGGTATTTTTCTGAAAGCATATGCTTAGTTTATGTAGCCTTTATATTTATTCAGGTTAAGATTGGTCAATTTCTTCACTCAATCTAAAGGAAAAGCTCTTTTAAAAAAATCAGACTGGCAATTGTTGAGTCAGTTCCTCATGAACCTCGAGTGTGGACTTTGGGCCCCGATTGTGTAAGAGGCTCTGAAGGCTGCCTGCTTGCCCGGTCAGCATTGTCACTGGGGAACGAGCTGGCAGGGTGCAATGTTGTTCCTTCGCCTTTGTGTCTCAGTGTGACCCTTTCCTCACAGGGATGAATTTCCACTCATGATGAATAGTCTTGTGTGCATAGTAACTCAGTGTCAGAATGTCTTCTCCTTCCACTGCTGGAGATAATTAGCCCCCTTTTTCCTTTTGTTTCATAGATCTGGAGCCAGAAAAGGTATAACAGGTCATATAGTTTAGAAATCGAAGTACTTTTTAAAAAAATTTCATGAGCTCCTTCACATCCATTTAACTAGGCTACATAAAACTGTTAGAAGGAATACCCAGGCTACGAGCTATGAGCAGGCAGGAGGGTAGAGCCTGAGGAGCCCCACTCTTTCCCACACGAGGCCCTGGGGGAGTTCAGTCATCCATCCGGGGTCACAAAAGTCATTAGGCAAGAAGGTGGAAGTAAAACTCGTGCTTCCTCCCTCTTGCCCTGTATGAGGTGGGTTGGAACTGAGAAGGCCAGGGCCTCCAAAATGCTGCACTCTCCTGAGTAGTTAGACTTGGAAAAAAAAAATCTAACATCCAGCACAAGAAGATGAAAAAGAAGTGTGACTGTTTTAGGCTGTGCTTGGGCAGGGCTCAGAGTCTTTCATGGGAATTCACAACAGGTGAGGGAAGGGGTGCCTTCTGGTGCATCTGAGGTGGTATTTGATATGTCCAGCAGAACCCAGGAGTTCAGCACCACAAGTAGTGGCATGAAAAATGTTCTGATCTGTGAGGCTCTGGGCACCTGGCAGAAGGGAGTGCAGGGCACCTGGAGAGAAGTTTCCCTTCGGCCAGGCCCACAGGATCCCCCATAGACACGGCAGCAACACAGGTCGGGGATTCATTCCAGTCTGTCCAGTCAGCAAGCTTCATGTGTCATGAACGTGCTCTGCAGGTGGTGATTGGGTTTGAGCCATGGGTTTTCTGCAGCCTGATTAATAATCCATGCTCTGATAAGTGTCCAGGTGTGAGGCCAGGTGTGCAGGCCATGCTGAGAGGGCAGCCAGGGCTCTGCCCCTTTCTCTCCCACATCTTCCTCCCTCCACATGCATCCTGTCCCACCCCTGTGACTACATATATATCTTTTCTTTTTTTTTCCCTGAGACTAAGTCTGGCTCTGTCTCCCGGCCTGGGGTGCAGTGGCATTATCTCAGCTCACTGCAAACGCTGCCTCCCAGGTTCAAACAATTCTCGTGCCTCAGCCTCTGAGTAGCTGGGATTACAGGTGCCCACCACCATGCCTGGCTAATTTTTGTATTTTTAGTAGAAACGGGGTTTCATCATGTTGGCCAGGCTAGTCTAGAACTCCTGACCTCAAGTGATCTGCCTGCCTCAGCCTCCCAAAGTGCTGGGATTCAGACATGAGCCACCACACTCGGCCTGCATCTGTATCTTTTAAGCTCTTGTGCCATGTAGCCATCATTAAATTTTTAAAGAAAATATTACAAATGCAGACTCCATGAGGAATGAAATACCGTAAGAAATAATATGGAAACTCAATTTTTAAAAATTTGCTGAAGATGAACTTCAAATTAAAACACACAGAAAGAGCACACTTTGAGCAAGCATTCACAAACAGCAAAAGGCAGATTTTGATTCTTAAACACTTAAGACAATAGAAACTAACAAATGATTTGAAAATGATTAAACACAAGTAAGAATTAAAAACACAAAAGAAAAACTCCCTTTAAAAAGGAGCTTTGAAAAGTATCAAGTAAAATTAAGAGAGATAAGAAATAATAAAGTCATCAAAATTAAAGACAGTAGAGGCACAGGATGTCAGATGAGACACAGCTGAAGGAGCAGAGGCAATTTCCTGCATGAATCATAGAAGGGTAAATAGATGGAAAATAGGAAAGAATGATTTACGGTCGTTGCAGTAATACCTAACACTTTTGTAGTGCTTCTGTGTGCCAGGTCCTGTTTCAACTGCTTTACATACATTAACAACCTTCTGAGGAAAGCACTGTGATTATTTTCAGACATGGCAGCCAGAGCATGGTGTGGCCAAGGTCATGCAGAAAGCAGGTCTGCAAGCCTGCACCCATAAGGAGAGGCTGTGCCTGCCAAGGAGGGCCCTTTCCTCTCCTGCGGGGGATAGGTGCTCCCACACACACTGGCTAGAATAGTAGAAGGCCATAATAAATAGCATGTGGGAGAAATGTTAAAAGATTATTTTCAGAAAACAGGTAAAGTTATGACTCACATACAGATATAAAAATGAGCTCATGTTAAAGAATCTGTTTTACTCATATGGCATGAGGAAACCAAGCAGATGTTCTCCTCAGTTCAATGAGAAAGTCAAACGAGTACACATTTATATCGAGTAAAGGAATTTGAGATGAATTCTAAGTGGACACAAAACTTGTTTATCTAAAGGGGCAGAAAGTTAAGGAGCTGTGAATTAAATCACTACTGGGCAGCTGAGAACTTCTGCATCCATCAGCTGCCTGCAGTCCACACGCAGTGGCAAAGCAGCAGAGACAGGGAACAGGGCGAGAGTTGCTAAGTCAGATCTATGTGCAGTAAGGGACACATCATTTTCCATTGAAATGCAATGATTTTTTTTTTAACAGAAGCCATGTCCCAAAAGAACAGCTGAAAATGTAATAATATTGATGAAAAACATACATCCTCAGATTCAGGAGATACAAGTCTGAGGAAAGATATGTGATACGAAATGAGCCCAAGACATATTGTGCAAAAAAGCTGCAGAATGTCCAAAGCCAAAAAAAGATCCTAGAAGCGATGAGAGAAGAAAGATAGCTTGCTAACAAAGAGATAGCAATTAGACTGACTGCAGACCTTTTACAGGCAACAGTAGAATCCAGAAAACGAAAATAAAATAAAATAACATCTTTTAAGTATGAAAGGAAATAATTGTCAACCTAGAGTTTTATCCTGAGCTAAACCATTCTTTACCTGGGGGAGAAAATCAAGACTCTCAGGAAAACAGATACTAACGGAGTTTACTGCACAGGGGCTGTGCTACTGTTTTAAAAATCTACCAGAAGACACTTAGGAACTACGTACGAGAGGTAGTGAGCAAAGCAATTGGTAAAAATTCAGGTACATGTAAACAGGTGTGGTTATATAAAATAATAATGAATTTCTTAATATTAAAAACAAAGTAGGAATGGGCCTGGGGACTCACGCCTGTAATCCCAGTACTTTGGGAGGCCGAGGCAGGCAGATCACCTGAGGTCAGGAGTTTGAGACCAGCCAGGCCAACATGGTGAAACCCTGTCTCTACTAAAAATACAAAAATTAGCTGGGCATGGTGGCACATGCCTGTAGTCCCAGATACTTGGGATGGTGAGGCAGGAGGATTGCTTGAACCCAGCAGGCAGAGGTTGAGTCAGCTAGCGCCACTGCCCTCCAGCCTGGGTGACAGAGTGAGACTCCATCTCAAAAAAAAAAAAAAAAAAAAAAAAAAGGTAAAAGCAAAGTGGAATTAAAATATTGGAAAATGTAGCATGACATAGTAATTTGGACAGTGCTTGGAGGTAAAACCGTCAGGTGTACTTATTAATACTCTGGAAGGCTATGGAGTCATCAGCTTTAAGTAAAATATATAAGGTTAAAATGTGAGAATAACCACCAGACCAGACACATTAAGAATATTATATTGAACTTCCAAACAAGTAGGGGTCAAATGGGGAAGGGATGAAGAAAACGGAAGAAACCGAAATGCATTCCAAGGAGAAAGAAGCCAAAAGCATAACATTAGAGAGTAGAAATGGAAACAAAAATTATGATAGACGAGATAAAACTAAATGGAGTAGCCAGCTGCTTAAAACACAGGTCTCCCCCAATACATCTCTATGCATTTAAATCTAATGATAGGCTGTTAAGATGAAACTAAACCATATGTATGTATGGGATGAAAACAAAAAAGGAAAAAGAAAAACAGGAACAAAAATAAAATGTGAGTGCCTGTGTTACAACACACCCCCACACACAAACACAGTAGGAAAAACAAGTATAATTAAGGTTAAATAAGGTCAAGTGATATTGATTTTGAAAACTAAAGACATAAAAGGATATATAACAAATATTACATGTATACGTCTAATAAAATTGCTTTGAAGAAAAATTAGTAGAATTTAAACTTTACTGGATAAGTTCACAATTACAGTACAAGGTTTTAATGTACCTCTTTCAGTAAATTGATAGTGTAAGAAGGGAAAAAATGGAAGTTATGTAGGAGTTTTGAGCAACATAGTTAACAAGCCTTATCCAATATGTAGATATAGATACAGATACAGAAAAAAATACATTGTCATTTTACTAAAAATAAATATATGGAAAACTAAATATCTAAGTGTGAATAAAAAGCGTTAGCGTTGTGTGTTGTGAGTTTGCATGTGTATGTGTGTGTGCCCACATGCACTCACATATGTATATGAGTGTAGGCAGACACACATAGCCTTTAAATGCTTATGTTAGAAAAGATACTTGTCTAAGCATCTTTACCATATGATCCAACAATTGCCCTCCTCGGTATTTACCCAAAGGAGCTGAAAGCCTGTGTTCACACAGAAACCTACACACATATGTTGATAGCAGCATAGACATCTTTAGGAAATCCTAAAGGCTTTTAATATCTTTTTTGGGAAAATGTGTGAGTTAATTACCAAACTCAAGAAGTTATAAAACATAACATTAAATCCAATGAACAAAGAAGGAGGAATAAAGATAAGCCTAAAAATGTATTAAATAAGAGAACTAAACTAGAGATCAACAAAGGACAAAGTGGTTTTTAAAAACGAATGAAATCAGTATACCTCAGGAAATAATTATCAGGAATACAAGGCACAAACATTTACTAAATATACAAGGGGTTTTTAACTACAGAAAAAGACAAAAATAGAATATCATGAACAACTTTATGCCAAAAATTTGAAAACTTAGATTTCATATTTTCTGGAAAAATAGACCAAAGATGGAATAGAGTAGCACAACATAGACTTTATTTTTTAAAGCAATGTGAAGTTCATAGCATGACTGTGTGGAAGGTACAAGTTCCCATGTCCCCTCCCAGCCCCCACCCAAGCCCAGCCTCCCCCGCTCATCAACATCCCCAGTCTGGGTGGTACCATTGTTGTAATAGATGGCCTGTTACAGACACAACATTACCACCCAGAGTCCATAGTTTATATCAGGGTTCTCTCTTGGTGTTGTATGGGTTCTATGGGTTTGGACAAATGTACCTGTATCTACCATTATAATGTCATTCAGAATAGTTTTACTGCCCCGCAAAATCCCCCCGTGCTCCACCTATTCGTACCTCCCTCTGTCTGCAATCCTGGCAGCCACTGACCAGTTTTGCTGTCTCCGTAGTTTTACTTTTCCTGGAATATCATATAATTGGAATCATACAGTCTGTAGCCTGCTCAAATGGACTTATTTCACTTGGTAATACTCATTTAAGGTTCCTCTATGTTTTTTCATGGCTTGACAGCCCGTTTCTTTTTAGCACTAAATAATAATCCATTGTTTCGGTGTAGCACAGTTTATCCATTTACCTACTGAAGGCTGCTTCCAAGTTTTGGCAGTTATGAATAAAGCTGCTGTCAACATATGTGTGTAGGTTTCTGTGTGAACACAGGTTTTCAGCTCCTTTGGGTAAATACCAGGGAGGGCAATTGTTGGATCACATGGTAAGAGTATGCTTCGTTTTGTAGGAAACTGCCAAACTGTCTTCCAAAGTGACCAAACTATTTTGCATGCCCGCCAGCAGTGAATGAGAGCTCCTGTTGCTCCCCATCCTGGCCGCATCTGGCGTTGCCCGTGTTCTAGATTTTGGCCATCTAATAGATGTGTAGTAGTATCTCATTTTTTTAAAATTTGTATTTCCCTGATGATGATGTGGAACATATTTCCACATGCATATGTGCCATCTGTGTACCGTCTTCGCTCAGGTGTCTGTTGAGGTTTTTGGCCCTTTTTTTTTTTTTTTTTTTATGGAGACAGAGTCTTGCTCTGTTGCCCAGATTGAAGTGCAATGGCACGATTGCAGCTCACTGCAACCTCCACCTCCCAGGTTCAAGCAATTCTCCTACCTCAGCCTCCCCAGTAGCTGGGACTACAGGTGCCCACCACCATATCCAGCTAATTTTTTTTTTTTTTTTTTAGTAGAGATGAGGTTTCACCATTTTACCCAGGCTAGTCTTGAACTCCTGAGCTCAGGCAAATCACCCACCTCGGCCTCCCAAAGTACTAGGATTACAAGTGTGAGCCACTGCATCTGGCCTGGCCCATTTTTTGATTGGATTGTTTGTTTTCTTATTGCTGAGTTTCAAGAGTTCTTTGTGTATTTTGGATTACAGTCTGTTATTAGATGTGTGTTTTGCAAATATTTTCTCCCAATCTGTAGCTCATCTTTTCATTCTTTTGATCAATATGTTTTAAAAAAGAAATGTAACAGGATAGGTTTACAGGCAAGTTCCACCCAGCATAAAATACCATTATGAACATAAATGTATACGTCTTAACTAAAATATCAGCATACCAAAATATCTCAATAATTTAAAAATAAATGCTAACAAGTTTAGGTTTCTGTTAGGAATGTCCAGTTTTCTTAACTTTCAAAAAATTCATTAATATAATTTATTCCACTAAAAAAATGAAGCAGAAAAAATAAATGATCATTCTGATAGAGAAAAATCAGTTGATGTTATTTAAAACCCATTTGTTATTGGAAGAAGTTTCACCTAACCTGACATAGGGTCTCACTTAACACTGAAACATTAGAAGTTTCTAAACGTAGAACAAAATAAGAATATCAATGTCATCACTCTTTAAAAATATCTTAGTGATTATATGAATTTCAATAGTAATACAAGTAAAATAATAAAATATTTATGAATAAGAATGGAATAAACTAATTTATCATCATTTATAGGTCATATCATATGTTTTTACTTAGAAAATCCCTAGATACTGTCTAGAAAAAATATGTCTGATACAAAACAAGGTCTATAAAAGTGTCAAATGTATTTCTGTATTCTTACAACAGATAATTAGAAAATGTAATTTCACAAATTTTATTTTCAATATCTGCAGGTGTTAACAAGTACCAAAAAATAAATTTAAGAAAGATCGACATAGATGTTGAGTCGTATCACATTTATGCCTGGGAAAACTCAGTACCATAAAGATGTCAAATTATTCCAAAATAATTGAATGTGATTAATGTGATTCCAACTAAAGTCTCAACAGGGACTTCACGAGACTGTACAAGTAAAATTAAAATTGACAATGATGAGCAAAGGGTCAGTAATGAGCAAGGATAGTAAAGTAAGACAATATTACAGAAAAAGAACCAAGTTGGGGGACTTTCTGTGGCAAATGCAACACTTTACTAATGCTGTAAGGATGAAGATGACGTTTTGTGTGCTGGGCACAGTGGCTCACATCTTTAATCCCAGCACTTTGAGAGGCCGAGCTGGGCAGATCATAAGGTCAAGAGATCGAGACCATCCTGGCCAACATGGTGAAACCCCATCTCTACTAAAAATATAAAACTTAGCTGGGCATGGTGGCATCTGCCTAAACCTGAACCAGGCACCTGAACCTGGGAGGTGGAGGTTGCAGTGAGCCAAGATCGCGCCACTGCACTTCAGCCGGGCAACAGAGCGAGACTCCATCTCAAAAAAAAAAAAAAAAGAAAGATGATGTTTTGCTGGGTCGAGAGGTAGACAAGTAACCCAAGGAACAAAAATAGGGAGTCTGGAAATTGAATATCTGCTGCGTTAATCTTATCCCATGTTATTTATAGCATTGTTGTAATCCATCCTATGTCGTATCCAGTTGTTATAATATCCCATGTTCAATTTAATATGTAAATCCGTGGGTGAAGAAAAGACTGGGTACTCATGGACATAAAGATGGCAACACTGGAGACTACTGTGGGAGGAAGAAGGAGGGGGCCAGGGGTTGAAAAACTGTTGGGTACTATGCTCACTACCGGGTGATAGAATCAGTTATACCCCAAACTTCAGCATCACATGTAATATGCCCATGTGACAAACCTGCACATGTACCCCTTAATCTAAAATAAAAATCAAAATATGAAAAGATAGCAAGTGCCTGCAGTCCTAGCTACCAGGAGGCTGCGGCAGAAGGATGGCTTGAGCCCATAAGTTCAAGACTCCAGTGAACCATGATCACACCACGGCACTCCAGCCTGGGTGACAGAGCGTGACCCTGTCTCAAAATAAATAAATAAATGAACAAATAATATAAATAAGTAAATAAATACTTTTTTTAAAAAAAGAAAGATTCTTGAATGCATCTTTCTGGAAGCCTCCTCGTGGTACCTCAGACTTCTTCCTGGAATCTCTGGCAGGTAGAAATAACCATAAAAGTTTGATTCTATTCAAGACTTTTTTGGTCATGGACTATGACAGGCCACATTTCTGGTTGCAGTCAACACTTTAGAATAAAATATAGAACTAAATCAAAAGATCTATGGCAGGGTGTTTCTCTCTTTCACTCTGTCTTCTATTCAGAAAATTCACCCATTCTCAACAGCCTTGCTTTCCCTCTGTAATCCAGGCATTCCTTCCATCAGTGGTATCTTCACATGGAATTGGGGAGTTGGCAGCTTTTATTTTTCCTTTCTTGAGACATTTAAAGTAAATGACACCTTAGATCAGACAGATGAGCATCATCCTCCCTCCTCCCTTCCTTTTTGGATAAATTTCACCTTCATCTCTCCTACCCTTCTCTCTCTCAGTCTTTCAAGATTGCTGAGAGCTCACAGGAAATGGGACTGATTTCACATGAGACCTTCCTGTTTAGGGTCATCCTGAACCCACGTGTAGCATTTTCTTTGCAGCAGTTCAGAGTACCTGGATTTCTTATTATTATCATATTATTATTCATCTTCACCTCAATGCAAAGGCTTATTCTGATGAACACGTGCCCTGTTGCGAGTTGGTCTTGCTGGGCTTGTTGGATGGCTGGGCTGCCCTGGCTTTTCCTCACATGGTTCTAAGAGCTGGGCTTCTGGGTCAGATGATGCCTTCTCTGTGAAGGCACAATCACTTCCTTCTTTTCTGGCTTAGGATTGAGGCCTCCTGTACTCAGCAGTGGAGGTCTATGCTACAGAGCTGACTGAGGCAGGAGGCAAGGCTGAGCCTGGGATCAGAGGGCTCTTATTCCAGGGTCAGCAGCTCTGCAGGGATGAGACCAGGCACCAATGTGCGAGGACCCCAGGGGATGTGGAAGAAGCAAAGGTGTGATCTCAGACCCACAGGGTCCACCTGTGTCCCATGGGCTCCCCCTGCCTATACTGCCATTGACGTCTGAAAGCACAGTTTGTAATCCCATAAGGATTGGGCTCCTGAGCCCCGCCTGGGAGGCTAAGCAGTTGTTTGCTCCCAAGCCCTCTTTCCAGCCTCACTGCTTAGGGCAACATGGTGCAGGCAAATGCCATGATCCAGACAAGTCAGACCTTCCTGGAACCTTCCTCATTCTGTTTTATCTCCAGGTGTGTGATCCCACCGTGCCCTCTGCCAGGGACCTGTCCACCTCTGTTTCCATCTGTGGGAGCTCTGCCTATCCTTTAGAGCCTATGCAGACACCTCTCCTCCTCCTACCCCTGCTAAGGACATGGAGCTTGCATCCTACATGTTTGAGTTAAATTTGCCCCAGTCACCCCCTCCGTGGTAGGGGTAGGGCTCAGAGCTCCCCTCACAGCAAGAGTGAGCTCTGGTCATTGCTGGCTGGGGGAGGACAAAGGCAGCCAGAGAAAGGCAGCTCCTGCAAGGACGGAGAGGCCACAGGGTGGCATCCTCAAGAACTGTGCAGATGCGCTATGTCTTCCAGTAGTCAAGAAGAGTATATATTTGACCATTTTCAAACTATTTAGTACAGAACAGTTTAAATACACACAGAAGAAGAGCAAGGGAGAATGAATCCCTGCAGCCCCACCCCTGTTTCCACGGTTATGGGTGTTTGCCCGCACAGGGCTGCCCAGCACTGGTGATGTGGTCGCTGTTGACTGGCATCCATTGGGCATCCCCGGGGAAGCTCTGCCTGCGCCGTGGCCACTGAGGTCCTCGTAGGAGTTCTGGCCACTCACATTTCTGAGGTTCTTCATTTCCCACCTTACATCACTGTTTTCATACTCAGTTTTTAGCAACAGGGTCTTCCTTCAAACCCGTCTTGTCTCCACCCCTAATGCTCGAAACAGATAAAGTAGTATTAGCACAAATCCATTACAAGAGTTTGCTTTTATATTATGTACTTATAAAATCAATTTGCCTATGGGAAAAAAGCGTAAAACTACCATCCTGGGTATTAAGATTTGGATTTTGATAACATTTATGTGTTACAATTTCATGTAGCGCAATATTCTCTCTGGATGCACAACATTCAGAAATCACTGAGTCACAAATCACCGAGTCACATAGGTAAGCTGTTGCTAATAGCAACAGTTTTTTATCTTGTTTTTACCTATTTGCCTTGTGATCTCGAGAGTCTCTTCAATTAAATTGATCAAAATGCTTGAAAGAAAGGCTTGTAGGAACTTTTTTTTTCAGAGTTAAATCACTGATTTAACAGATGCTCCATCTTGATTATAAACATGAAAATCAGACAGGAAGAAACCCAAGCTTAAAATAAGCAAAACTTTGTTCCCCATAACATGTATCAAACCACACTATTCTTTTAACATTTTAAATTTATTTTTATTTCAAAAATATTTTTTATGTATTTATTTTATTAGAGACAGGGTCTCACTCTGTCTCCTAGGCTGGCGTGCAGTGGTGCAAACACAGCTCTGCAGTCTCAAACTCCTGGACTCAGCTAATCCTCCTGCCTCAGCCTCCTGAGTAGCTGAAACTATAAGCTCAGACCACCGCACTGATTTTGTTTATGTTTTGTTTCTGTAGAAATGGGGTCTTGCTTTGTTGCTCAGGCAGGTCTCAAACTTCTGGCTTCAAATAATCCTCCCCTCTGGGCCTCCCAAAGTACTAAGATTATAGGCGTGAACCACTGTGCCCAGCCATGCTTTCTATGTTGCTGCTTCTGAGGGTGATTAATGGAGGAACACGTCCCACATCCGGTGTGGGTTAGATGCCATGTAATTGGAAGCATAGACTTTATTTTTTTATGAAAAACTGTAATCTCGTGCGGTGACTCCTTTACAAGAGATTCAAGTGTGTGCACATTCAAGGCCACAGAGGCTTTAGTTTAACTTTCAGGCAAAAAGAAGTTAAATAGGGCACATAAATGAACATAATGGTAGTCTCTAAGAGTTAAAATTTTGTTAATAGTCATTTGAGTGTGTGACTTTTATTACTATTTTCAAATCTGAAGGAACTAAAATATTGGAGGTGAATATTTTCAGAAACCTCGAGGTGCCTCCACAGGATCTCAGGGCTCCGGAGAACCTAGCTTGAAGCTCGTGAAACTATCCACAGTGAGGTTGTGCAGGTCCACATTTTCAGCTATTTTGTGCCCAATCACTGCTTATAATGTGATTCATTGACAGTCAGATACAGGCCGCAGTCCAGCAAAGAATATTTACTTGTTGATCCTACCTCCTCCTCTCTCTTTCCCTATGTGTGTTTGGAAGTAAGGGGGGATGTATGTGTCCTTTCATGACAGCTTAGCTCCCGCCTTCTCTCCCCCTCTCCTTCCTCTCACTCTCTCGCCATTTCCCCCCTTCTTCCCCTTCTTCCTTCCCTTAAACTTCATCATGTTTTTTGTTTCATATTCAAATTCAAATCATGACTTCCTTGTACAATTATTTATTTTTTCGTAGAGTTTCTGATTGCTTTTTTCTTATTCCAAGAACTTGAAAAAAATGTGTCCTGAATCAAGCCCATCATGGTTTTCAGCTCAGTATATCTCCTCTTTCTTGCTCTGAACCCATTTGGTTCTGTCCTCAGGACCTGAACGTCTTGCTGGGATTTGGACCCACCCTTTTCTAGGCCTCCTGCACGACTCACCATCTAAATCCTTTTTATTGATCTCCAGGTTTAGTCTAAAAGTGTATTTCTTCTTTCTCAGTTTTCACTCTCATTGTTCCAAAGCTGACCAAGAAAATATAAGTTGGGAACAAGCTCTTCAAGGCCTTAGTGTTCTTGAAAACATTTTTATTTATTTATTTTTTTGCCTTCATGCCTGAGTGGTTTTTCTGCTGTGAGAAGTGTCTTCGTGTTATTTCTTGGGTAATTTTCTCCCTCCCCATCTCCCAGATGGGGCTTCTGTGAGTGAGCTGAGATCGCCCCGCCTTGTCCTCTGTGCCATCTTCTTTCTGTGTGACATTTCATCTCTATGATTTCTATTAGCCAAGCCTCCTGCCCACTCACAAAAAGTTATTTCATAAATCATACCTTTAATTTCCATTTGCTCTCTGTTTTTCTAACTAATTGTGACATCCTATTGAATTTTGTGAGGACGTTACTTTTTTTTGTTTATTTTTTGAGATGGAGATTTGCTCTTTCTCCAGGCTGGAGTGCAGTAGCAGGATCTCAGCTCACTGCAACCTCCACCTCCCAGGTTCAAGCGATTCTCCTGCCTCAGCCTCCCAAGTAGCTGGGCCTACAGGTGCCCACCACCACCCCCAGCTAATTTTTGTATATTTTGTTTTAGTAGAGATGGGGTTTCACCATGTTGGCCAGGATGGTCTCGATCTCTTGACCTCATGATCTGGCAGCCTTGGCTTCCCAAAGTGCTGTGATTACAGGCGTGAGCCACCGCGCCTGGCCTTTTTTAAGAAGTGATTTTTTTCTTCTTTTCATTGACTCATTCTTCTTGGATCTTTCTTGATGTGTGCCCTCCATTGTGTGTCACGTACTGGAGACTGTCCTCCGGTATCTGTGATTCTGAGTTTCCCCTTGGGAGGGTCTCAGACATGGGAGAGGCTGCCTGAGGCTTGAGGCTCGTAGTCATGCACAGCTCCTGCAGGGGCCACGGTGGCCAAAATGAGGGGAACTTTACTCTGGGGTGCTGGTACCTTGACTGGCTGCCTGTGTTTTCTTGAGGTGGTTTATTTTTCTTTACCTGTAGGGCTGTGTTTTAAGGGTAGCCAGGGCAGGTTTTAATCAGGCATGGTGAGACACTCAGACACAGAAGTGACTGTCTTGAAGGAAAATGGTTTTACTCACAGTTCCTTAGAAGCAGGGGCACAGCGCAGCATGCGAGGACACAGGGGAGGCTCCAGGGCCACGAGGGAGGCAGAGAGTGCGGGGAAACCTGAGCACGGGCCTTCCTTCATTGTGGCTTCTGCAGGAAAGAAGGGAGGAGCAGGGCGTGCAGGCTCAGGCTTAGGATTGGCTCCTTAGAATAATGTCAGCAGGCCCTGGGGCATAGGGACTCTCCCTGTTTGGCTGGCACCTGGTCCTGTGGTGATGAGGGGCAGGACTGGGGTCAACCCCCGTGTGACAGCCTGATAAAGGATGTCTTTGGGTGGCGGGCTCTGGATTGATTGATTTGTGTTTGAAAGGCTGGAGTTGTTTACTCTCTCGGTGAATTGACAATCCCTTCAGGGTCTCTCCAGAGTCAGCAAGGCCCCAGATGTCAATGCATCGGAATCCAGAAAATATAAGAAGACAAGGCTAGTACAGGCTGCTGGTGTAATTGCTGCTGCCGCTGCTGCAGTGTGTGTGTGTCCGTTAGCCCAGTTGTTAACTCCTGGCTGCAGGAGGCTGGAACACAGGCTGGGGAGGGGCAGAGGTGTGTCCATCTAAAACTTGCACTTAATTCTGTTGTCTTCACCCACTCTCCTTCTTTTCATCACTGACTGTGGAGCCGGGAACCCTCTGGGGTTGTGGTGTCCAGCTCCCTCCTGCATCTGCAGATTCCGTCACTGAAGATGTAAATGTGAAGCACCACCCAAGTGTGGGCCCCCTTCAAGAGGCGGGAACTAGAGCTTTGAGCACAGCCAGTGAAAATCCCTGCCGCATGGGCTCACAGGGTGGCAGCGTGCTTCCCCCACCCTCTCTTCTTCTAGCTGTCATGAAAATGTCGTATCATCCAGTGTCCTCCAAAGTTGTTTACAGGTTTCACTTTGGTTAAGAGCTTTATTTTGTATACAGTGTGAGAAAAGTCACAGTGCAGCATGAAAATGGAAATGGAGGTGGACACTGGCCCCTTCCCAGCTGTGCTCCTTGAAGACCTCCCAGGCCAGCCCCAGTGATGCTCTCAGGCAGGGTGTGGGGCTGTGAGGACAACAGGGGCCCCTCTCAAGGTCTCTGCCGCTCCAGCGAAGACAGACCGCAGGGCTTCAGGAAATCCTCAGCCTGGTGGCACTGGCTCATGCAGTCCTTTTCCTGTTTCTAGTGCCGATGAGCGCTTTGACGCCACATTCCACACCAACGTCTTGGTGAATTCTTCCGGGCACTGCCAGTACCTGCCTCCAGGTAAGCTGCACTTCCTGTCTTCTTGCAGTTAGAAGATTGAAGCGAGTTTGGGCGTCAGTCAGGCGGGTGCCCCCGTGTGGTGGACCAGCTCTTTGCTTCGCCTCTGCTCACTCCCACCTCTTCTTCTCTCTTCTCTTCTGGGGCTCTATGTGCTTTCTACCTCCAGAAGTCCATCCCCCTCCTTTGTCTCAGTCCAGCTGTCTTTGCCAGTGCATGTCATATGTCCTTATTTTCTGCCGTGTGTGCCTTAAAGCCAATACACAAGTACAGCAAGTCTCCTTTGCCAGGCAGTGGCCACCTCACCTGCCAGCCTGCAGGTCACCTCTCCAGGCTCTGCTTCTCCATTCCAGCTCGCCATCCTCCTTCCCGCGGGACTCAGTGTCTTGACAGGTGCAGCGCTCCAGCTGCAGGGGGGTGGGATGTGACGGTTCCAGGATCCTGAGTGCGTGCACTAAAGAGCACATACAGGTTACAGGCAAGGTCTGGTGGTTTCAAGGGAGAGCTTGCTAGCGACTGACTTCTTCCCAGCAGTGTCTCTCCTGTCTCCACCTCCACGGTTAATTGCTCCCAGATTGCTTCTTTCCCACCAGCCCGTCTTTCAGTCCAGTTCACACAGCACGGGGAGATGGGTTTATGGCCTCCAGATGCGTGCAGGGTGTGTGCTGGCTTATTGATATGAACAGTTGGGGTTTTGGATCTTTTAGAAGATTTTTAATGTGTTTATTCCAGGGTTATCTCCCACACTGCAGCTGTTTAACCCTGCTCAGAGGCAACCTGCAATCACCTCCACACCTCACTACCACTCACACATATGACTGACACACACACCTCACACACTCCTCACACATACCACTCACACACCCCTCACACATACCACTCACCCCTCACACACACACCACTCACACACTACTCACACACTACTCACACACACAGTATCACACACCACTCACATACACCACACATCACTCACACACGACTGACACACACACCTCACACACCCCTCACACATACCACTCACACACCCCTCACACATACCACTCACCCCTCACACACACACCACTCACACTACTCACACACTACTCACACACACAGTATCCACACCACTCACATACACCACACACCACTCACACATGACTGACACACACACCTCACACACCCCTCACACACCCCTCACACATACCGCTTACCCCTCACACACATCACTCACACACTACTCACACACAATCACACACCACTCACATACACCACACACCACACACATGACTGACACACACACCTCACACACCCCTCACACACACCACTCACACACCCCTCACACATACCACTCACCCCTCACACACACACCACTCACACACTACTCACACACAATCACACACCACTCACATACACCACACACCATTCACACACATGACTGACACACACACCTCACACACCCCTCACACACACCACTCAGACACCCCTCACACATACCACTCACCCCTCACATGCACACCACTCACACACCACTCACACTACTCACACACACACCACTCACACACCACTCACACACACCACTCACAGCCAGTCACCACTCCATACATACCACTCACACACATACACCATTGACACCAACACACCACTCACCTACCACTCACACGCCACTCATACACACACCACTATACACTACTCACACACACACTACTCACAATCACACACCACTCATACACTCCTCACACCACTCACACCACTCACAATCACACGCACACCACTCACACAACCCTCACACACACACCACACACTAATACACTACTCACAATCACACCACTCACATACTACTCACATCACTCACAATCATGCACCACTCACCCACCTCTCACACACACCACTCACCACTCCATACATACTACTCACACACATACACCACTGACACCACTAACACACCACTCACATACCACTCACATGCCACTCATACACACACTACACACTAACACACACTACTCACAATCACACACCACTCATACACCCCTCACACACACACCACTCATACACAATCACATGCACACCACTCACACACCCCTCACACATACACCACACACTACTCACACACACCACTCACACACTACTCACACACACCACTCACACACAATCACATACCACTCACACACCTCTCACACACACTACTCACCACTCCATACATACCACTCACACACATACACCACTGACACCACTAACACACCACTCACACACCACTCATACATACCACTGACAAGCACACTACACACATACACCACTCATACCTACCACTTACACACCCAGCACACACCACTTCACATACACCACTCACACCATTTACACACCACTCACATATACACCACTCACACACACCACACACAGACACCTTACACAGCACTTACACATACACCCCTCACACACATCTCTCATACACACCACTCACACCACATGTGCCCCTCACACACCCCCATGCATACACACATGCACACACAGATACACCACTCACACCCATCACACACATGCACACACAGATACACCACTCACACAAACCACACACACATATACATACCACAGACGTACACACGGCACTCAAAGACATCCTTCACACTTGCACACACACTTATACAGATACAAACACTCCTCACACATACCCAGACACACCACACATACATATACATGCCACAGAACACACACACCACTCACGTGCAGACACCACACACACGCACCACTGACACACATACCACACAAGCACCACTCACACACATATGCACACACACACTCAAACCAGATATACTACTAACACCACTCACATACCACACACACATGCTCACACCACACACACTTTCACACATATATGCCTCATACATTCTCACATTCACTACACACTCATACTTCTCACACACCACACACACTCATACACATGCACCACACACACTCCCATGCTCACATACAGGCACACATCACACACACTCATGTATCCCCCACACACCTCACATTCTCACATCAGCTAAACTCTCACATGTACATACGCATCTCACACCACACATCATCATACACACACCCCACACACTTACATGTGTCACACCACATATGCCCTCAGACTCACACTATACACTGTAATACACATCTCACACCACCGCGGAGACACGCCCACACTTACCACACTGCCTCGGGTAGGCTGGCTCTGCCTCCTGGGTTGCCGTCTGTGCGCCCTCCCTGTCAGCAGGTGACAAACATCCTGGGGTCAGAGTCCGCCTTTGCTCACCTTAGCGTCCACCCCCTGAATGAACAAAGAAGCAGGTGAACCTGCCAGTGGTGGCCACCTCCCGTAATGTCGGAACAGATTGATGAAGTTCAGCTGTTGAGGTTTCTTGAAGCATCGCTTTCCTGCTAGCCCCGGTGTTTCCTCCTACCAGCAGGTGCCTTGCAGATGGGGGCAGTCGGGGGAGCCTTCCGTCACTCCCGAGGTCTTTCTTACCAGGCCTGCATGCTGCAGCTTCTGTTCTGAGGGCTATTTTAGAAAACAGCCTCGGGTAGTCACCAGTGTAGAAGATGCTGCTGCAGGTTGTTTGGAAGGCTGAGGCTATCTTCAGCTGCAGGAGTGGCACCCCAAGCCTTGAGCTGCCTGAGTGCAGCCACCCCCACTGGGGCTGTGTCCCCACCACACTGGCCCTGGATCCTGGTCAGGACAGGACACATTGTCCTGTGACCATGAGGGGCTTCCTTCCACTGGCAGGAAGGGCCCAGAGCTGCCTGGTTTGGGACCCCCGCCTGCGCCCTGGGAGTGTGGAACTAGTCCCAGGATGCTGCCCCTGTCTGCAGTTAGAGGGGCATGGGTGGAAAAGAAGGTTTGGAGTTCAAGTTTGGAAATAGAGACTTGATCATAACATGACTTTTCCCTCATTTCGTGTGTTTATTTTTTAACAGCTTTATTGAGATAGAATTTACATATCATGCATTTTAAGTATATGACTCAACAATTTTTAGTATATTTACAGAATTATGCAACCATTACCACAGTCTAGTTTTAGAACATTTCCGTCACCCCACGAAGATCCCTTTCGCTTGTATGCAGTTAATTCCCATTCCCACTCGCAGCAACCATTGATCTGCTGTCTAGAAATTCTCTGTCTTGGGCCATTTTGTAGAAATGGACTCAGGAGGTTACACTGCTTTCTAACTGTCAGACAGTGTGGGTTTTGGGGATCCAGTCATTAATGGAGGGGAGTGTCTGTGATGATTCCAGATTCCTATAAACATTTTATGTGAGGATGCAAATCATACTTAGGAACTTCAGGGGACAAAATGTGTATCTTTTCTCAATTTTGTTGTGGGATGGGGTCCTTGTTTGCAAGGCCATTGAGGCCTTTCCTCCATGCATTCTTTCTGTAATTCAGTAGCAGGAGTTTGCAGAGTGCCAGCCCTGCCCCAGGAGCACCGGGACACTGAGTCTGTGCCCGTCGTCTTGTGCCATGCAGCCTTGCTCTGGGCCGGGAAGAGCACATGGGCGTGAATAACTGGAGTCGCCTCTTCTGGTTTCCTCCCCGTGGCCCTCTGCGAAATTCACTTCCAACCTGTGCCAGCCTGGAATAGCTCTTTTCAGTGGAAACTCTTCCTTCAAGCACCATCTCTTCAGCTTAAACCTATCAGTTCTTATTCTTTTTAACATTTTTTTCTTAGAGGCAGGTTCTAGGTGTTTCCCAGGCTGGAGTGCAGGGGCTCGACCACAGCTCCCTTCACTTTAGACTCAAACTCCCGGGCTCAAGCAGCCCTCCTGCCTCTGCCTCCTGAGCAGCTGGGACTACAGGCATGCACCACCTCACCCAGCTAATTTTTGTATTAGAGATGAAGTCTCACTATGTTGCCCAATCCAGTCTCAAACTCCTAGGCTCAAGTGATCTTACCACCTCAGTGTCCCAAGTCACTGGGATTACGGGCATGAGACACTGTGCCCGGCTTGTTCTGTTCTTGATCTAGAATTTAAATTAGTTACAACTCTAGCTTTAACTAGAATTCTGGATTAAATTTGTAGATAATCATGTGTTCTCCCGTTTTTAACCTACAGAAAATGTCTACCTCACTCTGCACCAAACACACACACACCCCTTTTAGATTCTGTTTCTAACCTCATCATCGTTATCAACTTCTCTGAGATATTTTGCATTCTTCTATTACTTAGAGTCAGAAGATGCTCATGGTAAATGCAAGACTATAGAGCTAATGTTTTGCACGAAAAGTCCACAGAACAGTCTTTGACAGAGCACGTCAGTGTTAAACGTTTGGATTTTAAAAGACAGCGATGCTTAGCTGAGATTCTGTTTTAAAGATTTCGCAAATAAATAAATAAATAAAAAGACAGATTCCGTTTTCTCTGGCCTGGGTTATCTGCAGTGTGGAGGGGTGGAACCCGCTGAAGGAACTGCTTGTATTTTGAGCACGTCTCAGCCAGCTTCCGTTTCAGCCTTCTATTTCCATCACCCACACAGGCATATTCAAGAGTTCCTGCTACATTGATGTACGCTGGTTTCCCTTTGATGTGCAGCATTGCAAACTGAAGTTCGGGTCCTGGTCTTACGGAGGCTGGTCCTTGGATCTGCAGATGCAGGAGGCAGATATCAGTGGCTATATCCCCAATGGAGAATGGGACCTCGTGGGTAAGCCATGAGATGAACAGCCTGGAAGAAAGCTTTTCTATTCCTGGGCAAGCTTTAACAGTTTGGGATTTTCCACTGTCCTTTTTGGTGTGAGTATTTATTGAATTTTGCAGCAGTCTCCATAATTGAGTGAGAGCTCTAGGAGGAGAAACAAAGCAGTTAGGATATGCCATGCTTTCCAAGAGGAACTGGCAACTAGAGTGAGGACGCATTTCAACAAACCAGTGTGAGGATGGAGATCCCTGCGTTATTCAGATCCACTTCCTTTCTAAAAGCAAGTTGAACAGCAAATTTCAGTTGATGGGAACTTGTATTTGATCACTTTAAGTAGAAAAAGAATGATTACATTTATAACAGTGTAAAATTGGTAATGTATTATTTATAATTATGTGTTTCCAGTCCATCAAAAGAATGTCTACCAATTTGCCCAATTATCACTGAGATACTCTTAACTCTATAGTAAATCAACAAGGTTTTATTCAAGCTAATTACGCCTTGTCTCCTTTTTTTTAGCACTTTGCAAACTTTAGGGCTATGCTTGTATGTGGTATACACATTGAAATCAACAGGGTAATGTATTGTATTCTAACAATGGCTCCTTTTCTCCTCCTCCCTATGGAGGAATCCCCCGGCAAGAGGAATGAAAAGTTCTATGAGTGCTGCAAAGAGCCCTATCCCGATGTCACCTTCACGGTGACCATGCGCCGCAGGACCCTCTACTACGGCCTCAACCTGCTCATCCCCTGCGTACTCATCTCCGCCCTCGCCCTGCTGGTGTTTCTGCTTCCTGCAGATTCCGGGGGAGAAGATTTCCTTGGGTAAGTGCCCAGGTCTCTGGCGGGAGTCTGAGACTGGAGGCCCTCTGTTGAGGTCAGCTCTGCAGGGCTCACAGCAGGCAACACAGGACTCCATCAGGGTTCCTGGGGCTTGCCAGGCTCATCCCACATGGACCTCCTAGACCAGGCTGGCTCCAGGACACCAGGGGTCCCTGATTAAGGCTCTGTACTGGACGGCTGTGTGGTCCTAAGAATACTGGAGGGCCCTCAGAGGATGGGGGGATGCATGGGGAGGGTCCAGCTCCATTCTGCCCCAAGGGGCCTATGCTTTCTTCCCTCTTGCCACCCCACCTGTTCCTTGATGTGACTGGTAAGGGACAATTTAGCTCTGTATCAGCTTGCATTTGTATGTTGCAGTACAGTGTAATTCTTATGATCATTCCCGTATGAAGCTAAGAAAACCAAGATTTCGAGTGGTGGAATGAGTTTCTCAATGTCTTAAAGAGAGACTAAACATCAGATGTAGCATATGGTAGAAATCATTTCCAAGCCCATATCTTCTGAGTATGAGGCTCAGCAAGGTTGAAGGTGATATCTAAGGCCACGTAGCTAGCTGAGTAGCAAACTTAAGACCTGAAACCAGGTCTCCTGACTGCAGATTTTCTCTTTCCTGTTACATGAAACTACTTCTCAGTAATATTTAACAAAGAATATGAGAGATAATTGTGCTAAGTGAAAATTTTCCGTTTGTGTTGATGCTTCTGAAATTCTGGGTCCTGAACTTGTCTCCGTAAGAGGCTCCTTTGGGACTCTCCCAGAGTGGCATGGGCTGTCCTCAGGAAAATGCACATGCCCATACATAGGGAAAACATGCATTCCATGACATTCTCCCCCGGCACCTCCCTCGTTCTTTCAGTGTCAGGTTACGAGCCCTTGTTAGACAGAATTGAGGCCTTTTTGTCTATTTTTTCTGAGGAACTGCTGTGTGTTTATGTTTTAGGGATAACAGTCTTACTCTCTCTCACTGTCTTCATGCTGCTTGTGGCTGAGATCATGCCTGCAACATCTGATTCAGTGCCATTGATAGGTAAGGCAAGAGTTGGGTTCTCTCTTAGACATACAGGGTCAGAGAGTGCCTAGGGCTTCCCAGCAGATGAAACTAGAAGAAATATGGCTGCAGCTGTCCCCATTTTGTCTGGAAGGTGATGATTTGCTGTAACTATTCAGAGTCACGTGGGCCCAAGTAAGGGGAAGGGGATATTCAGCTTTGAGATTTGACTTTCACTTGCAGAAAGGCCCCTCTTCTCCTCATAATTCTCCTCCTCATACTTGCTTTGAAGCCAGGTATTTTATCGTTAGAGGTGCATCATTTTAGCTTAAGATGTTGTTTTCCTACAAACCCTTTGTTAAAATGGGAGAAGCACACAGTTACGGTGTCCTGAGATAACTCAGTGTCTCTGTATAACATAAAAATGTTTAGGGAAATATGAATGAGAAAAATACAGTTTGCACAGGTATAAGGCATGACCCTCTGCCTAGGGAGGAAAAACAAAACCTAGAGTCTCCACTCCCATTGGGCAGGGAAGACCGTAAGGAGGTATACAGACTGTCATTACACCTGCTGACCCCTGCTGCTCAAGGACCTGTGCTGTGTGTCTACCTGGGGATGGGCTGGAGGGAGAGCCCTACTTGGATACCCCCCAGGATTTAGGAACCAGGCAGCCAAGGCCCTTCTTTGTGGAACTCCCTGTATGTGTAATATTTTGGCCAGAGAAACTGTTGGTACAAAAAGCTTTTGTGGGTATCATTTTTCTTTTGGTACCATCCAGACAGGGAAGAACCACCTTTACACCTGGGTCTGACTCCATTCTTTCTACCTTCCAACACGTTGGTTTCAGTAGAGATTTGCAACCACCATTCCTAGAGCAGTTGTCAGGCCCTCTCTGGACTGATTACCCGCTGGGAAAGCCTTGGTTGGTGCATAGCCCACATCTAGAAGGATGGGATGCTGAGGGCCTCAGGGACATCAGCTCTGCTACCCTCTGTTGATGGAATTTCACTCTGAGCAATCCTTTGACCCCCATCTCTCCATAGGTGGTTGGTCTGCTCAGGCTGCCATGACAATACCATGGACTTGGGGGCTTAAATAGAAATTTATTTTCTCACAGATGCACTGCTGAAAGTCCCAGACCAAGAGGCCAGCAGGGATGGTTTACCCTGAGACCTCTCTCCCTGGCTTGCAGACAACCACTTTCTCAGTGCTCTGTCCTGTCCTGGTAGCTCCACTGCACCTGCACCCCTAGTATCTCTCTGTGTGTCCAAATCTCCTCTTCTTCATTAAAAGGACACCAATCAGATTGGATTAGGGCTTACCCTGATGACCTCATTGTACTTAATCACCTCCTCAAAGACCCCATCTCCAAGTACAGCCACATTCTAAGGTACTAGGGGTTAGGGCTTCAGCATATGAATTCTAGGGGGAAGCACAATTCAGCTCGTAGATGTCACAGTTTGCTCCAGTCTCCTTCCTTTCTTCGGGGGCCCTGATAGTAACTTTAGGTCTCGAATTTCCACCTCTGGCAGAGCTCTCCCAGGTACCTCTTGGTCTCTGCAGGAAGTCAGTGAGTCCTTCCTGGCGTGGGGGCCAGTGGTGTTCCCAGCCAGCTGAACACTTAGACTCCTGCACCAAAATGCTTTCCCTTAGAGCTCAGCCCCTTGAGCCCACAGCCACACCAAAGGCTTGATAATCAGAGCTGCCCACTGAAGAACACCACCTCCTTTCTCTTAGACATCTTGGCCCATGTAGTTGCTAATCATTGTACAAATCCTGCAAGGAGGGGGCTCCTGTTTATTTTAGTGGAGGCAACCATGACAAATTGCTGTAGCCTGGAGGCTAAGCAACAGGCATTTATTCCTCACAGTTCTGCAAGGCTGCAAGTCCTAGGTAAGGGTGCCAGCAGGGCTCTGGTGAGGGGCCACTCCCTGGTTTACAGATGGCCCTCTTCTCGCTGTGGCCTCACGTGGCAGAGAGTGGATTAGCTCTTTAACCTCCTTTTATGAAGGACTCTAATCCCATTCATGAGGGCTGCACCCTCAGGACCTCTTCAAGTCCTCTGAGAAAATCACTCACCATTTCTCTACTTACACAACACTCCTGACACCAAATGGGGGCTTTTCTCCCACGTGGACCAATTATTGGAAACCAGCTGGGATCCTGCAGTTCACGTCAGTCCTGACACTACCTGGAATTAGCATGGCACTCACAGATTAAGGCTCAAGACCACCTCTACTTGAGATGCCGATTAGAAGTGCCGGCTTCCCATGCTTCTCACCAACTGTCTGTAAATCGGAGGAGGGGGAGTTCCCAAAACCACATCTTTGAGTTTAGTCATTTACTGGAATGGCTCACAGAACTCAGGGAAACACTTTACTTACATTTATTCATTAATTATAAAGTACAGATGAACAATCAGATGAAAGACGTGCATAAGGCAAGGTATTGGGGAAGGGGCATGGAGCTTCCGTGCCGTCTCTGGGCACATCACCCTCCACACACCTCCACATGTTCAGCACTGGGCAAGTCTCTGAAGAACTCCATGCTTTTGGGTTTTTATGAAGGCTTCACTACATAGGTATGATTGATTACGTCATTGGCCGCTGGTGATCAACTCAACCCTCAGTACCTCTTTTCTTCCCAGGGGTCAAGGGTCCGGAAGGGGGGACAGGGCTTGAAGGTTCCAACTCTCTAATTACTTGGCTGGTTCCCCTGGCAACCAACCCCATCCTGAAACTATCCAGGAATCTCAGCCATAAATTAGCTCATAAGCATATAAAAAGACACTGATGACTTCAGAGATTCAAAGGTTTTAGGAGCTGTGTGCCAGGAAATGGGAGGAAGACCAAATACATATTTCTTGTTATAAGTCACAGTCTCATACCTCCCAAAGCCCCACCTCCAGATACCATCCCAGTTAGGACCAGGGTTTTAACACATGAACTTTGTGGGGGACACAAACATCATCCTTTGCCCCATCCCCATTGAAGAGCTGAGGCCCAAAGAGGCTGAGCATCCACTCCACACTCAGCCGGTAGCCAGTGGACCAGGGCAGAAGCGCTCAGATGCTCCATGCTGCTTCTCACCTGGGCCCAGGTGGAAGGACACCGATGCCCATCAGAGCCAAAGCTGAGGCTGAAGTTCTTGTCCTGAAAAGTCCCTGCCACTGACCCCTTCCTCGGACTGGACAGGTGGCAGCCAGGTGGCGTGCAGGTTTGCCCTCGTTGTACCTCTGGAGCACAGCGGAGGCCTGCATCATAAGCACTGGGTGATTCCCATACCCTCATATCCAGTATTGACTCACGGGAGCAACCTTCTCACCATCCTGCCAGGCGATGCTAGCTCTTATTGACTGACAAGGAGGCCAGAGTGCATGGAAGTGGAATGAGTGAGGGAAGGCCACTCCCTGGGCAGGAAGTCAGACCACGCTGGCTGGTTTTGCCCACCTAGAATGTGGGCTGCAGACCTGGCTGGTGGCAGGAGGCTGTTTGCCCAGCACATGGGCATCACTGCACCCCGAGGCCCTGACGGTCAGAGAACCTGGTCGGGCAGTGCCTGTCTTGTGACATTCAGTGCTGTGGGAGCCCCAGGTCTCACCCTGTATCTGTTCTCTTCACAGCCCAGTACTTCGCCAGCACCATGATCATCGTGGGCCTCTCGGTGGTGGTGACGGTGATCGTGCTGCAGTACCACCACCACGACCCCGATGGGGGCAAGATGCCCAAGTGGGTACGTTCCCCCCCACCCCCAATGGAGTCAGAGCCCCTCCCTAAAGGAGGCGCCTCCTAGGGTTTATCTATTTTAAAAATCACACACAAAAAATGGGCATTCCTAAAGAAATAGCTTTGTTTTTGGATTTCCTCACCCATCAGCAGGTTTTTGCGAAGCATGCAGTCATGGTGTGCGTGTTCCTGGATGCCCCATGGCACTGTCTAATCCGATGCTGAGAGTAGGGCTCTCAGACTGGCTGCTCTGTGTGTTCTTCCAGCATGGTGTTTTGAGAAGCTAGTTTTGTTTTTGTTTTTTTTTTTTTGACGTGTGCCATGAAGCCCTGTGCTGCAGTTGGAAGCAACAGATGAGACAGACACGTAGCAACATGGTTGAGGCTTCGTAACAGAATGAGGAGTGAAAAGAGTAAGAAACAGAATGAGCTATGTACACATGTGTACATGCAGTACTTATAGGGATATCGTCCAACCAGAAGTCTATAAAACAAAGACTAATCATCACCAGTGGGGAAGGGGGAGGGGATAAAAGGGAACGGATGGAAACATAAAGGATTGCATCCCACAGCCTGTCAGCTTAGCCATCCCACAGCCCTGCCCAGCTGCTGGCACCATGCCCACCACATCTGTGGATGCTCATCCACCCAAGGATCCTCTCCTGCAGGCTCAGGTGTCCAAAGTTCTGTACCCACCCTTGCCTGGCAGTCAGGAAACGTTGATTAGAGCCTAGGGAGGGCCTGAGCTTTCCCCACCTCGCAGAAACCTAACCCAATGCCAGGGAAAGGTGCCCTGGCCCGCCCTTCCTCCCTTCATGTGGGCTCTGTAAAGCTTCCCCATCCTCCAGTCTGGAGAGCCTGGCTTAAGGATTTGGGGAGCTTAAAATGCCCTCACATCCCAAATGCTGCCTGTCTTTGGAGACCACTTGCGTCCCAGTTCAGAAGGGAATCTAGGAATCACCAGTAAGCAAAATGTAGCTGTAAGGGGTGAGATGCAGTCAGTTGCCCTCCAGGAATAGGGGATTTCTGGGCCTCCTGAAGCATTCATTATGCGGTGGTTTAGTTACCCAAATGCTCACTTAGCAACTTCTTAGAAATGCTTCACAAAATTACTGTTTCTTCTCAGAGTTTCTCCCACATGGCCCATTCCTCTCATATACTATTTAGTAAAGACTTACTTGTGAGCTGGCCATGGTGGTGTGTGCCTGTAGTCCTAGCTACCTGGGAGGCTGAAGTGGGAGGATCACGTGAGCCCAGGAGCTCCAGGCTGCAGTGAGCTATGATGATGCATTGCCCTCCAGCCTGGGTGACAGAGCAAAACCCCGTCTCTAATAATAATAAAAAAAAAGACTCACTTTTAGCTCATTACGCCAGCAGTAGTGTGAGCTTAGCTTACATGGTGACGTCTCACACACAGATCACATCACTGTGGTCCCTGAGGTTTGTTTTGTGAAGACCCCCCTGCTTTAAACACTGGGGTACATTTGTACTCATTCACCTGTATTTTTGTCTGACTTCCTTATAACCCTGACACACTTAGGAAAATGCGAGGCCAGAGGTGGGAGCCCTGAGAGCTGGGAAGCTTGTTTGTTTGCTGGTCTTTCTGTCTATCCATCAATCAGTTTGAAGCAGGTAATACATTTACCTGTTTCTAAAGTCAAAATAAAATTAAAGTTACAATTATACGTAAGGAAATCCTGCTCCCATTCCTGCCCCTTACCCTGCATCTGCCACCAATATTGATAACCATTTTAATGAATTCCTTCTTTTTCCTTCCAGTATTTATTTATGCAAATACAAAAACCTAAACACTTCTTCTCATTTCTTATAAGTATTTTGACTGATGAGAAGATAAGAGAATTAAGACATTGAGACACAAACCGATTTTTAATGACCTGGAGCAC
Organism: Ateles fusciceps; assembly: GCA_036589455.1. NCBI lineage: Eukaryota > Metazoa > Chordata > Mammalia > Primates > Atelidae > Ateles > Ateles fusciceps. The sequence continues at coordinate 70,048 of JAZHEH010003066.1, forward strand.
TCCACTGCTCTAGAAAAAATCTTAATTAAGAGCATATGCTAATTATTCACCTCTCAGCATAAAAGCTTATTAAAACCAATTGGCTGCAAATGAAAGATGAAGCTTATACATTTCTCCTGCTTTAGATAACACACTGCGTTTTTCTTTCATTCCATGTGTATTTGAAACATAAACAGCCTCCGAGGGACTTTTATTATGATCTGTTGCTATGAAGAAGATACTGCCGGGTGCAGTGGCATTATGTGACATTTGCACAGGCAGAAACAAAACTGTAGCCTAACAGAAGAGGTCAAGAGCACGGCCAAGAGGATAATTTTATCTTTTAAATGCTTTGGCTTTGGAAGCTAAGGATTCAGGCCATGGAATTCAAAATAGACTTGGCAGTGTGGGGATCCTATGAGCTTGAGATGTGCACCAGGGGACGTGTAGACCCTGCCATGGAGGGAGAAGTGCTCGCTGCTGCTCGCTCCCCGTGTGCACAGCTGCCATAGCGTGCAGGCACACTCATGGCCCTGCAGCCTCCTGGGGGAGCTGGCTCGGGCTTTCTGGTGCCTTCCCAGAGGGGCTGGGCTAAAGTTAGACCTCATAGACCCTTTTACAGATGAGGCTGGGAAAGGCTAACATGTTAAGTGACATAACCACTTACTTACTCACTGTATGTCCTTGGGCCAGTTTATTAGCCTCTTTGCACCTCAGTTTGTTGGTCTGTAAAGTGGGGGGGGATTATACTCATTTCACAGGACCCTGAAAGGCCCAAGTGAGATGACTTGTTGCATGAGCCTTGTATGGAGGGCCCAGCTCATCCAAGGTTTCACATGTGGTCATATGTGCCCACTCTTTACTGATCCTAAAAAACACTCCAAGGTCAGCAGACCCAACCTTTCCAGGACATGCAGATTGCCGCCTGCTTGTAAAGTACAATGGGAAACAAAGTGTTATCTTTATAGCTGCAACGAAACTGATCTTATGCTTCCCTGTTCTTGTCCCCAAACCTGTTTTTTGCAGTTATTTTTGATAAGATGTTATAAAAAGATTACCAAGAATGAAAGCCCTGCAGATATGAACTGCACAACTTACTATCTGTATATTTCCTAAAGATAGGAACTATACCTCCTGGGTTACTGATGGAATTTCCCCACAGTCATAAAACAAAATGTAAATGAAATCAGGATCTGGATAATTTCAGGGAAAGGGCCCGCTTTTCACACACTTACCTAGGTAGGCTTGCAAGAATGCTTCTTTACCTAGATTGAGGCTTTAGATGTCTCCCTTCTATCCATGAGAGGCAAAACCCGGATAAACTCTATGGTTATTTTTCTCCAGCTTCTTTCATGCACTCTAGGACACACTTTAAACCAGTAGTTAGCAAACTATGGCCTAGGTGGCCAAATCCAGTCCACCAAGTGTTTTTGTAAATAAGTTATTTTAGAAAACATGGCCATCCATTTGATGCCTTCAATGCGTGCTACATCTGCCGAAATGAGTAGCTGCCTGGCCCTTTACAGAAAGTTTGCCAACTTCTGCTTTCAACTTTTCAAAGTACTCTCCCAGGGCCGGGTGCGGTGGCTCACACCTGTAATCCTAGCACTTTGGGAGGCCAAGGCAGGCAGATCATGAGGTCAGGAGTTCAAAACCAACCTTACCAATATGGCAAAACCCTGTCTCTACTAAAGATACAAAAAAATTAGCTGGGCATGGTGATGCACACCTGTAATCCCAACTACTTGGGAGGCTGAGGCAGGAGAGTCGCTTGAACCCGGGAGGCGGAGGTTTTGGTGAGCCAAGATCGCGCCATTGCACTCCAGCCTGGGCAACAAGAGCAAAACTCTACCTCAAAAAAAAAAAAAAAAAAAAAAGTACTCTCCCAGACATTATCTTATTCAGTATTCGTCGAAGCTTAGTGAGCTAGGTTAGAGGTTCCAAAACTTCCTTGGATTCATAGCATGTCAGTGTCTCAGGAAATTTTTCACAGAGCCCCTGGCTGAAAGAAATAATACCCAAGACTCTCTTTTTAAATAAATCAAAACACTTTAATAAGTATTTATGCCTTAACAATGTAGCCCCTATGGGGCCCAGCACCGCCTCTCAAATCTCAGGATCAGACTGGAGACCACTAACCTAGTTTCTGTTTCACAGGAAGTTCCTTGGTATTCGCTTTTTATCAGGGTAACTTTGAAAAACAGCTTCGCAAAGTGGTCACATCGTAAGAGATGTGGTAATCTGATGTTGGAAGCCCGAACTGTTTCAAGCCTCAAGTTCACCTGGTGTCTCATGGATGTCCTGGGGTTGCATTTGAGAAACTCTTTGTGAATTTGCAGTGGCTTTCCAGAATGCCTCACACAGTGTGTGGGAGCCAGAGTTAGGTCTGAAGGTCCACTGGATTACAGATGAACAAGGATCAGAGAAGGAAATTGACTTTCCCTTCTTACACAGCTCAGATAGCCTTCTCCTTCCTCAAGGCTGTCTTCCCTGAGATTGCAGTGTGCCTGCCCCGGAGAAAAATGTAGCTTGTTCTCAGGGTGCGTCAGTTTGAGTCTCTCCTCTCATTGAACTAAGTGCTTGTCACGCGCAGGCACTGCTTGCCTGCTAAAATCATCTGCTTTTTAATTTATTTTATTTTATTTATTTATTTATTTTTTTTGGTGCCGTGACATCTGCTACCCCCCAAGGACCCATGAAGCAGGCCTTGCCCTGTAGGATCTCGCTGCTGTCGGGATCAGCCGATGCCCGCCTGGGGGCCGCTCTTAACGTTCTGTTGTCTCCCCCAGACCAGAGTCGTCCTCCTGAACTGGTGCGCGTGGTTCCTGCGCATGAAGAGGCCCGGGGGAGGACAAGGTGCGCTCGGCCTGCCAGCACACGCGGCGGCGCTGCAGCCTGGCCAGCGTGGAGATGAGCGCGGTGGCACCGCCGCCCACCAGCAACGGGAACCTGCTGTACATCGGCTTCCGCGGCCTGGACGGCGTGCACTGTGCCCCGACCCCCGACTCCGGGGTGGTGTGCGGCCGCATGACCTGCTCCCCCACGCACGACGAGCACCTCCTGCACGGCGGGCAGCCCCCCGAGGGGGACCCGGACCTGGCCAAGATCCTGGAGGAGGTCCGCTACATCGCCAACCGCTTCCGCTGCCAGGACGAGAGCGAGGCGGTCTGTAGCGAGTGGAAGTTCGCAGCCTGCGTGGTGGACCGCCTGTGCCTCATGGCCTTCTCGGTCTTCACCATCATCTGCACCATCGGCATCCTGATGTCGGCTCCCAACTTCGTGGAGGCCGTGTCCAAAGACTTCGCGTAGCCGCGCCTGGTTCTGTACATGTGAGAAGCGCACAGATGGGCAAGGCCTTTGGCTTGGGGAGATTTGGGGGTGCTAATCCGGGACAGCATTAAACGTGACAACTCCGATGTTCCCGTAGGGCTGTCAGTCGTGTTGCTTATGGTTTCCTTGTTACTTTACGTAATAGGCTCTCAGCACCCTGTTCAGTACTCTCAGATGGGCTGACCGATACCCTTGGCCCGTCCGTGCTGTCGGTCAGCAGGGCCTCTGAGAGGTCATTTTGCCCATGAGCCCGCTGCCTGGAAAGCCCTTCAGAGAGCTCCCAGTGGCTCCTCACCGCCGGAATAGTTGGTTCTGCATGTCTGCATGCCACTTGCCATGAAGGTCTACCTGAAAATTCAACATTTGCTTTTTGCCTGTGTACAAACCTAGACTGAAGCTAAAATAAACCAGACTCACTAAATCCATTCCAACAATTGACTGGTGGAAGGAAAACAAAAAACTAAAACTAAAAAAACTAAAAACCAAATCTGCTAGCTTTTCTGCAATTCAACTTTTATTTTTATTTATTTATTTTTCTATCAAAGACAGTTGGTAGAGAAGCAGTTTTACATGGTTTCTGTGTTAGGAGAGAGAGAGAGACTGGGTCTTGCTAAGGTTGTTTTTACCAGCCTCCCTGGCTTCTGCAAACCTACCTTGTCAAGGAAATCAAAGGGACACGGGTTTCTGTTTATTCTGAACAAGGACCAGGCCCCATGGAGTGTCTCTGGTGGATCCCAGATAACTCCTAAATGTTGCTCTTAGACACTGAGGTGTTGAGCAAATCTGTTCTATTCTGCAGAACCCACAGGACAAATAGAGTTCTATTAGAATTAACAGCCCAAAAGAATAGCTAAAGCTAAGTGAAGCCATTTATGTGGGCTTTAAAAAAAATAATGTGTTAGCTGGAGTGGACTAGTCTTAGAAATGTGCACATCCATACAATGCACAGCATCAAGTGAACATGTTGCATATTCCTAGGCCCTTTCTGCATGTGTCGGGGCCAGGCAGCAGGGGCTGGGAGCTCTTCTGGTCCCCCACTATGGCAGGTGCCAGGAGGGGGGTGATGTGGCCCACCCCTTTTCTGGATACCTGGCCAGTGGCAGGCAGGTATCCAGGCCGCAGTGCTCTGGATAGGGAGGAGCTGGCAGACCGTCAGTGACTGACAAGCCAGCAACTCTAGGTTCTGGCCTTTGGGAATCTGCCTGCCCTGAGCCTGTCCACGACAGGTGCAGCCCAGAAAGCTGGCTCAAGGTCCATGGGTGGATTCCCTGGAGATGAGCAACTTGAAAACAAGAGAAACTGTAATTTTGAAACCTAACGGCTGATACAGCCCTTCCCTTAGAGTATCTAGCTGACAGTATCACTTTGCCTCTTCTCTTTCTTATTTTTTTAATGAGGTCAGAGGGTAATTTGCCAAGAAAGACCTCCTGTTCCATTGTATCATCCAACAGCTGCTCAGACCTCAAAATTGTAGAAGGCTTCTGAGCCCCTAGAGATTTTTAATTTGCTTCTAACCCTTGAGATGGGAACATCATGAGGGAAGATTTTATTTTCAGAGTTGAATAAATCATATGTGTTTTTCCAGCCATCCAGCTCACTCATTTCTGGGTAACGCACATGAATTTATTTGCACTAGAGGAAGGTGGAAGCTTATGTGTATTCAGGTGTGTGTGTGTGTGTGTGTGTCTGTAAGTGCACAAGTACCTGTGTGTGTGACTTAAGAGAAGAGACCTCACTTACAAGAAAGTTGATGATGGATCAGGGCATTCCAGCCTCAGGCGGTTTGGAACAGGATCTTCCAGCAGTCACTCCTTCCACATGCTATGGATGAACATGCACAAGATTTTTTTTTTTCCTATTACAATGTCTTTAGAAACAAGTAGAAGTGTTTCGATATATAAAGGGAATGCCTCATGTCTTATCATTATCCCAAAATTGATCCCTCTCACATTTTTGCTTAAAAAAGAAACCTTTTGGGGTTTGTACAGGAACACATAAAATGCAAACCAAAGTTGTGCATATTTTGACCCCTCAAATAACTACTCTGTCATTTAATAAAGTAATAATAGGGAATAGATGTGCTCATAGTTAGAAAAGCATAAGTGGTTAAAAACAACAGCCTCCCATACTGCCTCTTTTCTCTCTCAGAGAGGACCACTAATGAGCTTCTAGGGGCATTTCTAGAAAGGAAGAAAAGGTAAGAGGCCAAAGAGAGAGGGATGGGGCATGGAGAGAGACATCCCTTCCCGGCACTAACGCTCTGTGAAGTGCTCTGCACCTTGCATTCTTCACGTGGTGTTTCGTTTTAGAGGTCGTCCCGTAATAACATGTAAAGATCTACCTCATTCCTCCTAATAGCTGCTTAGCATTCCATTGTCTCAGCAGACTGTCATTTATTTGAATAGCCTTTTACTGGTGAACATATGGATATTTCCAGTCTTTATTTTTATATACAAATCTATAATTGGCATGTTTGTACATACATCTTGACATACTTTCGTGACTAAAGCTTGGTGTAAATTCCAACTTAGAAATGGAATTGCTGCATTTTAAGGTTATGTGTATTTAAAATTTTGATAGATATTGCCAGATAATCTTCAAGAAACGGATCAATGGATGTGACTCCATCAAGAGTACAATAAAAGGCCCAATTCCTCAGCTTTCTATGATAGCACGGGGTATTTTCAACCTTAATGTTTTCCCCAATATAACTGGTGAAACATGATATTTAGGAATATTCTGATTTTGGTTTATTTTATCATGTGTAAAAATGGAACACTTTTTCAAATTTTTTTGTAATTTTAATTTTTATAAATTTATATCTTTTACCCACTTCCTAATTGGGTTATTTGGCTTTTTCTTAATTAATTTGCTCGTGCACTTTGGGACATTTTTGTCTTATGTCTTTAAAATTTTTTTTAATCATTTGTCTTTTGATGTTATTTATTGATTTCCTTATTTATTGGCATAGAGTTTAAATTTTTATGTTGTCAATTTATCAATATTTTTCTTGGTCAATTGTGGGATTCGTTTCCAGTTTTTAAAAGCCTTCCTCATCCTGAGATTATAAATAAATGTACTCATATTTCTTTCTGAAACTTTATGGTTTTATTTGCTTATTTCACATCTTCTGACTCCTTGGAATTCATTTGTTGCAGGAAATGAGGGAAAGAACCATACTTTTTCCTTCATATGGTGGCCAGTTATATCAATTACTATGAAATAATTCATTTCTGAAATACAGTCATAGTGTTTTCCCCCACTTCTTCAAAATGGAGCCTTATTTGTAAAGTAAATTTCTTTAAGTGTTTGTTTGGTTCTATTTCTGTTCTGTTTATTTATCTCTTTATGAATGCCTTTAATTTCTAAAGCTTTATTCATACTAATATCAGTACTTTCAAGTCAACACTCCCTTCAGCACTGAATCTCTCTCATGTGAATCTTTTTTTAAAAAATTAGAGTCACAGTGAATTTACAGATTGAGTCTTCCTATTCAAAAGCATGAAATCTTGTGTTTAAGTCTAATTTTCTGTAACTTAGTAGTGTTTTATGATTTTCCTCACTAAGATCTTATGAATTTATAATTGCTTATTTCCAGATGTTTTATCATTTGGCTGCCATTTCCAATGTGATGATTTATTCCACTTTATTTTCTATTTTATCCCAATGTATAAGAAAGTAGTTGGTTTTCATGTATAAATGTTACAATCAGCCACAGATTGTAATTCCTACTTGTTTCTAGGATTTCCTTTTGACTTCTCTTTTCCAGTGTTTCTTTCTTGAATCTGGTTGCATTTGAGATCGGTGTTGAGTAACCATCAACTGGCATACTTATCTTGTTCTTGACAACAGTGGGATGTTTTAATGTCTCAACGTTTAACTTGTATGAAGACATGTATTTTCCTTGCCATAATAAAAAAGTACCTGTGTGTTCTCAAACTATCAAGGCTCTCTGGGGGAAATACAGATGTTAGATTTTTATCAGAACCTTCTCAGTATCCAGAGGGAATATCAGAAGGTCTTTTCCTTTGCTCTAGTAGTATGTTTAATTATATTAATAGAATCCTTAAGACCAAATCTTTAGTATATTCCTGAGATGTTCTTTACTTATTAGTATCATGACTTTGGTTATCAATATTTATAATTAAGATTAATCATTCTACAGCTTGCTTTTGTGTGCTTTTTTGTCCACATTTGATTTAAATTGATGCTGACTTAGGAAAAGAAACCTCTATATTCTATAACCATCTATTGGTTTTGAATTATTTTCTATTTAAGTGTAAAAGAACTAGCTGGGGCTGTCTGGGCCTGCTGTGGTATATTTCTGGATTTCTCTCATCAGGCAGGTTATTATTTTTAAGGGGGTTTTTTTTTTAGGTCCTCGAGCTCTTCTGGAGACCATTTTAATTATATTTTTTAAAATAAAATTAATTCCATCCACATTTCAACATAGTTGCGTAGTTTTGCAGTATAGGCACTTCAGGTGTTTTATTTCCTCTGTGTTTGTGGTTATTTCTCCTTTTTCCATTTGTAATTATATGCATTTCTCCCTTCTCCTGTGTTTATTTATTTAGCTTGCCATGAGTTTTATTGGTTTATATTCTTAGACATCGGACCCTTAGACTTAGTAGTTTGGGGACCTGTCTGCAGGGTCCTGGGGGTCCCTGTGCTGACCCCGCCCTCCCAGGTGACAGCAGGAGGCAGCGTAGCACAAGCCACAACCTTGCAGGAGCATCCCCAGCCCCGGACGTGGCTCAGCCGTTCCCCTGGGCCCTGGGAGCCTGTGGGGCAAACTAGTCAAGACCGCACAGGTGGGTTAGATGTAGCTGCTCATTGCACTCGCCAGAAGATTTAAGCTGAGCCCTCTGAAGGTGCACACCTCAGGAAGTAACTCTTACATAATTTAACTTTTTCTCATTCTTTCTTTTTTTTGTGGCACAAAACCTTCCCAGCCTCCCTAGACCTTCTGTCCATCAAAACGTTTCTAACCTCACCATGGATGGCTCCTTTTCTTTCTTTTGAGACAGAGGCTTGCTCTGTTGCTAGGCTGAAGTGCAGTGGTTCAATCTCGACTCACTGCAACCTCCACCTCCCAGGTTCAAGCGATTCTCCTGCCGCAGCCTCCAGAGTAGCTGGGATTACAGGCGCCCGCCACCATGCCCAGGTAATTTTTGTATTTTTAATAGAGATGGGGTTTCACCAAGTTGGCCAGACTTGTCTCGATCTCCTGACTTCCTGATCCGCCTGCCTCAGCCTCCCAAAGTGCTGAGATTACAGGCGTGAGCCACCGTGCCCGGCCCGATGGCTCCTTTTCTAATTACTGTTTATTTCATCTCCATATTCGTTTGACCTTCTAATGCAGTAGCTTGTCCTGAGTTGGGGAAGGGGCCTCAAAGTCATGGCCCCTGGGGGATGGGGCTCACAGATTCTATCTTGCTGAAACTCTTTGTGGTCAGACGCCCCCGTGCCTGCACACAGCTGGCTTCAGAAGGCAACCTTTCTGCAGTGCTGCAGGTCACACGCTTGTCTTCTCTCCATGGTCACATGTCACATTTTGCACAGCTTTCTAAATTTCCTTTTTTCTCTTCCAATAGCCTTCTTGCCATTTCCTCTGCTGCTGTGTTAGAGTTCTGTGAGTTCGCCTTCTGATTAATACTTCCCATCAATAAATTATGTTTTGTAATTCTTAAATTTCTGCTTTTATTTTTAATATTTTCATTCTATTTTTTGAAATGATTGTATATTTTTAAATTTTGGCAAAATATACATAACATAAAATTTACTACTTTAACCAACTTTAAATGTACCACCAGTGGCATTAAATACATTCACATGTGTGTAATCCTCACAGCCACACATCCCCAGAACTCTTTTCACCTTCCCAGATTAAACCCCTGACACCAGCTTCCCAATCGAATTCACCTCCCCCAAGTCCCTGGCAACCACCATTCCATTCTCCTTTTGGTCCTTTTATTTTTGTTTTTTTGAGACAGAGTCTCATTCTGTCACCCTGGCTGGAGTGCAGTGGTGCAACCTCTGCTCATACAACCTCTACCTCTTGGGTTCAAGCGATTCTCCTGCCTCAGCCTCCCAGAGTTGCTGGGATTACAGGCACGTGCCACCAAGCCCAGCTAATTTTTGTATTTTTAGTAGAGACAGGGTTTCACCATGTTGGCCAGGCCGGTCTCGAATTCCTGGACTCAAGTGATCTGCCTGCCTCGGCCTCCCGAAGTGCTGGCATTACAGGCGTGAGGCACTGTGCCCGGCCTTCTTCTGGTCTTTATAAATCTGACTAGGTACCCGATACAAGTGGACTCATACAGTATTTGTCCTTTTGTGACTGGCTTATTTCACTTAGCATCATGTCCTCAAGAGTCATCCATGTTATAGGTTCTCTTCTACTTTTATTTTGTTGTTGTTTTTCTAAGGTAGTTAGTAGATGCCTAATCCATGTGTTTCCAATTATTCCTTTCTAATTTAATCAGAGAAGTATTTTCAGCTCTGCATTTTATTCTGATCAAAGCTTTACCAGCAGTCCATATGTCTTAAATGCAATGTTTTTATTGGTATTTTCTGGATATTCTATATGGTCAATTTTTGTACCTTCTTCAAATAGACTTTTTTAGTAAAGGCTAGTCGAGTGAAGCAGCAGTGGAAATGGAAAAGGAGCAAAGAAACCTGTAACAGGCTGTCATCAATTCCTTGTACACCCCACTGCACTCAGACCAGCCTGAACTGAGCTGTGTTGATTTTTTAAGTTTCCACATTTTTTAACTTAAAAATTAATTTCTAGTTATATCACCGTATGCTTTAAGCACAATGCCTTTGGTACTTTTTCTAACATTTTTAATGTGCTGAGGTGTTTCTGAGGGGTTTGTACGATCAGTGCCTGTGAATGGGTCCCTCTTTGAGAAGGACCTGGGCGGGTGTCTGGGAGCTCCACCCCCAGCCTTGCTCACTGGCCTGGCGGGGCCACGCTCCCTGTCAGCCACATTCCTCCTTCAATCGTCCTTCCATTTACCATAGGATGTTAACAAAGAATAACAGATTTTTTCATTTTCAGTAATTACCTTGAATTCACACTTGTCTGCTTTTAAAACCAGCCCCACTTATTTCTTTTGCTGAGATGCCTCCCTCGTTTGTTCTTACACTCACAGAACCACCTCCTGCCTCCACGTGTGTGGGGTTTTCCCCACACCAACCCATTCTCCAGCACCAGCTGGGCGTCCTACAGTTCAGCTCAACTCTGACACTAACTGGAGTTAGTGCTGGCTCCACAGGGGAGGGGCTCAATTCCCAGGACTGCGCCGCTCAAGATGCCAGTTTTAAGTGGTGGGTCTCCCAGGTCACCCACAGCTTCTGTCCAACTTGGCTAGAAATTGGAGGTTCCCATAACTCCCTTCTTAGGTCCAGTCATTTGGTAGAACAGGCTCAGAGAACCCAGGGGGAACACTGCTATGTTTACCCACTTCTTATAAAGAATACCCAGGGGGAACACTTTGCTATGTTTATCCACTTCTTATAAAGAATATTCTTATAAGAATAAAGCTTCTTATAAAATGGGAGCAACGCATAGGTAAAGGCATAGTGGGGGGTGGGTATAGAGCTTCCATGACTTCTCCAGGAGCACTACCACGTGTTCTCCAACCCTCAAGCTCCTGCACCTGTACTTAGGAATTTTTAAGGAGGCTTCATCATGTAGGCATGATTGATTATTGATTCAATCTCCAGCTCCTCTTTCCTCCCTGGAAGACGGGGTGTGGGGCTGAAAGTTCCAAGCTTCTAATCGTGGCTTGGTCTTTCTGATGACCAGCCCTCATCTAGGATCCCACCAAGAATTGTTCATTAGAACAAAAGATGCTCCTATCACCCAGGAAATTTCAAGGGATTGGAAGCTCCACACCAGGAACCCAGAGATGCTCCCAACAAATATGAGGACAAAAGATGCTCCTGGTACCCCATCACTCAGGAAATTACAAGGGTATTAGGAGCTCTAGAGACACAGACCACTCTGTATTTCTTATTATTTTATACTCATAATTGTGTGTTTAACCTTTTTTGGGATAGGCACTTTGTTTTAGGTTTATTTATCTTGGATCTGCACTTATATTTTTAATACATATTGCTGATATACTTGGTTTAATATCTTTTCATACCTGTAATTAATATTTCTTTTGCATTCTTTTTGTTTTTTTAATCTCCCCCTTCCTCTGATATATGTGCAATCCTTTTGTTAAAATGAAAGATTTATTGCTTTTATGTGCTCAAGTGGTTACCTATATAATTTTACATCATATAATTGAACCTGATATTTCATGATTTATCAACCTGACAGTTTCTATTAATTCCCTACTTCTCACTTCAAACCCCAATAGATTATTAGTTATCTTTTAGTTTTTAGGTTTTCCGCAGGTTCCTTATACAACACTCGGTGATATGTTTTAATATTTAACAATTCAGAGGAGAATCTGTTGACACTATTGAGAAAAAACTGAAAGATGTTTAATAGGGTGGGCAATTCATTCACTCTCGTGGTCATCTTCCCTTTCCTCACTTTTCATAGTGTAATTATCTTTGTCACTTTTACAAAGTCACGAGTTATAACATTTACTTTCTGAAATTAATTTCCTGCCATCACATACATGGTATATTTATTTATGCAAAATGAATTTTCCTTCTTTTTCCTCATTCTGGCCAGAATATGCAATGAAGTGTTTTATGCCTCTGATTCCCAGTGGAAGAGCTACAATTCTTCCTCTATGATGGTAGCTTTGTTATTTTTGGCATCGGCTATTCTGTTTCCTGCTGTTTACAGTTTGGATGGGGTTTTTTTTGTTTTTACCCGTTCTGAAATGAGTTTTTGCTCTTCAATTTGTTTCCAAAGCTATACAATTTACCTTTCATTTTGTTTTTCTACCTTTTAGCTCTTTTTTTATTAAAATCAATTTCTTATTGATTTTAAATGTTCTTACACAACATTTTGGAGAACTTTCTTGCATGGATTCAGTTATATATTTTGCTGCAGAAGGAAATCCGTGTCTGTCTTTACAGGCCATGGTCCACCCTTTCTTTAGCGTTCACCTGCAGTGTGTTTGCAGGAATGCCTGGACGTTTATTTCACTCTTACCTTTGCTTAAATTAGGCAGCTTTGTGCACACCTTTGAATTTCTCTGAAAGAGCAGGTCTCTGAGCCGCTTTCAGACTGCACTCCTTCTTCCTGCTCTTCTGGCCTGGGGTTCTGAGAGGAAGGCCAGCCCCCAGGATGGACAGCCAGGTGTTTCTGTCTTTACCTTGTTGCTGATGCTGTTGGTCTGTTAGTGACTCATAACATTTTAGGCATTACCCTGGGAGGAGATCTATATTATTATTTATTGCTCTAATTCATGAAATTCTGGGTCTTTGGGGTGAGAGAGTTGTTATTCAGCTTTCTCAGTTAGCTATGTACTCCCAGTGAAATTTCCTAACCTCTGACCTCACACCCTTCAACCTCCAGTCAGGACAGACAAAATGTCCACGGATTTGGCTGTTAGGCCTGGTAGTTGGAGGGCTGGTGGGAGCATGAATTTGGTGACAGTCGCATCCCCTTTCCTTCCCGCCCATAGGGGAGACAGCTGAAGAGCTCCCTCCCGTGGCTTTCCTGCCTCTGCCCAGATCCCTGGTGGCAGTGGGGGCTTCTGAACTCATGGGCTCGCTTAAACTTTTTCCCTCCAACTTATAGCTTTTCTTCTCAATCAGCCTCGCTCCAGACTGGCAGCATGGGGTGGGGAGAGGGAATCTGCTATTCTGGTTGGAGGCACAAGCGGGGCGGGTGGCAGCGATTCAGGGTCTGTCCTTTGCGGGTGCGCACCACCCTCTTCCCTCTGTCCTCTTGGCCGCAGCGCTTCGAAGAGTGTGATGGGAGGCTCCCGCACTCTGTGTTGCTGCTGTTCTTTGCTTTTGTTGCTTTTCTGGGCAGCGACATCTCTGATCCTGCCTTCCTCCACTCGCAACATGTTGATAAAGTCACTGACCACACATTCTGGGCAATGGGTAACAATGGAGAGAGTGTGTGATGTCTCGGCACCAACGCTGCTGGTAAACTATATTCCCAGTAATTGTAGAAGATCATGGCAGATGCTTTTCACTTCATGTTGAAGCTGTTCGTCTTTACAATGAAGGACCTTATGAAGCTGTGGAGCTTAATCTTTTTCCAACTATATTTGCCCCCTTTTCTTTCTGTGGTAAATGAAAATAGCCAAGAATTTGCCAGTTAGTATCTTTTTATTAATATTAATAGTGTAGCTGTTTTTCCAAACATATTACTTTGAACTATCATTTAAGATAAAGATCGTCTTGGTGAAATTAATCCTTCGGGGTTAAAGTGGGGATATGTTTTCCTCCTGCACGTTTTGCTTATTACCATACAGTTCCCCATCTGTGGTGTTGCTTTTTTTTTCTTTTTTTTTTTTTTTTTTGAGACAGAGTCTCGCTCTGTTGCCCAGGCTAGAGTGCAGTGGCATGATCTTGGCTCACTGCAACCTCCATCTCCTGGGTTCAAGTGATTCTCCTGCCTCACCCTCTGAGTAGCTGGGATTACAGGTGTGAACCACCACATCCAACTAATTTTTGTATTTTTAGTAGAGATGGGGTTTGGTCAAGCTGGTGTGGAACTCCTGACCTCAAATGATCCTCCCAGCTCGGCCTCTGAAAGTGCTGGGGTTACAGGCGTGAGCCACCACGCCCAGCCTGTGGTCTGTGATTTCAGGTGTCTGTGGTCAACCACAGTGAGAAAATAGGTGAGGGCGATAAGATGTTTTGTGACAAAGACCACGTTCCCATAACTTTCATGACAGTATATTGTTACAATTGTTCTATTTTATTATTAGTTACTGCTGTTAATCTCTTGCTGTGCCTACTTTATAAATTAAACTTTATCATAGGTACGTATGTACAGGAGAAAACATATGTAGGGTTCACTACTACCCAAGGTTTCAAGCAGCCCCTGTGGGTCTTGGAATATCTCCTCTGTGGATAAGAGGGCACTGCAGTGCAATATCAACTTCTGTTGTATTTTTCAAACATCATCATGCTCAGGAAATTACCATCCACTTGGAATATAATACCATCCACTTGAAATTATAAGTCCCAGCCGTACTTCAGCATGCCCCCTGTTCCCTGGTCAACCTTGTTGGTTCTCTGGCTCCTGTGTGACCACATGAAACCCCCGCCAGCATCCTCATTGCCAAGCCCTGGGTGCTGTCTGGAGAGGGGTTTGTGCTTAGTCTCTTAAGAAAACAGTGCCTCAAATCCTTTGTGGAAAAGACAAGTTCATGCTATTCAATTAGATTCAGAATTTCCAAATTACAGAAGCTCAGAGCTCATCTATGGCATCAGGTTCCAAACATTTTTTTTTTAAGTTCAAGTGGAAAAGATAAGAAGATTTGTTCCAGAGTCAGGTCTGGGGGACTTTGGTGTCTGGCCGTAAAGAGAAATTATGAAGGAGTCATTTTGAAAATTGATCTTGGTATGTACTGGGGCCTCCGCCAAAGAGTCTTGGGCTCAGGAGGCAGGGGGTTGGCCAAGGGGATGGGGGCTCATCCGCGTGTCTGTGACTTGGGGAGACGGGGACCCTGCTGTCAGGAGGAGCAGGAGCGGCAGTGGCAGGGGCCAGTAGTAGGTGTTTTCTTCCAAGTTCCCTGAGCTCTCTTGAGATTCTTCCAGACTCCTGAAAATAACTGGGCAGAGGCGAGCCAAAGCTAACTGGCTGAGCCAAGCCGCAGCTGAAATTCAGATTTCACATCGATGTGACCCCACTGGACTGCAGGCTGAGATTGAGTACATTCACCCGAAACATGTGAGACCCTGTTGTGGTCTGAATTAAGAGTCTTCAAATTTACATGTTGCAGCCCAACCCCCGCACCTCAGACTGTCATCTTATTTGGAGACAAGGCCTGTAAAGAGGTAATGGAGTTAAAATGGGCCACAACAGTAAACCTTAATCCATTCTGACTGGTGTCCATATAAGAAGATGAGGTTAGGAGGCAGACACAGAGGGGGTGGCTGTCTGGGGCACAGGGACAAAACAGCCATCTACAAGCCGAAGAGAGAGGCCGCAGGAGAAACCAGCCCTGCCCACCGCGATCTGGGACGTGCAGCCTCCAGAACTGTGAGGAAATGCAGGTCTGTGTCCAAGCGCCCCAGGCTGTGGCACTTCATGTGGCAGCCCCATCGACTAAGACAGGCATCTGTCAGGTGCTGGCCTCTCTGCCAGACACAGGGAGTGCAGACGTGAGAAAGCCTCTCTTAGCTGGAAGGAGCTCGTTCTTAGAAAGGGAATTAGGTATAAATACATAAGGGCCACACAGGGACGGATCCAGCCTTGGACAATAATGGAGGACTTCCTAGAGTCGGTGGTGCCTCAGGTAAAATCAGATGGGGGTGCTGAGGCCCACCCCAGTGACTTGCCCAGCCTCATGCAAATAGCTGTTTGAACTGGGACTGGGAATTCAACATCCTGAGGCTGCTTTGGTTAACGCCAGCTCACTTTGTCCTGTCTTCCTTGGAAATGGCAGGGAATGGAGATTGGAGGCCTGTGTTTCAGGGTCTGCGGTGGAAGGGGATGTAGACCCTCTGGCTGACTTGATTCAGAGTATCCAGTCTGTATATGCTGTCCTCTGTCCCTATGAAAATTTTTGGCTAAAATCATCTTGCTTTGAAAGGTTAACTCTTTAATACCATGATTCCTGGAACACTAGTGTTCCCTAAAACTGCTTTTCCTTGAGGCATGAGCAGGGCGGGGGCTGAGAATGAACATCCCCGAGGGCCTTGCAGTCCAAGCTTCCTGTGGGGTGTTTTAGGGCTGAGTTAAGGCACTACAGCCAGAACAAGCGTGCTGGGTCCTGACTCTGAAAACCTCTCTCTAAGGCACCCAGGCTTGGCGATTCTGTTTCCTCTGCACTCTCTGTGCTGTCTCTAGCACAGTGATTAAACACGGTGGCCCACGAAAACGACCTCACCTTCAAATCCAGCTCCGCCCTCTGCTGACTGACCTCCAGCAGGCCGCCCACCTAATCCAAACCCCAGTGTCCCCCACATTAAAGAAGGAGTGACTAATCGTAGTACCTGCCAAGACAGTCTCCAGGACAGCCCAGAGCACAAGCAGCGCTCAAAAATGTCAGCTGAGTTTATGTTCCGCAGGATCAAGCCTCACTCCTCCCACACAGGAGGTGCCAGCTTCTTGTTTTAAATAACAAAGAGGCGTTCCTTTGAAGTTCAACAAATTCCTCCTGCCACCTTGACAATGACATCCAGTAACACACTCTCTGGTGAGAAAAAGAAAAGTTTAGAAAGACATTGTCAGTTGTCTCTTCCTAAGTGACATTTCCCTGGACCCAAATACCAAAAAGCACACGTCAGAAATAAAGGGGCTAGGCCGGGCACGGTGGCTCATGTGTAATTCCAACTTTGGGTGGCTGAGGTGGGCAGATTACCTGAGGTCAGAAGTTCGAGACTAGCCTGGCCAACATGGTGAAACCCCGTCTCTACTAAAAACACAAAAATTAGCCAGGTGCCGGGGTGCATGCCTGTAGTCCCAGCTACTTGGGAGGCTGAGGCAGGAGAATCGTTTGAACCCGGGAGGTGGAGGTTGCAGTGAGCCGAGATCGTGCTACTGCACTCCAGCCTGGGTGACAGAGGAAGACTCTGCCTCAAAAAAAAAAAAAAAAAAGGAAAAGAAAAGAAAAATAAAGAAAAAAAATACAGGGGCTTTGGCAGTGGGTCTAGGAGGAATCTGGTGAGGTCATTAGGGAGGGGTCATTACACATGAAAAGCAGCGGAGACTGTTCCCTGAGTGAGTGTTTGTTGAATGCTTTTAGGACATGAGATGAGAAGGGGGAGAAACAACCACGATGTGGAGCCGGAGGTCGGTGGGCAGCTGTGAACTAGTAATGGAACATTGATGCAAGCCAAATGGGAGGAGTGTTTGGGTGGGGGGGATGGCCTATGAGAGGAGAGCAGAGGGGACGGGGTTGGGCGAGTCCCCAGAGGCAGCGCCTGCTGCACCTTGAGAGGTGTGCATGAGAGGAAGACCAGAGAGGGCCAGGGTGGGCAGGGTGGCGGTGGGCAGGAGGAGCAGTGGGGGGGAGATGGCACTGTGGGGGTCTTCGGGATCTCTCAGTGCTTTCCCTAAGAGTGGTGGGGTGACTGAAGGCTCTGGGCCAGACGATGGTATAATTCAGTTGCCTTTAGATTCTGGAAAAAGAACCAGAAGGTACAGCATGTTCTTTCCACTTCTGCCCTAAACTGTGTGGAGCCCCATGCTGGGAGACTGACCAGGTGTGGCAGTGGGAGCTGGATCTCCCTCCAGTCTTAAGGTGAGATGTAGGATATGATTTTATTGTTCAGACACAAGATGGAAAACGGCAGCCGACAAGACGTGGCTGATGAGTGAATAACCTGATCAAAGGGCTGGGACAGAGGATTGGGAGGAAAAGGTGTTGAAAGAGGATCTCAAGGCATTTTCTGGGAGAGTATGATCTAAATAAAGTGTCTTCTCTGTCTCCCCAGGGGAATGTTTGCTGGCCCTGCAGAGCCCCTCAGTCACTCACTTGCTGCAGATGGGGGGGCAGAATCCACCGGAGCCATGTGAACGGGGACACTTTGCTATGAAGAGTGGTTACACAGGCAAAGGCACCCGCCCCAGATGGAGTCAGTGAGGGCTTTCAGGTGTGACAGGCAAAGGCACCCACCCCTAAATGGAGTCAAGTGAGGGCTTTCAGGTGTGACAGGCAAAGGCACCCGCCCCTAAATGGAGTCAAGTGAGGGCTTTCAGGTGTAACAGGCAAAGGCACTCGCCCCTAAATAGAGTCAGTGAGGGCTTTCAGGTGTAACAGGTAAGCACGGCAGTGGCTGCCAGCCCTGGGGCTGTGAGGAAAGGGCTGAGATTTCCCAGGGTTTCATTTATTTCAAGAGAACCTGTCATTGCTGAAGCATTTTTAATGGCAGCTACCTTAGAACCCTTGTCAGATAATTCCAACACCGGATACTTGGTAGCAGCTGAGCGTGGCGCTGATGCTGGCGGTGATTTCTGCACCCTTGGAATGATGGTGAGTTTTCAGTTGTGTGATGGACGTTCTGCCTGTCATGTTAGGTGACCTGGGTCCCCTGTGACTCTTTTGCTTTAGAAGGTAGTGGCCTGTTTAGGTTTGCCACATGGATCCTGGCCCATCTTGCAGGCTGTGGTTCCACTGGCATCTAATTTCCAGAGTCGCTGTGTTGTTTTCTTCTGCTTGGTTTATCTGGGGTCTTTGTGACTCTCAAGATCCCTGCTGATGTGGCCTGAGGAGAAGACTGAGTTTCCCCAGGCTGCACCCCGAGTGTCTCAGTGGGGCCCAAGGCTCAGGCTGCCTGAAGAAGAGGCTTGGATCCCCTGCAGGTTTCCCCCCCACCCCCACCAGGCATTTCTGGGTGGGGGAGGAGGGGCTGTCAGTACTTGAGGAGGAGAGCTTCCCCCAGGGCCTGGTATGTGGAGAGGACTTCAGGTCCCTCCCCCGTCAGTGGTGCCAGGCTGGCCTGGTATTGTCAGAGGGCCCTGTTCCATCAGAGTGGGAGCAAGCCCAGCTGGCCGCCATGGGTGCTAGGCTGGGGTCACCTTCTGTTGGACTTGGGGACATAAAGCACCCTGTCGCTGTGCCTTCCTTCCCCTTCTGGGGTCCCCAAACCAGCCCCGTCTTCCTCTGATCACCTTTAGTGTTCTGGTTGCCTCTGAGCCGGGTTGCTGGTTGTGCTTTGAGCAGCAGGGAGGGAGGGGCCTGCTCATCTAGTTGGGACCAGCAGTGAGAGGGGGCTTCTGTATTCCTGAGGGGAAGGTGGGCTGTCTGGAAATGCTTGTGGAATGAAGTGTTCAGGTGCTGGAGAGATACAGGTGCAGCTCGTGGACACTGGCTGCCTAACTTAGGGAGCTACCTCGCTGTAGGAGTGTTTGGGGGAGTGAGTTTCCCGGGAACCGATGGAGACAGACACAGTCAGCCCCCTGTGGTCTCCCAGGATTTGGCTCAGTGGCTGTAACACATCATTGCACATTTGTATATGGCAAGACTTGAAGGCCTTTAGCCCAAGACCCTTTTATTACCCTTCCTTTATGCATCCTATAATTTGAAATGTCATCTCCACCAAATTATTCCTTCCCAGCATTTCTAGAGAAAGAAATTTAATGAAACATTATTCAGTAAAGTCCCATAGTAAACAAGAACACTCAGTGCTAACTTAGTCCTGGTGTTCATTGGTTATTATTGCTCTGTTGTAAGAAAGACAAAGGTGGCCCCTGATATGCAGGAGCTGGCCCAGTGCCCACAGCTGGGCCTTGCTCCTGATGAACATAAGCAGCTCAGGGAACATCATCCTCAGGGAGGCCACTTGTGAGCTGTGATGGATTAAGACGAGAACAAGGGCACCATGTCGCTAGGTCTGAACACAGACCAGGCAAGAACGTGGTTCCATCCATAAAACTGACTCAACGTCCCACTCTCCTGGCTCATGCGAGTGAGTACTGCTGCTTTATAATTCGATAGACTGGGTAAAGAAAACGTGGCACCTATAGACGGTGGAATACTATGCAGCCAGAGAAAAGGATGAGTTCATGTCCTCTGCAGGGACATAGATGAAGCTGGAAACCACATTCTCAGCAAACTGACACAAGAACAGAAAACCAAACACCTCATGTTCTCACTCATACGTGGGTGTTGAACAATGAGAACACATGGACACAGGGAGGGGAACATCACACACCGGGGTCTGGGGGGTTGGGGGCTAGGGGAGGGATAGCAGGTGATGGGGGGGATTGGGGGAGGGGATAGCATTAGGAGAAATACCTAATGTAGATAACGGGGCGATGGATGCAGTAAACCACCACCATGTCACATGTATACCTATGTAACAAACCTGCACGATCCGCGCATGTGCCCCAAAACTTAAAGTATATAATAAATTTTAAAATAAAATAAAGCCTGCCACTTGGCTCTAGATAAGATTAACTCATGTGTAGCATCCCCTTCTTAAACAACACCAAATCTGGAGCAAAGCCCCTTCCTTGGACGCTCTCCCCCAGATCACCCAACGCAAGCCCCAGTTCTGAAATGAGTCCTGGCAAACACCCCCCTGCCTGATACACCCCACAGTTCCCGCTGGTGTGCCCTGTTCGTAGTCTCTCTCCCTCCAACAGATAATAAACACAACTCGTTCAACTATAGGCCTATTCCCCCAGGTCTTTGGCTGGAGGACATTTTTCACTTATAGGATTCATGGGCTAATTTCCACAGGTCTTTAGGCATTGGGAAAATAGCTTACATTTTCCACCTTACCTGGCCACTGGCTCCCTGATGGCATAATTTCAGGATTAAACCCTAGGATTTACAGCTTACGATTCTGGAACACTCAGGATGTTAACTTCCCAGCTCAGAATATCCTTGCATTTTTTTGTGGTGTCTGGTAAGACTAGGGGTGACCTCATGAAGGTACAAATCATACGTTCTTCATTAATTAATCTGATGATTCCACTAATGACAAACGAAAGCCACCCAGGCCTTTCAATTTCCCTTCCCGGCTCTCCTGCTGTTTGGCCAAAAGACACACACATTGCTGATTTTCAATGACTATTTATCTGCATTCAAAGAACATTATTCAGAAAACAAAAAGAGACATTATAGTGGGTATTTACCAGCATCATGTTCATGGAATGGGCCCAAAATTGTTAACTTCACATGCACATTAGCACAAAACAAAATAATAAATAAATAGATAAAACTTACTCTATCTGGTTACAGAATTTTGGCAAAATGGCACTGAATGGGGCTTCCAAGCCAGAAAGCCTTGGCACATCCAGTGAGCCTTTGCCACACTGCCTGAGCAGCCTACCAGCTGTCCAGTCTGGAACTGATGCTGGGGTTAGGGAAGCTTCTGGAAGAGACTGTGGGATCTGCACAGCTGTTCTTTTTCCTCTTCCCGAGAGTGTGAGGCAGGGAGGAGACATCATCTGAACGTGCACTTTCTTTTTATTCATTACTTTTTTGTTGTTTGAGTCAGAGTCTCACTCTGTTGCCCCAGGCTGGAGTGCAATGGCTGCCTCCCAGGTTCAAGTGATTCTCCTGCCTCAGCCTCCTAAAGAGCTGAGATTACAGGTATGCATGACCACACCCAGTGAATTTTTTGTATTTTCTAAGATGGGATTTCACCATGTTGGCCAGGCTGGTCTCAAACTCCTGATGTCAGGTGATCTGCCTGCCTCAGCCTTCCCAAAGTTCTGGGATTACAGGTGTGAGCCACTGTGCCCAGCCTGATTGTGCACTTTCTACCAGTGCAGGACCCTGCCCTTCTGGACTTCATGGTTTGGGCCTGCACTCTTTGTATGTCACAGATTTGAAGGCCTTTAGCCCAAGACCCTTTCATTACCTTTCCTTTATTTATCCTATAATTTGAAATATCTCCCCCAAATTATTGTGTGATTACATAACTGTCACTTCATCCCACCTCACACGTCAGTAAGTTTAAAAAGCCTTTAAGTGTATGTTTCTGATCTGATAAAATTGTGATGGGGTTCTGGAAACTGTCTCTTCCAGATTTAGTGGAGAGCGCTTGGGAAAAGGTGGGGTGATAGGTATTTTTTTAAAAAAGAGAAAACTATAAAAATTAAGTTGTTCATCTGAAATTCAAAGTTTTCACTGCATATTCAGTGTTACTTGCCCACCTAAGGGGAGGTAGAGTGGGAAGGCCATCACAAAAGAACACGAAAAGCTGGGCAGGAGAAAGGGTATTCTATGAAGGAAGGCGTGTTCTGTGATAGGATCTAAACTTTGTGATTCTGGACTGCCCTGCAAGGGGCTTGGGGGCTTTGGGCATCTTGGAGAATAGAAACTTCATGGGTGGCTAAAAAGAGAGATGGATGACCGTGTACGTGGCAGGAGACCCTTTGCTGATGGGTTCCAGAGAGTTGCTGATTCCTCAGGAAGTTCTAGTTACAGGTGAGAGCCTTGCATAATCAGAAGTCTGAGCCAGTCAGTGGAGGCAAATGCCCTACCTGGGAAAGGTGACTCGCTCTAATCCAGGTGGAATTCTGGAAGAAAAGGGAAATAAAGACCTGTGTCCTGTTTCTTCACCTGGAGGACTCTGCTCAGCCCTCGAGTCTTCTGAAGGGCTCTCCTGGAAGTCCACTGTAGCTGCAGGCCTGCAGTGCCCGCCGTGGATAAGGGAAGATGGAGGCTGACAGCAGGGCCTGCCTCCTGTTACTTTCCCTGCCCTGGCCTGAGTCCTGTGGTTCGTGGCTGTGCCATCTTTAGTGGGAGCTTACCAAGCCCAGCAGGTCACGAGAACTTGTACATTGTGATCCTTGTAACTGCACTTCCCAGAATTTAGGATCAACCTGCTGCTGAAGAATATCCTAAATCAGAGAATAGATAGGAACCAGAGGCTGTAAACTCACCAAAGATGTTAGTGCAGCCTTGAGGTTAATTACTGCTTGGAAAATTGAGAAATGATGCATTGAAACTAAATCTGGGCCGTGGGAGAGCATATCCACACCAGGTGCCCAGACATCTGGTTGGCTTTGGCTGATTTGTCCTGCAGCCACCTGCCTTATCTGGATTTGCACACTTTCCAAGTTGCCTGTTACCCTGTGCAATTCCCAAGCTGCTTTCCCGGGCTCTGATGTACGGTAAACCTGCTTGAGTGGCACATTTATCATAGTGCAATCGAAAGGCATTAGCTGTGATTCATAACGTATCATAAATGAGAATACGACTATCATCACACTGGAATCTGACTTAGCAGTTCATTTGGCCTTACTACAAGCTGATTTCTTGAGAGCGCTCAGATTCCTGTCTCAGAATGCTTTTGCTGGAAGACTGTGCTCTCACTGGAAGGGAAGCAATAGTTAAACATTTTCTCAGTGGACCAGTTCTCAAGTGAAGACAGAATTTTAACCAGTGTTCAGCATCTTCCATTAAAACCTCCAGCTTTCCATTTTTCAGTGTGAAAAACTCCAGGCCAGGGTTTCTGCAGACAGTAATTTTTGATGGCAGGCTAAGTGTGTGTCCTATGATCGCCATAAAAGGGAGACACTGAATTTTCCATCCACTTAGCAGTGTCTTTTGTTAATGATGGGCAAGAAGCTTGTATTATTTATGGAGCACTTTGAATCCCAGCAGTTTACGGAGTACATATAAAGAATGGGAGGACTTTATCTTCTAATAAAATGCTGCATAACAACTTTAGTATTGAACTTTTAAAGAAGGAATCATGGGTTATCCTGAAGCCAAGTATTAACAGAAAGGACATACTGTAATCTTACATTCAAACTACTTCAAAGATAAGGAGATTTATTTTACCCATTAAATTTTTTTCTCCCAAAGCAAATAACCATTTTATTAAAATGTTGTAAGTTCGTACAGGTAGGATTTGGGTGAAGGTAATTTGGGACAAACCACTGTGTACTGGTAATGAAAACAGAAATGAATTCGAGCTTCTAATGGAAAAGTGACAAGCAAATAAATTAATCGCCAGGTTATTCCATTTTAGAAAATGTTATAAGATAAAACTAAAACTGAAAAGAAAAGTTAAAACAGTTTCCCGGTTTCCATATGGATGATTTGTAATTTAAAATGATCCGGGAGGGAAGTCTAGAACAAATCTGAATATTGAGCTTTGCCCACAACCTTTCTGATTGTAGAAAGGTTTCTTATGTATTTACTGCAGCTCTTCTTTCTCCATTTCCATAAGTGTGGACAAAATTCACATGTACCTATTACAAGCATAAAGGGCACACACTGTGCTGCCTGCCTGAGACTGGCCAGGAGGTCCCCTAGTTTTGTCTATTACTTAAATTATCAACTTCAGCTAACTACAGGAAACATAGAAATTGTGTGTTGCAGTCCAGACACTGTGAGCAGCATTAAATTCCATCTCAGTGTCTAGGAAACGGGGTAGGGAAGGGCCAGTCCAGGGCGCAGATAAGAACAGGCTTTTGCCTTTGAGCTCTCCCACCTTTTTCTTTCTCCTTAGGAGTTGCTCTCTACCCTGGGATTTCCAGACACTCACGCAGTTCTTTAATCCTAAACAGTTCTCCTCAAAGTCTTGTTTTCCTGAAAATGCTCCATGTCCCTGTAGTTACCATGCGAGCTTCCTCCCCCTTCCTTGGCCCTGCTTCCCTCCTGTGGGCAGCTTAGTCAGGGTGCCCTTCCCTCCACACACCCAGAGGGCTGGCTTCTGTAGGCAACACCTTCACAATGGGCCCTAAGACAGATGTGAGACGAGTGCATAAAGAGGAGGAGGAAGTGGCGCTTCTGAAGGTCTTCTGGCTCTTGCTCCAGCAGGATGGTGCAGGAAGCCACATGAAATCTTTTTTCTTAACTCAGATATTCAGACCAGAACTCTTGCTTGGAGACAGTGAGCTGAGCCCCTGGGGAGCTAGGACTGATCCTGTTTTGTTTTTTTTTTTTTAATACTTTAGGTTCTGGGGTACATGTGCAGAACTTGCAGGATTGTTACACAGGTACACAAATGGCATGGTAGTTTGCTGCCTCCATCCCCCCCGTCACCTGCATCAGGCATTTCTCCCAATGTTATCTTTCCCCAGCTCCCCCAACCCCTGCTATTCGTCCCCTAGCTCCACCCTCGCCAGCAGACCCCAGTGTGTGATGTTCCCCTCCCCATGTCCATGTATTCTCATTGATCAACACCCACCTATGAGTGAGAACATGCAGTATCTGATTCTCTGTTCTTGTGTCAGTTTGCTGAGAATGATGATTTCCAGCTTCATCCATGTCCCAGCAAAGGACATGAACTCATCCTCTTTCATGGCTGCATAGTATTCCATGGTTTATATGTACCACATTTTCTTTATCCAGTCTCCAGGAGAATCTGCTTTGCCCACATTTTTCAGTTGTACCTGGATTCTCCCTTTGGGGAGACTTTTTTCCTCCATTTTCCTTCATGACTCTATTTGAAGTGAGCACTAGAGGGGGATACAGCAGGCGTGGGGAGGGCTACATGGTTTTTGTAGCAGTTTTCCTGCTGTTGTCAATTTAGGGACCCAAAGCTTTTTGCACATTCTAAGGTTTTCTTAGGCTCTTGAATTCTTTGGTAATACAATTTCCTCAAAAACTTAGTAGGATTCTTATCCATTGTCTAGTAGTGAATTTTATATGCCAACAAGCATACCCATACTTGTAAAACATATTCATTATCTGAAATTTACATTTAATGAGATATACTGTATTTTTTTATTTGGTAAATTTGTCAACCCTAAAGTTATCATGGAGAGCCTGTCCAAATGTCTGACCCTGTGTGGCTGGGACCTTTTTCTAGACTGAACCTTCATGTCTACCCCAAATTATTATGTTGAAACCTAATTCCCAACTGGGATGGTATTAGGAGGTGGGCTTTTGAGAAGTGATTAGGTCATGAGGCTGGAGCCCTCATTTTATGATTATTGACCTTAGAAAAGACACCCCAGCCAGGCCCCGTGTCTCATGCCTGTAATCCCACCACTTTGGGAAGCCAAGGTGGGTGGATCACCTGAGGTCGGGAGTTCAAGTCCAGCCTAAACAACATAGAAAAACCCTGTCTCTACTGAAAATACAAAAAATTAGCCAGGCATGGTGGCACATGCCTGTAATCCCAGCTACTTGGGAGGCTGAGGCAGGAGAATCACTTGAACCTGGGAGGCGGAGGTTGTGGTGAGCCGAGATCGTGCCATTGCACTCCAGCCCAGGCAACAGAAGCGAAACACCGTCTCAAAACAAAGAAAAGGAAAGATACCCCAGAGACCCCTTCCTGCTTCCACCATGTGAGGTTATGAGGAGAGGGCCATCTATGAATCAGGAATCAGGCCCTCACCAGACAGTGAATCTGTGAGCACATTGATTTTGGACTTAGCCTACAGAACTGTGAGAAATAAATTTCTGTTGTTGATAAGACCCTCAGTTGGTGATATTTTTGTGACAGCAGCCTGACTGGACTAAGGCAGGCCTCCACGTTCCAGGTCTTCTTTAGCGCAGTGCCCCTGCCCAACCACTAAACTAGGCCATGTATTTCAGGGCCCCTCTGTGGCATCACACGTTCTTAAGGTCACTGGTTTGACACTGATTAGGGTGGAACCAGCTATGGTAACACACTCAAACATGTAACAGCTCCATCCAAGAGCAGTTCATTTTTCACTCACCTAACAGCCAAGGGCAACAGTCCAGATGGGGAGGATGGGACTCTGCTCCATTGCATCATTCAGGGATGCAGGGGTTCTGTCACCTTCCACGGGTTTCTCCCAAAATCACCCTGGGAGTTGTCATCCAAGGCAGGAAGGAAAGAGAGCTTAGAGAAAGTGCGGGATGGTTTTAAGGTCCTGGCTGGGAAGTAACATCCATCACGTCTGCTCAAATTCCACTAACTACAACCTCAGGCATACGATCCCACCTAATTGCAAGGAAAGCTGGGAAGGAAATCTAACTGCTTACGCAAAGAAAAGGGTTGATTAAGTGTTGAAGAGCTGCCAGCAAATTCTACCATAAACCTGACAAAGAATGTACAAGCCTTATGTGAATAAAATTTTAAACTCTGTTGAAGAATGTTTAAAAAAAAAAACAAACTAAGTAAGAGGAGACATAACCATCTACCTACATTGAAAGATACAGTCATGGAAAATGTAAATTCTCTCCATGTTAATCTGTACATCTCGTGAAATCTTAATGGAAAAATTTCAATTTAACTGACAGTTTTAAGAACTTGATAAAATGATCTTAAAATTCACATGGCAGATGTTTTCATCAGTTTTGTGCTGCTATAACTAAAAATCTGAGATTAGGTAATTAATACAGGACAGAAATTTATCTCTGACTGGTCTACAGACTAAATCCAACTGAGGTATTGGCTGGTTCAACTGTCGGGTAAGGGCTGTTCTCTGCTTTCCAAGGTGTTGCCTTGAATGCTGCATCTTCCAGAAGGGAGGAATGCTGTGTCCTCACATGGCAGAAGAAAAGTGTATTAGTCCATTTCCATGCTGCAGATAAAGGCATACCTGAGACTAGGCAATTTTAAAAAGAAAGAAGTTTTATTCGACTTACAGTTCCACATGTCTAGGGAGGCCTCACAATCATGGCAGAAGGTGAAAGGCATGTCTCAGATAGCATCAGACAAGAGAGTTTTGCAGGGAAACTCCCGTTTTTAAAACCAGCAGATCTCTGGAGACTTATTCACTATCATGAGAACAACACAGGAAAGATCTGCCTCCCTGATTCAATTTCCTCCCACCAGGTCCCTCCCATAACACACGGGAATTCAAGGTGAGATTCAAGTGGGATCACAGCCAAACCATATCGGGAAGGAAGGATGAAATAGGGCCAAACTTCTCCTTCAAGCCCTTTTATAATGATATTAATTTGAAGAGACCCAAACATCTCTCAAGATGCCCCATGTCCCAACATTGTTGCATTGGGCATTACGTTTCCAACACATGAATTTTGGGTGACACATTCAGATCACAGCAGTGAAGAATGTCTAATTTATTTTTAAAAAGAGAACAATAAGATGGCAACTGTACTTGTATTTCCGTCCATTTTGTATTTCCATAAAGAAATACCTAGGGCTGGGTAATTTACAAAGAAAAGCAGTTTATTTGGCTCAGGGTTCTGCAGGCTGTACAAGAAGCATGGTGTCAGCATCTGCTTCTGGTGAGGGCCTCAGGCTGCTTCCACCAGCAGTGGAAGGTGAAGGGGAGCAGTTATATGACATGGTGAGAGAGAGGGTGAAAGAGGGAAGGGGGTCTCAGCCTCTTTTAATCAACCAGCTCACTCTTGAACTATTAGAAAAAGATCTCACTCACTGCCAAGGGGATATCACCAAGCCATTTGCCAGGGATCTGCCCCCATGACCCAAGCACCTTCCACTACGTCCCACCTCCAACACTGGAGATCAAATTCAATGTGAGATTTGGAGGGGGCAAATATCGAACTATACCAACTTTTTCTTATCACTATAGATCTATTATATTTAACACGTTGTAGTATTGGTACAAAAGTAGAAAAGCAGAGCAGATAAATAGACTAGAGGTTTCAGAAATATATCCTTAATATTATTCATCCTTAAAAAGGAATGAAATCCTGTCACATGCTACAACATGGATGAATCTTGAAGCCACTATGCTAAGTGAAAGAAGCTGGTCATAAAAAGAATGCTGCATGATTGTACTTATATGAGATACCTAGAGTAGTCAAACTCATGGAGACAGAAAGTACAATGGTAGTTTCCAGGCTTTGGAGGAGGGTGAAATGATGAGCTGTTTTTTAATGGGTACAGAGTTCAGTTTTGCAAATGAAAAAAGTTCTAGAGATGGATTGTGGTAACGATTGCACAAACGATGTGAATGTACTTAACGCTACTAAACCGTAGGCTTAACAACGGTTAAGACGTAAATTTTTATGTGTTTTTGCTATAAGTAAATTTTTTAAAGCTCTTTAAAAATTAATACACTCTTCTGTTAATGAGATAGTAGCTTATGACAAAGACAATGGTGTTTAAAGTCAATAGTAAATGAATACTCATTCAGTAAATAATTTGGAGATAATTAGATATCCATATAAAAATTTTTTCTTACATTATAAAAAAGTTTAGATATAAAACAGAACTGTAAGCTTATTAGGACAAAACATTATAGAGTGTTTTAATAATATTGCAGTGGTACAAATGCCAGATAAAAATTAAGATTATAAATTTAATAAAAGAAAATATAGGGAGTGGTTTCATTACATTGAAGTAGTATACAAGTATTTCTAAGCAATGTGCAATAATCAAAAGTCCTACATAAATCTAATGAAATGTTTGCCTTCATTAAAACCTAAAACTCTTTAGGGAAAAAGAAAAACACCATAAAGTTAACAGGCAAGTGGTAGATTGGTAGATAATATTTATAACATTTAATCAATAAGGATGACTATCAAGAATATATAAAGAGATCCTAAAATTGATAAGAAAGAAAAACATTTTAATAGAAAAATTTATTCTATGAACATATTGTCTCAGAAGACTCAAACATAATCAGTAAACATATGAAAATGTGTTAAACTTACTTAAAAATCAAGAAATAGTATGTTACAATCAACCATGAGGCTTTTTCTTCATCTATTAGACTGGGGTTAATTTAGAAGATGTAGGGTAATCAATGTTCTCATTCCTCTTTGGTGGGAGTCCAAATGTCTAGCCTTTCAGAAAAAGTGGCAGTATTTCTCAAAATTTAAATATGTACATATTTTGATTCATAAACTTTACACCTGGAATCTATCTTAAATATGATGCCTATGTGTGAAAAGGCATATATAAATAAAAATGTTCATTTCAGCATTGTTGATTTAAGGAGAGACTGGGACGTTAGATATTCATCAACAGGGGATTGAATAAATAAATTTTGCTATAGCCACACTGCAGAATACTCTGCAGCCATTAAAAAGAGTAAGTTTTGCTTATAGGTAGTGACCCTGGAGGATCCCTAAGACATGCAGTTTAACAAAACAATGCATAAGGAAGATCAGTTGTGTAATTGCATAATAACATAATGGAAAAGACTCATGCTGTATTGGTTAGGTATTGCCACAATTCTGTTGTGTAACAAACTCACTGGTCTTGAGAAAAATAACTTACCCTTATGAATCTCTGGGTCACGGAGCAGCTCTACCTTGACACTGAAGCAGTGCTCTGGTCTGCTGCACCTGATTCTCGCCCTCCTGAGTCAGCAGGCTGGCCGGGATACGTACTTCTCACAGTGGTGGCAGAGGCACAAGGGGCTGGACAGAAACATTTCAGACGTCTTAAGGTCTTGGTTTAGAACTGGCACACAACCACTTCTGCCCACCTGCCATTGGCCATAACAAGCCCCCTCACCAAGCCCAGAGTCAAGACGTTGCCTTTCTGGAGGCCAATTTGTCAATGTGCTGCATATACTAAAATGCTAGCCATAGTTATTCCTGGGGCAGGGTGGACTCAGGGTAAGATTTTGCCCGATCACTTTGTGCATTTATTTGATACTTATTAGCACCTACTGTGTGCCAGCCTCTGAGGCACAGGGCAATCCATAGTGAACTAAAGAATGGCCCTTCCTTCATGGGGCTTAGATCCTGGTAGAGGAGACACCATAAATGAGGTAAATAAGGAACATAGGTGGTATGTTAGATAGCGGTAAGTGTTAGAGGAGAAAATAAAATCAGAAAGGGTCATATTTGGTCTGTGGGGGAGAGGAAGCTGGGAGTCAGGAAAGGCCTCTGAGAAGAGTCTTTTGAGTGAAGACGTGAAGGAAGCTAGGAAAAGAGCCGCCTGGGTGTCGGGGGGAAAGAGCCTTCCAAAATGGAGGACAGCAAGTGCAAAGACCCTGCAGGATCATGAGCCACATGCTCAAGGAAGGGGGAGGGACCACGGTACTGCAGCAGAATGGAAAAGGGAAGAGGAGAAGGGTGTAGCCAGTGAAGTCAGAGCCCAGTCAGGTTCCAACAGGTGCCTCCCTGGGGACTCTGGACAAACCCACAGACCTGTGCTGTCCTGGCGCCATCTGGTGCTGATGCCTGCCTTCCTGCTCGGGGTTTCCAAGGTATTCTCAGAACTCACTTTCTGTTCTGATGCTCTGCCCCTAGGGACTTTTTCAAGCCTGCTGGACTAGACTTCCTTCTAGGGACAGCAAATCCTCCAGTTAACCAGGCCATGCAGGCATCATGTCTTAAAATGCAACCGGTGAAAGTTCTGTGAACTAGACAATGACTGATAAGTAAATGAATCAAGGATTTGGGGAAACTGATGTATAACTAACAAGATGAGAACTTTTCTGAATAGAAAAATTATAATCAATAGGACACACACATTTTATATTTAATATACATATATACACACACACACACACTAATTACATTTATCTATACACACACAATCATCCAGATGTAACACATTTTTTTCTCACTCTTTTAAGTATCAAAGAAGTGGGGGTTGGTGGTGAGGAGTCCTCCTAAAAAAAGAAATATTTGGCTGGGCGCAGTGGCTCACACCTGTAATCCCAGCACTTTGGGAGGCCGAGGTAGAAGGATTACATGAGGTCAGGAGTTCGAGACCAGCCTGGCCAACATAGTGAAACCCCGTCTCTATTAAAAATAGAAAAATTAGGTGGGTTGGTGGCACACACCTGTAATCCCAGCTACTTGAGAGGCTGGGGCAGGAGAATTGCTTGAGCCAAGGAGATGGAGGTTGCAGTGAGCTGAGATTGCACCTCTGCACTCCAGCCTGGCCAACAGAGTGAGACTCTGTCTCAAAAAAAAAAAAAGTATCATTTTTCCATTACATTTAAGCAGTCATGCATTTTAGCTAATTCCTATAATTACCATTGATTAGTAGATGGAGAAATCTGTTAAGTCCTTAAATTCGAATAACCTTGATGCCACAAGCCACAGTGACAATATTAAGATTACTCCTTTGGAATGAACAAGTTAACCAGCTTTGCCCTTGCAGAGCTCACAAAGACCACAGATTTCAACCAGCCAATATCACTCAGTGAAAGCACTGGAGTTTTAGGTGTAGACAGTTTCCCTACACAGCCACAATCCAGCAGGCAATGGGGTTTGCTGGCTCCCTGGGACGCTTCCAGGACAGATGCGTCCTGTCCTACAAAACAGCTCATGCAATTCAAAGACATCAAGATGGGGCTGATGTCAAAAGCACACTAAGTGCTTAATAATGATCGTTGCGTGGTTGTATAGTTAATAATTACTCCTAGGAAATCTCCAATGGCTAAAATACACCCCTACATTTATCCAGTAAGTAGCGTTTAGATACTTATCTTTTTGAAGTTTAAAAACAAGTATGAAGTGGAATATTGTTTGGACTCCTTCTTCAAAGCTGTTTCCCCTTGACTCTTTTCTGAGTAAAAAAGTAGGCATCAAGTACAGACAATGTGAGCCATTTCTGAGCATCTGACATGGACTGTTAGGACTGATTTGATATGTCCTTTGTCTTGAATGCAATGCTGAGTGGGAAATGGGATTCCTATAACCCGAGGCGTGGAGTGGCATTATGATTCAGTTATCACCTCAGTTGCAGGGGAAGAAAGGCCTACTTCAGCAAGTGCCTTGGGTGCTGTACCTGACCTTCATGGTGGTGGTGACTGCAAGGCTTGCGTCATGTTCAGAGAATCAGACAGCTTCTCCGGTGACACTAAAAACAAAACAAAAACATCTTTGTCATAAGCAGCAAGGCAGATAGGGCTGTGTAAAATAGATGCAGAATTTAATTGAGTAGGCGCAAAATTACTGTGTAAGTTCCATCCTCAGACTTGCCAATACATTTGTGTAATAGGCTTTGATTGTGGCAGGGGGCATGCCAAGACTTGGAATTGGATTATGTGTGTGGGTTCAAGAAAAGCTGGGACATTACACCCCAAGTCTCTCTGAGCCATCCTTGCTGGAGGAAGCAGCCTCCTCTCCCTGCCTGTGGAATCTTCTCTTGTTTGAGGACCTTTTAATAACTTCACATGCTTGAGCTCCCTGGTAAGGTGATATCTAAGACTCTAAGGGCTCACTCCCATCACCTGTTAGTGCATGAGACCCATACTTAGGGTCACAAATGTCCAAGAATGTTCCACAGGGAGAAATGCAAAGTCCCATCCAGAAGGACATGGTTTATAGGAGAGAGAGGAAAAAAAGAGAAAAGGAAAACAAGTGATAAAAAGCATAATATTCACCAATTCAAAGTACAAGAAACATGGGTAAATGTAGCGCATGAATCCTAAGAACATTACACCATAGCACACAGAATTCAACACTGAATAAGGCTGACCCAACCATGTGAGGGCACTTACAGAGATTCTAGTGGAATGTGCTGACTTGGGCACCATGGAGCAGCTCTCACAGTTTGCTTGGCTGGCGGAGTGAATTTGAACTTAATGATGGCTCACATCTGAAGAGGTCAAACTCTCCTGCTCTCTGTGATGGACTTGGTACTTGTTAAGGGAAATCTCTGCATCCCACAGACACCCTCTTCCACCACACCCGGGACACCACCTTGGTTGAACTTGGTGAGCAGGCACGGCAAGAACCCTAAATGTCTTATTGAGACACGTGTGTGACAAAGAGTGAATAACAAACCCTATGAAATGTTGAGGCTCATGCCTTGGCTGTGGCCTGAAGCATTTGGAGCATGTCTTCCAAAGTGAAAGAGAAGTTGTTATTGCATCTATTACCTACTACTAAAAAATGGGCACGGTGTTGAGAAAATGTCTTTGGAGGCAACGGATATCACATTTCAGAGTGCTGTCTCAACCCATTTATTAACCAACAAAGCTCCAAGGTATGTGGGGCCATATGGACACACATAAAAGCATAACTGAATATCTGTTTTCAGGAGTTTCTGGCAAACCCAAATGAGAATCACAATGTAAATATCTAGGGCTTGGGAGAAAAGCCATGTTCTATTCTGCATATAATTATTATTTGAAGAATCGGCTCTTATTTTGCTATGCTACTGAGGTTCGTCAAGGCAAAATGAGAACTTCTTGACCACGTGGCCTGAGCTGTTCATCATGAATTGGCTATGCACTGACGCACCAGGCCATGAGGCGGGAGGAGAATAAGATTGAGCAAGTCCAGAAGCAGGTTTCATGAGCAGGTGACTGCTAAGGACTCCGATTGCATCTTCTCCCTCTCCATCTTTTCTTCCCATAATTTAGTTTCCACTTATGACCTGATTGGGAGCTGCCTGTGGTGGCTGGTTTGCAGATAGTTTGTGATATGCTGGCATGAGCCATAAGTGGATGCTACTGCCTCACTCAAGGGTGGTCCTGAGGAACAAAGGAAAAAGGATAGCTTCCCAGTGGACAATACTTGAAGCAGTAAAATTTAGCTTTTCATTTTGTCTGCATAACAGATGGCCAGAAGTACAGATCCACACAGATTCACATGCAGTGCTCTGAGTAGAT
Organism: Ateles fusciceps; assembly: GCA_036589455.1. Taxonomy (NCBI): domain Eukaryota; kingdom Metazoa; phylum Chordata; class Mammalia; order Primates; family Atelidae; genus Ateles; species Ateles fusciceps. Next base: position 104,315 of record JAZHEH010003066.1, read on the forward strand.
GGTCAGAGACTGGGAAAGAATGGGATTGGGTAACTAGCTACAGACTGAAGAAGAGATGTGTAAATGGACCTCTCAGAATGAACACAGGGTAGGGCCCACCTGTGTCTCATGTGAACGTTCCCTGAAAGTCATCTGCTTCCCAGGAGACTTTCAGGAATCAGGGGGGCATGATGACACATTCAGTGGGTGTGCTGGAAGGCTCCAGAGTGTTTGCTCAATGGGTCCAGGTATAAAGTGGCTAAGGCAGTGGTGATAGGAGCCATTCACAGGCTCAGCAGCATTAACGTCCCAGAGAAACCACTCAGCGACATGGTAGGGCAAGCAGATTGCAACACTGATCCCCCACCAATTACTGCCTTGTCCTCACTGGAAAAGAAACACTCATTCTAGATATTTATTTTCTTTCCATAATGATAATATTTCTGCCAGTCCTGCTGTTCTTGAATCTGGAATGCCATATTTCGTATCATTTTATCTCACACAGCACTGCTTCAATCCAGGAACTCAATTCACAACCAAAGGGGTGTGGCAGTAAGCTCATGCCCATGAAATGTATACAGCCCCCTACATAACCCATCCCTTAAAAGCAATTGGCCTGATATAATGGCAGAATGGCCTGAGAAGACTCAATTATGGCATTCTGTAGGTGGTATATTCTTTGAAGCAGGAATCAGTAAACAGAATACAGGAATCTGGAAATCAAAGAGGCATAATTGGAAATGGTTCTTCTCATATTCCTTCTGCAGGATTTTTTGCTTCTCCCTCCAGAACTTTGTGCTTTGCTGGCTTGGAGATACTAGTTGCAAAGGGAGAAGTGGTTCTGCTGGAGAAATTAAGGCTGTATCCGTTGAATAATATAGTGAGGCTTTATTCTGTCATTTGAGGCTTCTCATTCCACTCTAAAGAATAGAGTAACTGTCCTGGCTGATCACTAAGGAGAAATTGTGTTTCTGCTCACAAGGAAGGTAGGAAGAACCATGTCCCCCTAAAAATCCCAGGGATGCTCTTGAGTGCCTCTTGGCTCTGCCATGTACAATAGAAAATGTTAGTGGACAATTTTGCAGGCTAGATTGTGTCCCCCCTGCGATAAAGTCCTAACCCCCAATACCTGAGAATGTGATCTTATTTAGGAGTACAGTCCTTGCAAATGTAATCAAGGGTAGATGAGCTGGATAAGGGTGGGCTCAAATCCATGTAACTATTGTCCTTATAAGAAACAGAGAAGAGACACAGACACACACAGAGCGCCATGTGGCAGTGGAGGCAGAGACTGGAATGACACAGCAACAAGCCAAGAAACAACCAGGACATGCCAGCGACACTAGAGCTAGGAGAAGGGGGATGGGGAAGCGTTTCTTCCAGAACACCCAGAAGGAATGGACTCTGCCGACATCTTGATTTTGGACTTCCAGCCTCTAGAATTGTGACAGAAAAAACTGGTTTTTTAAGCCATCACCCAGTTTGTGGTAATTTACTTCGGCAACCTTTGGAAGTGGATATGGACAATAATAGCAACCCCACAAAGGCAGGACTGTTAAGGGACTCAGACCCTTCAGGAATTAAGGTTCGGGTCATCTGCAGAAAAAGAATCCCCAACTAGTTGAGATAAATATTAGCTGTGATCCTGTGGCCAGTTACAGAAGTGAGGACTGTAGCAGCTAGCCACTAGCCATATTTTCTTTCTTATAAATATGTGTGTGCACACATGTGTGCACATATGTGCCTGTGTGGGCATGCATGTTGTAAAGTAAAGATAAAATCCAGGCTGGGCGCGGTGGCTCACGCCCGTAAGCCCAACACTTTTGGAGGCCAAGGCAGGTGGATCACCTGAGGTCAGGAGTTTGAGACCAGACTGACCAACATGGTGAAACCCCATTTTTACTAAAGCTAGGTGTGGTGGCTCACACCTGTAGTCCCAGCAACTTGGGAGGCTGAGGCATGAGAATCGCTTGAACTGGGGAGGTGAAGTTTGCAGTGAGCGGAGATCAAGCCACTGCACTGCGGCCTAGGCCACAGAGCAAGACTCTGTCTAAAATAAATAAATAAAAATAAAATCCAGACTCTCTCACCTATTGAACAGACCCCTTGTGGCCAAGGAGACTCCAGAGAAACCTTAAAACTGAGTTCCTGGCCGTAACTGGATGGGAGGTCACAGGTATACCTTGTTATACTCCCACCCTTTTATGGTTTAATCACAACAGCCAGCATTAGTGTTTCATTTTATTTTATTTTATTAATTATTTGTTTAGTTTTTTGAGACGGAGTCTCGCTCTGTAGCCCAGGCTGGAGTGCAGTGGCGTGACCTTGGCTCACTGCAACCTCCACCTCCCGGGTCCTGGTTCAAGCAATTCTCCTGCCTCAGCCTCCCGAGTAGCTGGGACTACAGGCACGAGCCACCACGCCCCACCACGCCCAGCTAATTTTTGTATTTTTAATAGAGACAGGGATTTCACCATGTTGGCCAGGCTGGTCTTGAACTCCTGATCTTGTGATCCACCCGCCTCAGCCTCCCAAAGTGTTGGGATTACAGGCATGAGCCAGCATTAATGTTAAAGTAGAGATTATAAGCATCACAGAGCAGACTCTTTATGGCCATAAGATACCAGATTATAAACAGCACCTACCATGCCAGGCAAGGGGCAAGTCACACACCCCTACAGTTAAAGGATAAACTATGTTCTGTCAGCCACAAGGTTTTTCTTTTTCTCTAGCAGCTAAACAAGCCCTAGCCTCAAGGTAAGCAATATTAAAACAATTACAATCCATCCAGCGTACAGACGGACACTCACTCACTAAACCCCTGTTCCACCAGCCATAGTCATAGCTTCAATCAGACAAGAGACTGATTTCAGTAACTTTCTCCTGATGAGAACCCACCAATCATGGACTGGTTCTGGCTGCTTTACAGAGGCTGTGCACTTAAGAGCCTTTGTGTCCTGAAAAACACCTGTTGACATATAGGGCTTAACTGTAACTAATTTAAATGTTAAGTCTCCACCCCAGAGTGAATCTGGGTTTATATTACATGCATGTTTGTTCACTAGGCATGCGTCAGGACCACCTTCATGAATATTCATAGCTCCTCCTGTAAGTTGTTGAATGTGTGTGTTTAGCCAACCTATTCAGAATGAAGCTTCTACCCCAACCCCTTCTCCTTCCAAGTGCCTGTCTCTGGGCTTCAGCCAGAGGCATGCTTCCCAGGCTGCAGGATGGCCACCTTGCAGGATGTACCTCTTTATAAGAAATAAAGTCTCCTTTCCCTTTTTAAATTTAAAAATTGTGGGGATTTTTTTAGTTAACAATGTCCATTTAAACTTTTCAAATAGAGGGTTTGCGCATGTTTGGCAATGTAAAGTGCAGGCATATTTAATGAGCAGGTGTCAGAAATTAGCATCAGTTTTACCAGGTGACTACCCAACAGGGAACAAGGAAGGTATCTCTGCCATTTTCATGGCGGCACTAATTGGCTAACTCATTGCAAATGCTGAGCAAGACCTCACCCTCACCCGCCTCATCCTGAACCAGCCTGGCAGAGTTCTTGTCCCATTCAGAGATAGCACTTACATCCTATCTGAGTGACAGGATCATCCCTGTCCTTATAAGCCCTCCATGGATTCCATAATGTGACTCCTAAGAGCCTCTCTCATCTTCTGTCTCCACTACAAGCCCTCTCCCCTTCATAGCACGAACGCCTCCAGTCCTGTGCAATCTGCGATTAGCAGGAATTTTGATTTTTACCCATGGCTGTTTCCTCCTACACTGCTTGCCTCCACTTATCCAGAAACCCGTCAGTCTCTAAATGCTCTGCTCATGTGTAATGTCTTCCCTAAACTCCTGGGCATCTCTAACCCATTAATATCACATAGTTTACGCTTCACTCCTCCCCACTCATTTTATGAGGTTTGATTAGCCCTGAAGATTTCTTCCATCTGGCTTGAAATTCTTTTCTTTCTCCTTTTCCCACTCAAGTTGATAGGTTACTAAGTCATATTTACTTTTCTCCTACATATTCTTACTGTTATGCCCTGTGCTTCTTACTGCTGCTGCTAGCATTATTTCTACCATTGCAAGGGCTGCTACCCGTAATTGCAAAGATGAGGACAGATGATGAGTCCTTACTAGGCTCCAGACCCTGTGCTAAGTACTTGTCATGCATCACCTCCACCATTTAATCCTCACTTTGTGAGAGAAGAGTTACCCTTATTCTCATTTTACCTGTAGAAAACTGAGGCCTGTGGAAACAGGCTTATGGAAGTTAAGCAATTTTCCCATAGATAGCTCACTGAAATGTCCTCTTCCTTAAACAAAGTTCTTTCTTTTTTTTAATTTTTTGCCAAATTCAATCCTCAAAATAGAGGAATGATCCTCTTTCCTTCAAGAGATTTTGACATCAGAAAGCCTGACTCACGCAAAGGTCCATTTTCAGATTCACTGGCGAGCTGGTTGGTGGGAACAAGCCTTCAACTGAATCAAAGCTCAGTGATTTCAAAGTGGAGTTGGGCAGAGCCTAGGCTTTTTGCGAGGGTGCTTGGTGTCACTATGAAGGCCAGACAAGGGAGAGGGTGAGTGTGAGGGAGCGAGTGAGGCCTGAGCTTCAGCCAAAACAGCTATCCTTTTGTCTATGTATATGTGTATGTCCGTACGTGCATAAGCACGTATATGTATGTGTACATGTATATGACACGTGTGGATACATGCTCGTGTATATGCACCTGTGTGTGTATTCACATGTGTATTTGCATACGCATTTGTACGTGTATGTATATTTATATGTGTATAGTGGGTAACTTTTCATTTCCCAGCAGATGCTTTAGAAACATAGTTTGAGATTCACTGCTTTAGGACCACATATGATGAAACACAAAAACAAAAAGTAAACAGAGTCAGGGAGATTAAATCTATAACCAAAGACAACATGAGTATGGAATGTCAGCTACTTGAGCTCCGCTTTCCCCTTGTGGTGAAATGCTTGTTCCCTGGGGTCTTCTCTCTCAAAGGTGGGGGCAGGAACTCCTTAGGGAACTGGATGAATCACTGGCATATTTCAGTCCTGGGGCTGGGCTGGGCTGTGGCTCTGAGACTTAGGAACTCTTCAGCCTCTGACCTCATGGGCTGGAGCTGGCCCTATCCCTGCCACTCAGGCTGTGACATCGCCTTACACCCCTCCCGCTGCAGCAGGGCAGCTACTGTGCTCCTCTCCAGCCAGCCTGGGGACTATGGTCTCTTAGGGCTTCAATGAAGGACACACCTTTTATCCCCCTGGATAGGTTTTATGACTTTGTTCATTATTTACAGGCCAAGTCCAGCAGTCCCTGAAAGCACAGTCCCAATCTGCATCCGTGCTCTTAAATTATGATCTTATTAAGAAATAGATCCCACACAACTGGCACAAGGATGCCAGAAGCCAATATTTCCAATTAGTACATGTTTAGACTTATTTTCTTTCACAAAAATGTGCCCCTGAAAGCCCCCAAGAGAAGAGAAAATAAATAAATGAAAATGAAATATGCAGCCAGCAATGAGGATGATTCTGTTACCCCAACTATGCCTAAATTAGCCTGACCTTTAGCTGGAAATTGCCAGTTCCTTTTGGACTATACGGCAGAGAACCATAAGGCAGGGGCTTCGTGAAGAGGGTGGAGATGAGGTGAGGCTCGCCAAGGCCTACCTGCCATCCCATCGCTCTGGGGTGATGGGAGGTTCTATCCTCTTTCAGAAATTAGCACACTAAGCCTTTGGAATCCTCTAGGTCTCTCCCAGATTGCAGCCTGTTTGGTGGTGTTCCTCAAGCAGCTCTACCTTCTTAATGTGAAAAGCAGCACTCAGGCAATATGACTTCCTCCAGCTTCAAAGAGCAAACAAAACTTCAAAGGCTGATGCAGCCTTTCTTTTTCTTTATAGCAGATCACTAACAGAGCCTTTTGTACATTGCAAACATTTGTAAATATATATTAATATTTGTTCCAGTCCTGATCTGAATAGAACTTTTTGCATGATGAAATGCATAAACCTCATCCTAGAAATAAATGAGCATTCTGGATAAATATTTTAGTATTTTTATACTGTTTTTTTTTTCTTTTTTTTTTTTTTTCTTTTGAGACAGTTTTGCTTTGTCACCCAGGCTGGAGTGCAGTGGCGAGATCTTGGCGCCACTGCCACTTCCCAGGCTCATACGATTCTCCTGCCTCAGCTTCCCAAGTAGCTGGGATTACAGGTGCACGCCACCACGCCCAGCTAATTTTTGTATTTTTAGTAGAGACGGGGTTTTGCCATGTTGGCCAGGCTGGTCTTGAGCTCCTGACCTCAAGTGATCCACCTTGGCCTCCCAAAGTGCTGGGATTGCAGGCATGAGCCACCATGCCTAGCGTTTATAAAGTATTTTAATGGGCTAAGAATTCTTCCAAACCTCAGCTGAGCACCTGCTCTGCTGACTCCTGACAACTCCACCTGGGCCCCCAGGACTAGACAAGGATTTCAAGCTTCCTTTAGCAGCTATGTTGCTCTTTGCACCCATGCCTGCAACTGTTTAATCATTTTTTTTTCTATGAAGTTTTCTACTGTATGTCAGTCTTTGAATTGGCTTCCTAGAAATCTGGAAGATCTGGAAGATCCCTTGCAGCAAGAATAGCTAAAGTTAAAAGAAATGTATAACGTAGTAGAAAAGGAATGGAAGCTGTAGTAGATGTAGATTGAATTTTTGCTGATGTTTATAATTATTTGCAATTACTCATGTCATTTTCATCCTTTTACAAGATCATGGCCCCATTTCATAAGGGAGAAAACCAAGAGTAAGACAGTAAAGGGATCCGCCCGAGAGCTGACAACCAACCCAGTAAAGGCTCAAGGTCTTACTTAGACTCCATTTGTTTCCTAAACCAGATGTTCCTGCTCTTTCCCCTCACATCACAAGGGCATGTAGAAGGATGCTTATAAATCACCACTAACCGCTGGGGTGGAGAGGAGAAACGAGTGCACAGACCAACATGCAGATTCACCTGTACACACTGTACACACCTGCCCTGGAACTCTCTCCTTGCTCTGGAGCCAAGGATAACACAGAGAGGACAGTGAGGTTTTAGTTCCAAGCACCTCTCTGCATGGGGACAGGCAGCACCTTAAAAACGTGATGAGGCAGTTTGAATGTGAAACGTCAGGGTGCTTTCCCTAAAGCATCCTTTGTGTCCCATCAGCAAGTGCTCCGAGGATGCAATCGGTTTATGTTTTCTCCTACTCTTTCCACAGTCACTCCAGATATGTCTTCCTCCCTGTGTAAGGAAACATGGAAGCGTTGCCAGTTTTTTTAAAAAAAATTGTTAATAAACCTACAAATTGCATGTGCTTGCTTGAGAGGCCATTACTGATAAATTGGCTCTAGAAATTCTAGAACAGGAGCAGAGATACAGTTAGGACAGCAAGCCTCCCGAGCATAAGCTAAACTTTTTGTTAACAGAAGAAAAAAGCTTTGAGTCAGCCTTCAAAGTCTTCGGTTCGTGCCTTTGAAGTTTATGGTGAGGTGGGGGAAGAGCAAAATCTACTTAGTCAAGCAGAGACCTTGTCTGATTTCTTTCCACAGACTTGGAAACTGGGTAGAAATGAACCACCTTTAAAGACAAGAGGCAATTGCAATTCCATGAGTACCAGCCTTACATCCCCATCATTTGTGTGCTGAGAAAGGTGACAGCAGCTTTCCAGGGCCTTGGTATTCAGGTTAGCAAACTCCAAGGCAGGAATGCTGAATGAGGCAGGACTTCCTCAGAAAAGTGTTGAATCAGTACATTTCAATGAAACAGCCCCCAGAGGCATAATATTTAGTGATTTCAGCCTGCATTATTTATTGACTCATCAGGAGTTTGTGGGTTTAACATTTTATTAATACAGCACCAGGTCATCTGAGGAAGTTGTAGCCACAGGAAATTTTCCCAGAAGCACATTTTCACATTATCAACAGTGCATGTCGAGGACTAAACAGAGTCCCCACTATGTCTCTGGGGAGAGATAGAAAATGCCACATTTTATACAAGCCATCTCTCTCTAAGGAAGTCAAATGGCGGTAAAACCTATATCTACTTTAATTCTTTTGTTGATAATCTTGTAGTCCTTATTCTGTGCCTTCAGATTTATGCAGATCTGGGGCAGCTGCAATCTCTAGGACCTAAGGTAGATTTGGGCACTTAAATGAGTCCCTGCTGTTTCATTCATAAAGTGACCTTCAGATGTCTGGCATCAAAGAATATTTTCAGTAATGGGAATGTAGAATCAAGATTATACAGAATCCACGTCCAAGGCAATTTGAAAAGGGAATCAATGTATAGTATCAGGTTTCAATAAGATACAATTTAGCTATTTTCCAAACAAAAGGAAAACTCAATATTCATGATTTTTCTCTCCTATATCACATTACACACTATTTTAAGATAATCACAAGTAAAGAACAAACCACCATCAGATATTCTTCTTAAAGAGATTGCTAGGGATGTGGGTTAGAGATTTGGTAATGTCAGTGATTAATATTTTCTATAAATTTGTGTTGATTGATATTATAACATTTCAAAATGCCATTTAAGAGATCAAACAAGAAATAAAGTTGTTAAGAATATTTTTACCATGTTAGTTAGATATTGATAAGATAGAGATAGATAGATGGAACATATAGTCATGCACCACATGACAACATTTCAACCAACAATGGATCACCTATATGATGGTGATCCCATAAGATTATAATGGAGTAAATATAGAAACCTAACATATGGCACTTGTTATTGGCATTGCAGATCAAGTAGGGGAAATGACTGATATTTAGTAATAATGCTGGGACATTTGGTTTTCCATATAAATACATATATATATGAAATAAGTATATAATATAAATATATATAATATGTATATATAATAAATATATAATATACATAAAATAAGATGCATATATATCATCTAGGTTTGTGTACATATACTCTATTATATTTACACAATGACAAAATTGCCTAACGCATTTATCAGAATGTCTCCTCATTGTTAAATGATGCAGGACTGTATATAAATATATAGACATATCACATGTGTGATAACTTTCTCATGCATGGCTGAGAACAGGGCTCTGGGGCCCAGATTTTTTATTCAATTCCTGGCTCCACCAGCTGTGTGGCCTTGCCTGGGATGACTTGCCTTTCCATTCTGAGCCTCAGTTTCCTCATTTGTAAACTGGAGGTATTTCTAGTACCTACTTCGTTTGTTTGTAACAGCTAGCACAGTACCTGACACGTGGTAAGTGCTAATTATGTGTTCATTATTATGTCCATGTGCTTATTTTATTATCAGGTTTTTTTGGAGCTCAGATGCACAGGACATTAAGCATACCACCCAGGTCAAGACTCCTCATTAACTTGAGAACAGCCTCTTTCATTTCCTGTGTTTTATGTCCCTGTATTAGTCTGTTCTCTCATTGCTATGAAGAAATACCTGAGGCTGGGTAATTTATAAAGAAAACAGGTTTAATTGGCTCACAGTTCTGCAGGCTGTTCAGGAAGCATGATGCTGGTGTTTGCTTGGCTTCTGGTGAGGCCTCAGGAAACTTACAATCATGGAGGGAGGGGAATGGGGAGAAGGAACATCACATGGCCACAGCAGGAGGAAGAGAGAGAGCCAAGGGGGAGGTGCCACACACTTTTCAACAACCAGATCTTGCAAGTACTTACTCACTGTCATGGGAACAGCACCAAGGGGATAGTGCTAAATCATTCATGAGCAACCACACCCATGATCCAGTCACCTTCCACCAGGCCCCATCTCCGACATTGGGAATTACAGTTCGACATGAGATTTGGGCAGGCGCACAGATTCAAACTGTGTCAGTCCCCATCTCCTACTTCATTCTACCCCCAACTACAGGCTTCATTTTAATTTAGTTAAATTTAATAGTTGGTATGCATTCTTTCCTTGTAGGTGACATTGTAAAATATGTAGACATGCTTTGTATGCATACATTTTAAATTACAAAAATGGAATTTTGCTTCTTCATTTTTCCCTCAGATAAGTCTTTTAAAGACATCCTTGTTGCCGTGTGCACACCTTGTCAGAATCATGCATTCACCATATTTTACATGTCTATTACCACAGTGGTTGGTTGAATTGTGTCCCCCCAAAAATATATTGAAGTCATAACTCCCAGGACCTATGAATGTGTCCTTATTTGTAAATAGGGTCTCTGCAGATGTAATTAAACTAGGATGAGTTTTCACTGTATTAAAATTCAAAACCTAAATTCCTATATTCAAAGACTTTTGTTCTTATAAGATAAGAGAAATATGAAGACATATACAAGATAGAAGGCTGTGTAAAGATGGAGGCAGAGACTGGAGTCGTGGTGTTACAAAGCAGGGAATGTTAAGGATGGCTTCCAGCCACCAGGAATTGAATGACGCAAGAAATACTTCTTCTATAGAAACTTGAGAGGGAGCATGGCCCTGCCAAAAAATTCATTTCAGACTTCTCATCTTTAGAACTGAGAGATAATAAATTTATTTTGTTTTAAGCCACTCAATTCAAGACAGTTTGTTATAGCAGCCCCAGAAAATTAGTACAAAGTCTCCAACGATTTTTATAGAACTATCTATTTCTTCCTTTAACTCTGTCAATATTTGTTTCATATCTTTTGGGGCTCTATTGTTTGATACATATATACTTACAATTGTTATATCTCCTTGGTGAATTGATCTTTTTATCCCCCCTTTATGTTGTCACAAATAACGTTTTTATACATTGCATGATTATTAACACAAAGTTATAAGTATGTATGCATTTGTTTTTAAAATAACATAGGAAATAAAAGAGGAATTATAATTTAAAAATTTAATAATACTGGTTTATATATTTAACTGTATAGTTACCTTTACCAGAGCTCTTTATTTCTTTGTATGTGTTTAAATTCCTGCCTAGTTTCTTTTTATTTCAGCCTGAAGGATTCTATTCAGCATTCCTTACAGGGCAGGCCTCCTAGTGATACACTTCCTCAGCTTTTGTTTATGTGGGAATATAATGATTTCTCATTTCCTTTCAATGATAGTTTGCTGGATTTAGAATTCTTGGTTAACAGTTTTATTTTATTTTAAGCACTTTAAATATGTCATCTCCCTGCATTTTACCCTCCACAATTTCTTATGCCTTAATTTTTCTTCATTATTTTTTATTTCTGCTCTTCAGGTTAATTTCAATTGTCCCATCTTAAAATTCACTGATTCTCTCATGCCTGCTCAGATCTACTGTTGAACCTCTCTAATTATTTATTTCAGTTATCATGCATTTCAGGCTCAGAATGTCTATTTGGTTCATTTTTTATAATATCTGTGGTTTTGTTGCCATTCTCTATTTTTTCATATATAATTCTCCTGGTTTCCTTTGCCCACAATTTACTTTAGCTCTTTGAGCATATTTTAGACAGTTTATTTAATTTCTTTTTTTAATGAATCCAATATTAGGGCTTTATCATTGATGGTTTCTGTCTTTTTCTTTTTTTGTATGTGAATAGGCCATACTTTCCTCCTTTGTATGCCTTTTGATGTTTGTTGCTGTTGATGTTGAAAACTTCACACTTTGAATATTATAATATTGTAACTATGATAATCAGATCCTTCCCCTTCCCCAGGGTTTTTTGATGGTGATAGTAAAGAACCGCCTCTTGTTTTTTCATTTTTGCAAACTATTTTTGTCAAGACTGTATTCATTACTGTACATAGTCTTGCAATCTGTTTCATTATTTCCTCATTTAACCTGTGACCTGACAGAGATTTCCTTAAATGCCTGGAGCCAAAACAAAACAAAACAAAAAATTTAAGGAAAAAAACACCTATTTTGGTCTTTTCATATTGGTCCTGAGCTGGTACATCATCATTGTTTAGTCAGGCCACTTATAACTCAGCCTTAGCTTTCATAAAGTTCCATGCCGAAACATACCCAGAGTTGCAAGTCTAGGGCACTGTCACTTCTTTTTATGAGGATGTATTTATCTATGGACATAGACTTTGCACTCCAGATTACTCATTATGTGCAGTGCCCTTATTTCCTCAAAAGTCTACCTCATTAGCCACCTCATTCCCAGATGTTTAGGCCCATCTGCTATTTGCTCCATCCTCCATCACTTGTCTTAGGTGGCTATGGGGGAGCCCTCCAAACACTTTGATCAGATGATACCTGAAAGTCCAGTCCAGCAGAAGGGGATGAAACAATGGTTAGCCTCTGTGCTGGTCTCTCAGGGAATTGCCACATATGTCAAAACCTACAGCTACAATTTATTTTCAGAACAAGGTCTATAGTCCCCTACCTACCACCTAGGCAGTGGCACCAGCAAGCCACATCATAAATTCATGTTGTGATTCTCAGGGCCACTGCTGATCTGGGGAATAAAGAATGGTAGGTGGGTCAGAAAAAAGGCCGCAATTTTTTCTTACTGAAATTCAGCTTTCTCTTTTTTCATTAGATACTCTCTGACTCTTGTTAAGTGTAGAATTACATTGCAGAATTTTAGTAAAAGTTGATTCTGCCAGTTTTTCTAGGATTACTGGTGGCTTCAGTGGAGGAACCAATTCTTGGAGTTCTGTATTTAATTAGTCCTATCATGTAACCACACTCCTAATCTTTTAAAGTAAAGAGTAAATAGAAATGAACAAAGGTAACATAAAATTTATTGACTTTCTCATTTTTCATCCCTCTAAAGTCCTACTGTTTAAAGCAAAAATAATAATGGATTTTGTGTCTAAAGCATATGTAAAATTATAGTGTATAAAAATAGTACACAGGTCAGAGAAAGGATCGGAGATATCTATCTACATAGATAGATATACGTACACACACGTTTTTATAATATGTAATTTTATTTTTTTCCCTTTATTCTTATCATTGTATATGTGATGTTTTTGCAACCCAGTTTTTTGTCACTTACTGTGTGTTGAAGGATGTGAACCCATCATAATATTTGTAATGACTTCATGATAATCCCTCTGTGTGTCAATGAAAATTTATTCACAGATAAAAGGCCCTGGCTAACTAATTTAAGCAGAGAAGAACTTTGCACAAGGCATTAAATTGCTTAATCCATGACAGGGCTGAGGAGACAGCTGGACTTAATGTCTAGAAATGACAGCCAAAGACAGCCTGCACCACTAAAAGCCCAGGAGAGTTGCTTCTCTAGAAGTAGCATTAGGCCACTTGTATTAGTCACAGTTATCCTGAGAGTAATATATATATATACATATACACATATATATACACACACACACATATATATAAAACACACATGCACATTTATTACATATTACATATATGTAATAAGGATTTGGCTTGCACAATTTTGGCAACTGGCAAGTTCAAAGTTCTAATCTGAAGTGAGGGCCAGTAGGTTTAAGATCCAGAAGAACAGATGGTACAAATGAAGTCAAAAAGCAGTCTTTTGGAAAATTAGCCATTACTCAAGGGATGGTTTGTCTTTTGTTCTGTTCAAGAATTCAAATGATTGTGTAAGGCCCAACTACATTACGGAGGGCAATACACTTTACCAACTGAAATGTTAAATGTCATCTCCAAATACCCTCACAGAAACCGCCAGAATAATGTTTAACCAAATATCTGGGCACCCTATGGTGCAGTTAAGTTGACACAAAATTAATTATCATAAGCATCCCTTGTCAATTCGACAACCATGAACATCTTGAAGAGACAATAACAAGATCATACTTCTGCCTAACATGGTGCAAACATCCTGTGTACAACCAAAAACACACTAAATATTTTCCCAGAAGAGGAGGCAAAATCATTGGATGTTGTTTATATTTTTCCTTTATATCCCAAAACTTAAATATCATGTTGTAAAATAACAATATTTAAATACAATGAAAGAAAGTCAATACACATTATATTACATAATAAGGGAATAAGAGAGAGAATAGAACAAAAGATATATATATACACTCACAAACAGAGACACACACAGACATATAAATAATAAATTAAGAAAGAAATACTCAGCCAGGCACGGTGGCTCACGCCTGTAATCCCAGGACTTTGGGAAGCCAAGGCAGGTGGATCACCTGAAGTCAGGAGTTCAAGTCCAGCCTGGCCTACATGGCACAACCCCCTCTCTACTAAAGTCCAAAAATTAGCCGGGCATGGTGGCACATACCTGTAATCGTAGCTACTCAGGAGGCTGAGGTGGGAGAACCACTTGAACCCAGGAGGCAGAGGCTGCATTGAGCCGAGATTGTGCCCCTGCACTCCAGCCTGAGTGACAGAGTAGGACTCTGCCTCAAAAAAAAAAAAAAGGTAAAAAAAAAACAACAACAAATACTCATGACAATTACAATCCTTGTTTCTGTAACTGGTCATGTGGTTGTAGCTGGTGTCCATAGCTACCTTCTTCCACTACCCATTCTGTATTCACTTTGCCTTCAGCAAGCACCTCAGCTGGTTGTAACTCTTTTCTTAGGGGGATAACTCAAACATTGGTTCCTGGAGAGTCATCTGAAACATTAGATTGAGTTGTAGTTTTTCTTCTGATTTTAAATACAGGGCATAGTAATACTAAGAGATTCCTTGAGGGATCTTATGAATTCTAGATATACTTTTCCTTATCTCCATTGTGGAGTAGCAGTCTAACTCCCCCTTGGTAATCCAGCCAGACCAGTATCAGTCATTCCAGCCAGCACGATAACTTTCTTTGCCAGTTAATTTAAAGGCATGAGGATCCCCAAATGACTGAGTGGCACTCTTAACTTCAAGTTCAGTGGAATTATTTTGTCCCCCTGGTGGAAGTATTCCTCCCTTTGGAACTAAGACCCCTAGGCAAGTGGATCATAAAGTCATGGGAACAGGAAGCAAACATTCTGCTAGCGGTCACTAGGGGCAATGGTGAGTGGTGTCACTCCCATATCTAGCCCTTGATTCTTGGACCCATGAATTCAGCCATGGGAGAAACAGAACCATGTATTAGACACTGATTTAAAGCATATACAGCCTTCTGGAGTACCTTGTCCCAGCCCTGCAAGGTATTGCCATCTAGCTGACATTGTGACTGAGTCTTCAAAGAGCCATTCCACCATCGTATCAAGCCTACTTTTTTTTTTTAGGAAAAAAAAAAAGAGAGAAAGAGAGAAAGAAGGGAAAAAAGAGAATGAAAGAAAGAGAAAGAAGAAGAAAAAAGAAGGAGAGAGAACGGGAATCTTGCTTTACTGCCCAGGCTAGAATGCAGTCTAGAAATGGGTATTGAAAAGCTCTTTTATACTAATAATTGTGTTATAAAATGGAGACAGGAAGGAATAAGGGAGGAAAATAACAAACAGCCAACCAATATTTCATTTAAACCTATGAAATGCTATGCAATTGCTGGGGGAGTGATTTACTCCCAACCATGTGGTCACTTTTAGAATAAATGTGATGTGTTACTGAAAAAAAATGTATGCTTTGTGGATTTGGAGTAGAGAGTTCTGTAAATGTTTATTAAGTTTACTTGTTTGAGGTCTAAGTTCAAGTCCCGGGTATCCTTGTTAACCTTCTGTCTCATTGATCAGTCCAATATTGACAATGTAGTGTTAAAGTCTCCCACTATTATTGTGTGGGAGCCCAGGTCTCTTTGTAAGTCACCAAGAAGTTGCCGTATGTAACTGAGGGTGCTCCTATATTGGGTGTGCATAGACTTAGGATCGTTAGCTCTTCCCGTTACATTGATCCCTCTACCATTTTACAATGTCCTTCTTATCTCTTTTGGTTTCTATTACTTTAAAGTCTATTTTATCAGAGATGAGAATTGAGACTCCTGCTTTTTTTTTCTCTCTCTCTCTCCATTTGGTTGGCAAATCTTCCTCCATCCCTTTGTTTTGAGTCTCTGTATATCCTTGCATGTGAGATAGGTCTGGATGCAGCTTACTGATGGGTTTTTTGGAATGGCTGATACTGGTTGTTCCTTTCTGTATATAGTGCCTCTTTCAGAAGCTCTTGTAAAGCAGGCCTGGTGGTAATGAAATCTCTGAGTACTTGCTTGTTCGTAAAAAATTTTATTTTTCCTTCACTTATGAAACTTTTGGCTGGATATGAAATTCTAGGTTGAAAGTTCTTTTCTTTAAGGATGTTGAATATTGGCCCCCACTCTCTTCTGACTTGTAGGGTTTCTGCTGAGAGATCTACTGTGAGTCTGATAGGCTTCCCCCTTGTGGGTAACCTAACCTTTCTCTCTGGCTGCCCTTAATATTTTCTCCTTCATTTCAACCCTGGTGAATCTAATGATTATGTGCCTTGGGGTTGCTCTTTTTGAGGACTATCTTTGTGGTGTTCTCTGTATTACCTGGAGTTGGGTATTGTCTTGCCTTGCTAGGTTAGGAAAAGTTTTCCTGGATAATATCCTGAAAAATATTTTCCAGCTTGGATTCATTCTCTCCGTCACATTCAGGTACACCTATCAAACGTAGATTAGGTCTTTTCACATAGTCCCATATTTCTTGGAGATTTTGCTCATTCCTTTTTACCCTTTTTTCTCTAATCTTGTCTTCTCATTTTGTTTCGTTAAGTTGGTCTTCGACCTCTGAAATCCTTTCTTCTGCTTGATCAATTCGACTGTTAAAACTTGTGCATACTTCGTGAAGTTCTGGTATTGTGTTTTTCAGCTCTATTAATTCCCTTATATTCCTTTCTAAATTGTCAATTCTCGTTAACATTTCGCCAAACCTTTTTTCAAGGTTCTTAGTTTCCTTGCATTGGGCTAGAACATGTTCTTTTAGCTCACAGAAGTTTCTCATTATCCACCTTCTGAAGCCTAATTCTGTTGATTCCTCACATTCATTCTCAATCAAGCCTTGTTCAATTGGTGATGAGGCACTGCAATCCTCTATAGGAGGAAAGGCATTCTGATTCGGGTGTTTTCAGCCTTTTTGCGCTGGTTTCTTCCAATCTTTGTGGATTTATCCACTTGTCGTCCGTGTAATTGCTGACTTTCAGATTAGGTCTCTGAGTGGACGTCCAGCTTGTTGGTGATAAAGTTTTTTCTATTTCTTAATTTTCCTTTGGTGGACGCCCCCCTCCCCCACAGAGCTGGACCTTCCCGGGTTCAGCTGTACTTGCTGTGAAACTCTCAATCCTCAGCAGTTCCAACTGCTGTTTTTTTTGTCATTGTTGTTGTGGGGGGACCAGCCTTCCCCTGCGGCGACCCACTACGCCAGCTGAAACAGTGGCGTTAAGATTCGTGGTGCTTTTCTGCCTGGGGAATCTCCTGGTCTGGTTCCCCCACTTCAGTTCGCTTTTCAATCAGCTGAATGGGAGACTCTGCCTTCCTGGAGCTCCAACGCCAACCAAAAGGGGCGCTTAGTCCCTCATACTCCGGACTGAGAACCACCGCACCAGGGCGCCTGCAAACGGCCGCGCCCGCCAAAGAGTCACGCTGGTGACCCGTGGGCTCCTCCGCCAAGAATCTCTTGGTCCGTGGGCAATAAAAATTCGTCTGAAAATGTGGCGTCCACTCACTCTCTGCGCTTTCAGTGGGAGCTACAATCCTGAGCTGCTGCTAATCGGCCTTCTTGGATCTCTCTCCTCAAGCGTACTTTTTAGGATGGTGGGAAACCTGGTAAGACCAATGAATTCCATGAGCGGGGAGCCCATTGCTGCACTTTGCTGTGAAATGAGTTCCCTGATTAGCAGCAATGCTGTGTTGAATAATGTAACAGTGACTAACGTGTTCTGTAAGTCCACAGATTGTAGTTTTAAGTAGAAGCACTGCATACAAGGACAGGGAATACGTATTCAGAGTAAGTGCATCTTCTAGTAGAAACAAAACTCTGCTTTTCCCATAATGGAAGCAATCAAATGTAATTAACCTGCCCCAGGTTGCTAACTGATCATCCTGGAGAATGAGGCCATATCAAGTAATCAGTGCTGTTTCTGCTGCTGGCTGATTGAGCATTCAGCAGTGGCCATAGTCAGGTCAACCTTGGTGAGTGAAGTCCATGTTGCCAAGCCCATGCATAACCTCCATCTCTGCCACAGTGGCCATTTTTCTCTTATAAGGGCCTGCCGAAGGCTCCACAGTGTTTCTCCCTGCCACAGAGACTTCAAGTATCATTGGATCTGATGGCTCATGTGGCTCAAGGGGCAGAGCAGATTGCACAGCACCCCAGGCCTGTGGCAGAGGCTCTTGTTTCCCAGACTCCACTCAAAACTCGCAGCTTCTTAGTTCACTCTGTAAATGGGCTGGGGTATCTGAATGAGGAATACATTGCCTCCAAAATACTAAGAGGCCTACTAGGCCTTGTGCCTCTTTCTTGGTTGTAGGAAGAGCAAGATGTAGCAACTCTCCTTCACCTTACAAGGGATATTTTGACATGCCCCACAGCACTAGGCCCCTAGAAATTTCACTGAGGTAGAATGCCCTTACATTTTAGTTGGATTTATTTCCCACCCTCTGACATGCAAATGTCTTACTAATAAGTTCAGAGTGGTTTCTATTTCACACTCACTAGGTTAAATCAGTATAATGTCATTAAGGTAATGGACCGGTGCGGTATCTGGTAGAAAGAAGAGGCCTCAAGTTCTGTATGAACTGAATTTATGACATACGGCTGATATACCCCTGGGGCAGGACACTCAATTTGTATTGTTGGCCTTGCAGGTTGAAAGCAAACTGCTTCTAATGGTCTTTTAGAACAGATACATAAAAAAAAAAGGCATTTGCCAGATCAATCTCAGATACCAGGTACCAGGGGATGTGTTAATTTGCTTAAGTAATGAAACCACATCTGCTAAAACAGCTACAATTAAAGTTAATACTTGATTAAGTTCATGAATCCACCGTCATTCTCTAAGATCCATCTGTCTTCTGCACAGGCCAAATAACAGAATTGAATGTGGACATAGTAGCAACTGCCACCCCTGCATCTTTCAAGTGTTGACAGTAGCACTAATCTCTGTAATCTCCCCAAGAATGCAGTATGGCTTCTGGTTTACATTGTTTAGGTACAGGCAGTTCCTATGGATAGTGGCCCTCACTCCACAGGTCAGGGAACCAGTGTGGGGGATTCTGATAGTTGCTGAATATGTCCATTCCTATATGCACTCTGAAACTGGGAAATGACCACTGGAGGGGTTCAGGGGTTCCCTGGATCTACTGTAAGGCAAGCTAAAACTCCACTGATCACCTGACCTGCGTAACCCCTACTCTGACTTGTGGACCACAGTGGTGTTCAGTGCCACCAGAAATTAGTGTCAGTTCAGAGCCAGTGTCCAGCAGTCACCAAAATGTCTGATTATTTACTTTTCCCTAATGCTTAATCATCTTGTTAAAAGCTGTAAGCCCCTTTGGGGAAGGCTGAGAAAGAGATTAACATAGTACATTTTTGGCAGTATCATGGGTTTCTTCCTCAAGAGGACTTGGCCTTTATCCCTTACAGGAAGGATAAAGGCCTTACTTTGCCCCTGAAAATTAACTGAGGGATCATGATCTCTGTTTTTTAGGATTAGAGACTTTTATTCACTTGACTTAGAATATTTTCTGCTTATACACATCAAGTAAGAATTTAGTTGGTTTCCTGTCTATTTCACTTCTAGGAGCACCATGATCAACTAGCCAATGCCACTGGCCTACATGAGTGAGACTATCCTAGTGGCTGCTGTGACCCTGCTGTCCACTGTGTCAGCTGGGCCCACCTGGATTTTGGTGGCTGAGTGCTGGTACTTGGCTCCTGCCACCCCGGGATTCAGTTACTCCCATTACATGTAGTTTTCCCAATTCAGTGACTATTGTTTCCACTGTAAGGTCTTGCCTATAGAGAACAAACATGTCAAGGATGCTGAGGCTCTCCTCAAAAACTTCTCTCTCACAATTTTGGTGAAAGGCATGTCTTTTGAAGCCTCCTAGGGCATGTAAGTTGGTCTTAAGTGGAAAATCCACTCTAATATCCCAATGTCTTTAAGCCCAATCCCTTCACACCTGGCATTTATATTATAACTCCCTTGCTGTGGGCCGCCTTTTGATCCATGTTTGGATACACCAATGAAACAAACTGTTAGAGCCCTTTCTGACTCCCCCAAGCTACAATATTAAATGCAGAGTGTCTGCTTAGCAGGCCCATATCAATAAACTTACCATAATCTAAATTCATGTTCTTACTCTCATTAGCCCATGCACTTAATATCCATTTCTGCACATGTGTCCTGGATTTTTGCCTGTATAAATAAGAATACACAACTAATTCTGTTGGAGTGTGTCACACCTCTTCATGGGTCACACCTTCTACCTCGCCTTTAGAGTCCTGCTGGGACATGAGCCTAGTTATGGGATAGGTCCTGAAAAAAATTAGCAGTGTTTTGCATGGCAACTACCTCAGGGGGCCCATTGCAGTCACCTTAGCTATGCAAGGTTAATTGCCTCAGATCGGTTCAGAATGACCATTCCTACTGGGCTGGAGAGTTGCTTCTACTAGCAAAGAAGATTCGTGAGAATGTAGAGGCTCAACGATCCCAGCTTCATCAGAGTCTTGCCCCACATACCCATTCCAACTTTCAGGATGCTCTCAGGGCAGCTATTAACTTAAGACAAAGCAGGCTTCACAAGAAAAAAATAAGCAGGGACAAAGCAGAGACTTACATAAAGATTGATGAGGCTAATTCTCCAACAAGATGTAAGTTGAACTGAACGGAACCATCAATCAACTGAATCTAATTAACATTTATAGAATACTTCATTGAAAAACAGCAGAATAACATTCTTCTGAAGCTCACATTGAAACACTCACAAAGATAGACATGTTTGGCCATAAAGCACACCTTAACATATTTAACATATCTGTTTAAATAGAAATTAAATATAAAATATGAAGTCAGATAACAATAGAATTAAAATAGAAATTAACAGAAATATACCACAAAAATACTAGAATGCTTATAAATTAACCTCAAATAACACATCAGTCAAGAAAAATTTTTAGAAAATATTTTGACCTAACTGAAAATGAGAATTCAAATTATCAAAATAGGTGGAATGCAATGAAAATTATACTTAGAGAAAAATTTATAGCATTAAATACATATATTACAAAGGAAGTAGATTTAAAATCAATTATCTAAGCTCCCACATTTGGTAACTATGAACAGAAAAAAAAATTAAGCCTTAAGCAAACAAATAAGCAAAATTAGAGCAGAAGTCAATGAGCATAAAAACTGGAAAATAAGAGAAAAATAAAATCAGAAGCTAGTTCTTTAAAGAGATCAATATAACTGATAAATTTCTAGTCAGACTGATTAAGAAAAATAGAAGACCAAAATTATTAATATCAGAAATTAAAGATTTGTCATCAGCAGGAATCCCTTGGATGTGAAAAGATAGTAAAATAATACAATGAATAACTCTGTGACCCTGAATTTGATAACTTATATGAAATGGGCCAATTCCTTGCAACACACAAACAACCAAACTCACAGAAGAAGAAATAGATAATCATAAGAGGTCAGTGTGTGTAAAAAATAAATCAGGAGTTAATAACCTTGTAAAAATGTCAGCAGAAGAAACAGATAGTTTCATTGGTGCATTGTATCACACATTTAAGAAAGAAAAGATAATAATTCTCTGCAATCTCTTCTGGAAAATAGAAGCAGAAGGAACACTTTCTAATGTATTCTATAAGGCTAGTACTTCTCTAATACTAAAATCAAATAAATCATTATTAGTAGGAGTAAGATAAGCTATAGACTAATATCTCTCAGGAACAAATACACAAATCCTCAAAAAATATTTGTAACTTGAATCCAATAAGGTATAAAAGAATTGTATTTCACAACCAATTTATTTCAGATACGCAAAGCTGGTTCAACTCTGGAAAACAATCCTATCCACCACATCAACAAGTGAAAAAATAAAGTTTATATGACCATATCTGATATGGTTTAGATTTGTGTCCCTGCTTAAATCTTATGTCAAATTTGAGGAGGGGCCTGGTGAGAGGTGATTGGATCATGAGGGCAGATTTCCCCATGCTTTTTTTGTTAGAATGAGTGAGTTCTCATGAGGTCTGATGGTTTAGGGGTGTGTGGCACTTTCCCCTTTATTCACTCTCTTTCTCTCTCTCTCCTGTCACTACAGTAAGACGTGCTTCTTTCCCGTTCGCCTTCTGCCATGATTTAAGTTTACTGAGGCCTCCCAGCCATGCTTCCTGTTCAGCCTGCAGAACTGTGAGTAAATGAAACCTCTTTCTTCATAAATTACCCAGTCTCACGTAGTTCTTTATAGCAGTGTGAGAACAGACTAATACAGAAAATTGGTACTGGGAGTGGGGCATTGCTATAAAGAAACACACAAAGGGTAACTCTGTGATGATGGATATGTTGACGACTTTGATGATAGTAACCATTACACAATGTACATGTATAGTATATGTACATCAAATTATCACATTGTACATGTTGAACATACACAATTTTTGCCAGTTATAGTTCAATATAGTTGAAAGAAAGAAAAAAAGTAACTCAAAATGAATCATAAACCTAAATGTAAATAGCAACACTTTGAAACTTCTAGAGGAAAATATAGGAGAAAATGTATGTAACCTTGGGTTTGGCAATGAGTTTTTTGCCACAACACCAAAAACGTGATGGATGAAAGAAAAATAGGTAAGTTGAACTTTTTAAAATTAAAAGCTTATGCTCTGCAAAAGACATTGCAAGACAATAAAAAGATAAGCCTCATACTTGGAGAAAAACATATCAAAACATATGTCTGATAAAGAACTTACATCTGAAGCTTACAGAGAACTTTTACAGTTACACAATAAGAAAACAAACAACCCAATTAAAAAGAATTAATAGATCTGAACAGAAACTTCAGCAAAGAAAATATACAAATGGCAACCTAAAATAATTTTTCAAATCATTTCTCAATTGGGAATTGCAATTTGAAACCACATACCAGAAGACATGCATTAGGGTAGATAAAATCTGCCAAGGTTGCACCACCACATGCTGGAGAGGACACAGTATGGAGGAACTCTCTTTTACTGCTGGTGGGAATGAAAAATGGTGCAGTCATCGAAAGATAGTTTGACAGCTTCTTGCAAAGCTAAGCATAGTCTTACCATGTGATCTAGCAATCAAGTTCCTAGGTAAGAATTGATTTGAAAACTTACATTCATACAAAAAGCTGCATGAAAGTGCATTTTAGCAGCTTCATTCATGAACTCCAAAACTGAAAGCAACCTAGATAAACAAACTAGAGCACATTCATACAAGGGACTATTATTCAGCCATAAAAGAAAGAGCTATCAAGCCATGAAAAGACGTGAGTAAACTCTAAATGCATATTACTGTGTGAAAGAAGGCAATTTGAAAAGACCACATACTGTATGATTCCAACTATATGAGGTTCGAAGAAAAGCAAAACTGTAGAGTCAGTAAAAATAGTTGCTGCCAGAGGGGATGAGAGGAGTACATAGGTAAATCACAGGATTTTGAGTTTTTTATTTTTTATTTTTGTTGGTACATAGTAGGTATATATATTTATGGGATGTATGAGATGTTTTGATACAGGCATGCAGTAAATAATAATCACATCATGTTAAATTGGGTACCCATCCCCTCGAGCATTTATCGTTTGTGTTACACACAATGTAATTATACTATTTTAGTTATTTTTAAATGTAAATTGAATTGTTTGTTATAGTCACCCTGTTGGGGTATTGAATGCTGGGGTTTATTCATTTGTTATGTTTTTTTGTATCCATTAATGTTCACTACCTTTCCCTCCCACCCCCCCCCCCCCAACCCTACCTGCCTTCCCAGCCTCTGGTAACCATCCTTCTACTATCTCCCTGTGTTCAATTGTTTTGATTTTTTGATCCCACAAATAAGTGAGAACATGTGATGCTTGTCTTTCTTAAAGCACAAGTTTTTTAGAGTGCAGAAACTATCCTAGCGGGCTTAAATCCCCACTCCTTAAGCATGGGGTAAACTTAGTTACTTCTTTCCAAAGAGTACAGTGTGGAAAGTGGAAAAAAAAAAAAAAAAGAGCAACTTTTTGTGAAGGAGCCTGACAAATGCTCCCTGAGCCAGGTGACCCAGGTCCACATCAGCAACGCGATGGGATGACAATGGCACATGACCTCAGTAGTCATCCCCTGAGTAACACACAGCCACAGCCTAATGACAGAAAAGCTTCACACCAATTCCATTTGAGGGACATCTTACAAAGAACGACCTTTACTCCTCAAATTTATCAAGGTCATCAAAAACAAGAACAGTTTGACACTCTATCACTGCCAAGAAAGCCTAAGTAGCCATGAGAGGCAAGTGCAGTGTGGAGTTACAGATGGGAACCTGGAGGTGAAAAAGATATTCTACAAAAAGTAAGCAAATCTGAATAAACCATGAGATTTACTTAATAACGATCTTCATATATCACTATTAATCCATTAACTTTAAGAAATGTAAGATGTGAATAATAGGAGAAAAAGGGTTTGTGGGCGTATGAAAGCTTCTGTAGCATCTCAATTTTTCTGTAAATTTAACACCATTCTAAACAATGAAGTATTTTCTAAAACACTACTTCATGCTATTTCTATCTCACTTAAAACAGATCTAAAGCCAAATCACACAGGAGTACATCTCATTAGCAGACCTAAGCCATGCCTGTAATCGAAGGAGCTTAGAAAGTGCAGTTTCTGGCTTTCTGGCTTCTGCAGTCCAGGGAGATCGGAGGGAAGAAGATTGGAAATGCTGAGGAGACAATCCACAAAACTGCCTATCAGTTATCATATCAAAACTCATTTAACCATTGTCTTATAGGTGGCTATTTAAGCCCTATCTAATTTTTTTCTCTGTTACCAACAGTACATCTAAGTAAATGTTTCTAGAAGGTAAATTGGAGATCACAGGATATGTGCATTTTAATAGGTATCCCCTGAAAAACCACCAATGTATATTCCCATCCAAACCATTGCCAACACAGGTAATTAATACTTGTTCGTAATTTTATGAATTCATTGGGTAAAAACATTGCATATCACTAGTGATTCAGTTAATGTTTCTCCGATTACAAATGAGGCGACTGTTCTGACCACTTGCCAACCACCTTGTGGGAGAGAAAGTGATCTTTACCCTAAAGAGGATGGTGGCTGAACCCATGACACCTCACACTGGACAGATGAGCTCATGGTAGTTTGTTGCTTACATATGCTCAAGGCCTGGGGGAGGAGGACATTGCATTTTACACAGGGCCATATGCACACGGGAACAGGGGAGAGCCTGCAGGGACTCTACAAAAAGGAAGCAGGCTTTGAACTAACAAGATGGTGAGGTGCCCCCAGGCCCCATGTGAGGATGTGACTGGCTTTTTTGAATAATTTCATGAGCTGTCAGGGAAGTGAAGCCCATTAGAGTGAGGATCAGGTTAAGTGGAGCTAGTCCAGCTGATGGGCAACTGGCCGGGCCCAGAGCTTTTCCCACTGGCCAGGTACGTTTCCGGTGTGAGCACAGAGACTTAGGTTTAGACCCTTGGGGCCTTATGAGGCTCAAAGATGTTAAGGTGGGAAATGAAATTTTAGGCCTTACAATGCAGTGACCATCTTTTCATCGATTTGTTAATTGTATCTATTTTTCTTTTAATTGTCTGCTTCTGCTTTCTAACTAATTTTATTTATGTTGTTTCCAGGAACATTTTGAAAAAAAAAATTAGTTATTAACTCTTTTTTGATTACACATATTAAAAACACTTTTGCCCAGTCTGTTGCTTTTTGAATTAAGAATCCCCTTTGACAACTTTAAACCTGATTTTGACACTGTGCTGCTTAGAGCTCGTCACTAACTTTTGAAGCAAATTCTACAGGTTTTAACGTGGCTGGAGGCGCGGGGTGAGCGGCCTCACTGGCTCCCACTCACACTCTGTCCCCACTTCTCACCGGGTTCCCCTTCTTGCCCAGTTCCTTCTGGCCTCCTCTGCTCCTTCGGTCCCTGCTTCTTCCACCTCCAGGGCTCCTGCTGGAGATTCTCTCCTTTTGCTGCATTCCTGTGAGAGACTGATGGGCAATGAGGGGTGGGCATTACCACTTGTAAAACTGATCAAAGATGGTCAAATACCCAAACGTTGCCAGGTTTGTCACATTTCCTGTATTGTTCTTCACTGAGTTTTCCAACAGCCACTTTATTGATTAATGTTAAACTGGAAACGTAGATCTATGGTTCAAAATGTAAAAAAATTAAGAATCTGTAGTGAAAAAAACAGTTTTTTCCCTGAAGGCTGGTGGCGGGGGACTGTGACAGGGTTAGAAGAACCTGCTGAGAGCTGTGCTGTCCTTGCCTGTTTTGCCCTCTCCCAGCCATCGTTTTGTTAAAAGCATTTTTAAGTTCCCTGGTTCTTTTTAATACATAGTTTATGAGATTTTCCTTGGTCTGTCTGTCAAGACCTGATGATATCATCTGTCTTGTTTTTCCTTTGTTGTGGCTGCGTACGGATTTTTTTATTTCCGCAGTGTTCTTCCTCCTTTCCATGTCCCAGTGGACTCCGACAGCTCTGTTCATGTCCTCCTCCACTGTCACATGGTCTCTTACTTGAATATCCTGACTCTTCCATGATAGTTCTCATTTGAGGTGCAGAAAATGCTGCCTGCTGCATATAATCTTTGGGCAGAATGAAGCACTGTTGGTTGGTGAGAATTCCTCTCTGTGCCCTTGAATACTGCCTTTCATGATATCTGTCCTGCTGTGCCTCTGTCTTTCCTTTTTCCCCTCCATCATGTATTTGATGGATGCCGCTGATTGATTGCTTGATGGCAGTTGTTCTCCATAGGCTCAGGCTGTTCTTCTCACTATGACTCATCTTAGAAAAGGGACCCATTGGCTGTGCTAGTACTGCAGAGGGGTGGGATGTGGTTGTAGCAGGAAGCGGGATAGGGAAAGCCTGTCTACAGCTTTCACATGGTGTGTCCTTGAATGTCCTTCAACAAACCTGCTCTTTCTTTGCCCTGGGGACACCTGTCCACCTTCCCCAGGCTTAGACTCTTAAGCCCTTTCAGCTTCTCCGCTTTCCTGCTGTGTCCCTCTGGCCCCATCCATTAGGGAAAGCAGCTGGGGCTGGAAAGCACAAGTGAACATGGAACCTGCCCTTTTAGGAGTGCTTCTATGCTGGCCCGAGGTCTCAGGTGGCAAAGGTCAATTTTTTATTTGCTTTCAAGCTCCAGTCAAGATGTTTTGAGTGTAGCCATTTTCTTGTTTTACATAAATTGGATTTTTGTGCCCTCTATTTTTTTGTTGTTGATTTGTGTGTATGTATATGAATGTATAAATATGTGTATATATACACATATGTGTATACACTCATATACATACACAAATAAACCACTAAAAGTAGATATGCATATGTGTGCATATGTAGCTACTGCATAAGGTGAGGTCTGTTTGCTTTAGGAAGATGCTTATAAGGTGAGGTCCACTCTGCTTTGCTCTTTTTGAGGGAACCTAGAACCTCAATTTAATGTTTACATTTTAGAATATGGCCTGCTTTGCATTATTTTCCATTTCTTTGGACATAAGTATAGCACAGGCATTAAATATAACTAAGCACCATTGAAGAAAATCAGCTGAAGAGAAGTGAAGAATGTTCTTATAGGCTATATGTTTTTGAAAGAGATACATACATGTGTGCATATATATATATCCAGTAATGCATATGTATTTGTGAGTTTTGAGAAATGAGATTAAGGGAAATCATCTTTAAAGAGAAATCAATTTATGCTTTTTCTGAGTAAATTTCTACCCTCATCTTTGAATTTTCCTTACATAATAGTGTAGCTGACATAAGACTAAAATGAATCAAAACCACTAAAGTAGTTTTACATCCTTTCAAAAAGAGCTTCAACATCATCATTTTTTGGAAGAACACAGGGCCCTTAGCTCAGCATTTATTATCTGTTAGGAACCTGAGGGGAACCCACTGAGACTTTCAAATTGGTTCTTCCCCATGTTTCTCTGAGGCTATCTAATGGGGCAAGGAGAAATTGCCGGATTGGGAAGGAAACAGGAATTGGACAGGAACTGGAGGCCAGGAAAGGAGCTTAGCTATAGCAGAAACAAGAGGAGGATCCAATTTGGTGTTTTTTCATGACCAAGTTAAGAATTATATTTATGATCAGGAGAGAGATCCAAGATGGCCGATTAGCAGCAGCTCAGGATTGTAGCTCCCACTGAAAGCACAGAGAGTGAGTGGACACCACATTTTCAGATGAATTTTTATTGCCCACAGACCAAGGGATTCTTGGCGGAGGAGCCCCATGGGTCACCAGCGCGAGTCTTTTGGCGGGCGCGGCCGTTTTGCAGGTGCCCCGGCGTGGCGGTTCTCAGTCCGGAGTATACGGCACTGAGTGCCCCTTTGGTTGGCGTTGGAGCTCCGGGAAGGCAAGTCTCCCATTCAGCTGATTGAAAAGCAGACTGAAGTGGGGGAACCAGACCGGGAGGTTCCCCAGGCAGAAAAGCGCCACGAATCTTAACGCCCCTCTTTCAGCCTGCGTGGTAGGTCGCCGCAGGGGAAGGCTGGTCCCCCCCCCCCCCTCCCCACACACACAAAAAAAACAGCAATTGGAACTGCTGAGGATTGAGAGTTTCACAGCAAGTACAGCTGAACCCGGGAAGGTCCAGCTTTGCGGGGGAGGGGCGTCTGCCGAAGGAATACTAAGAAACAGAAAAAACTTTACTACCAACAAGCTGGACTTCCACTCAGAGACCTAATCTGAAAGTCAGCAATTACACGGATGACAAGTGGATAAATCCACAAAGATGGGAAGAAACCAGCGCAAAAAGGCTGAAAACACCCGAAATCAGAATGCCTTTCCTCCTACAGAGGAATGCAATTCCTCATCACCAATTGAACAAGGCCTGATTGAGAATGAATGTGAGGAATCAACAGAATTAGGCTTCAGAAGGTGGATAATGAGAAACTTCTGTGAGCTAAAAGAACACTGTTCTAGCCCAATGCAAGGAAATTAAGAACCTTGAAAAAAGGTTTGACGAAATGCTAACAAGAATTGACAATTTAGAGAGGAATATAAGTGAATTAATGGAGCTGAAAAACACAATACGAGAACTTCGCGAAGTATGCACAAGTTTTAACAGTCAAATTGATCAAGCAGAAGACAGGATTTCAGAGGTCGAAGACCACCTTAACGAAATAAAACGAGAAGACAAGATTAGAGAAAAAAGGGTAAAAAGGAATGAGCAAAATCTCCAAGAAATATGGGACTATGTGAAAAGACCTAATCTACGTTTGATAGGTGTACCTGAATGTGACAGAGAGAATGAATCCAAGCTGGAAAATATTCTTCAGGATATTATCCAGGAAAACTTTCCCAACCTAGAAAGGCAGGACAATACTCAACTCCAGGTAATACAGAGAACACCACAAAGATAGTCCTCAAAAAGAGCAACCCCAAGGCACATAATCATTAGATTCACCAGGGTTGAAATGAAGGATAAAATATTGAGGGCAGCCAGAGAGAAAGGTCAGGTTACCCACAAGGGGAAGCCTATCAGACTCACAGCAGATCTCTCAGCAGAAACCCTACAAGTCAGAAGAGAGTGGGGGCCAATATTCAACATCCTTAAAGAAAAGAACTTTCAACCCAGAATTTCATATCCAGCCAAACTAAGTCTCATAAGTGAAGGAAAAATACAATTTTTTACGAACAAGCAAGTACTCAGAGATTTCATTACCACCAGGCCTGCTTTACAAGAGCTTCTGAAAGAAGCACTATATACAGAAAGGAATAACCAGTATCAGCCATTCCAAAAATCCCATCAGTAAGCTGCATCCAGACCTATCTCACATGCAAGGATATACAGAGACTCAAAACAAAGGGATGGAGGAAGATTTGGCAACCAAATGGAGAGCAAAAAAAAAAAAAAAAAAGCAGGAGTTGTAATTCTTGTCTCTGATAAAATAGACTTTAAAGTAATAGAAACCAAAAGAGATAAGAAGGACATGTATAATGGTAGAGGGATCAATATAATGGAAAGAGCTAACGACCCTAAGTCTATGCGCACCCAATATAGGAGCACCCAGATACATAGGGCAACTTCTTGGTAACTTACAAAGAGACTTGGACTCCCACACAATAATAGTGGGAGACTTTAACACTACATTGTCAATATTGGACAGATCAATGAGACAGAAGGATAACAAGGATACCCGGGACTTGAACTTAGACCTCGAACAAGTAAACTTAATAAACATTTACAGAACTCTCTACTCCAAATCCACAAAACATACATTTTCTTCAGTAACACATCACATCTATTCTAAAAGTGACCACATGGTTGGGAGTAAATTACTCCCCAGCAATTGCATAGCATTTCATAGGTTTAAATGAAATATTGGTTGGCTGTTTGTTATTTTCCTCCTTATTCCTTCCTGTCTCCATTGTATAACACAATTATTAGTATAAAAGAGCTTTTCAATACCCATTTTTAGACTGCATTCTAGCCTGGGCAATAGAGCAAGATTCCTGTTCTCTCTCCCTCTTTTTCTTCTTCTTTTTCCCTTTCTTTTATTCTCTTTTTTCCTTCTTTCTCACTTTCTCTCTTTTTTCTTTCTTTAAAATTAAAAAAAAGAATTATATTTATGATCTGCAACATTTTTTTTTTTTTTTACTTTTTCTGTTTTAACACAACAATGGTGACAGAGAATATTTTCGGTCATGATTATAATTATTAATATAATTGCTGTGACTTCGGACCTACAGAAGCTGGTTTCTATCCAGCGCCCTGGCTCTGGGGCTCACCGCTCTGGAGCCACATAAGGAAGCTGCACCGGGCGAGTTCCTGGGCCACTGGCACCAGCGCCGCAAGGAGCATGAATCCACTGGTGATTTGTGATTGTTCATTTATTTCCTATAATGAGAACAAACTCCCTGCCACATTTAAATAAAAGCCCAATTACATCTCCATTGCTACAGATACTATTACCTTTCTGACTGGCTATAAAAGTTAATGAGTTTCTTATTGCTTTGTAAAGTTTTGAGAGAAAATGCAAAGTTTAGAGATAGATCCTACATAAGCTGAGGTCCACTCTGCTTTGCTCTTCTTGAGGGAACCTAGAACCTCAATTTAATACTTCCCATTTTAGAATATGGCCTGCTTTGCATTATTCTCCATCTTTTTTTGGATGTAAGTATAGCACAGGCATTAAATGTAACTAAGCACCATTGAAGAAAATGGCATCAAATCAGCTAAGGAAAAGTGAAGAATGTTTTTATGAGCTACATGGTTTTGAAAGAGATACACAAGGCTGACAACCTATTAAAAAGTTAATAATGTGCGCTCAGTCATTTGCTGTGTTTTCAAGGTCCTCTGCCACATGCATGGGCTTGGGAACTTCCAGGATGGATTTCCAATTGTGAGTCACCAACTAGCAGAGGTTAGTTGCATTGTGCTGCCAGTCTCACATATGTGAACCTGAATTTGTTTTTATTCCTCCCTTCATTGGCCGATTTTTAAAACTTCAGTTACTCTGAAGGAAAAGAAAAGCAAAAATAAGCCAGGAATTTATATTTTTCTTCATATTTCAAGAATCATTCTAAAAGCAAGCGATAAAGTTAACTAATTTCTCTCTGAATTTAGTACAGTCACTTTTGCTTCCCAAAGAGGAAACCAAGGCCTAGAATCAATGCCATGTGGCCACGTGCTGGCCTGTGTACTACACTGTAGTGGTACCTCACAAGGGCACCTGGAAGCTTGGGTTTGAGCCTGGTCTGCGTAGAAGAAGCCTGCTTTGGAAGGGTTAAACAAGAGGCAAAAGAACTTGGCACAATGCATTTCACATGCAGTGCTTACTGAATCCCATGAAAAACCTGGCACTATGCCAGGGTTGGAACTTCATGGGCAAAGATGTTGTCTCACTCTCCAGGGGCTCTGCTTCCACAGCTGGGGCTTGGGAATTAGAATGCAGCCGGCAAGTCAACTTCTAGGATTAAGGTAAAAAGAGACACCTAATTGAGGAACCACCTGGAGCCTTCCTGGAGGCTAAGGAGAGGTTGTAGGCTGAGCTGGAAGTGGTGGGCAGGTGAGTGTGGTAGGAGCCGAGGCTGCGGGCTGGTGAGTACCGTTTGCGGAGGCTGCAGGGCCAGCACTGCTGACTATGGATCTGGTGCCAGATCTTGTTGGGGTGGCAGCTGGACCAATGGGCAGGGAGCAGGTGGGGCATGCATTCTTTAGGCTTCAGCCATGTGCCTCAGGGAATGGGGAAACATGGAAAATTTTAAGTGGAGGAATAGTGTAATTAAATTTACTTTTCATAACAGTCACCCTGACTGCCATTTGTACAGGGTTGGTATGTTTCAAAACTAAGTGCTGGATACCTATGAGCAGTAAGCCAGACCAGAATTTACAAACTTCAAGATTTACAGGAGAGGCAGGAAGAGAAAGAGGTAGATGATGAGGAACAAACTGGAGATGAGAAATAGGAGTGTGTATGTCACCCTTCTGCCCTGTTTTGGTCAGGGACAGTGCGCCTATTGAGCACTAAGCACATTCTGGATCCAACACCCTTTCATTTTGCAATCAGGGATGGGTCAGAGTGTGTTTCCTTGGTCATCTCCATGTTTACCTCCCCAGCACCACCTGTGCTTAGACTCAACTGTGCAGAACTGGTAGAAATATTAACTTATCCTCAGCGAGATGTCCCAGAGCCCACACTTTAAAGCTGCACTCTTGCAAACCCCACACCTACCACTGGGACCTGGAGACCTTCGTTCAAGTGCAACGATGATTTATTACTCAAGTGTTTACCAAAGATGCACACAGACAGGTTCTTTGGCTTCAAGGCTTTTGCTTTTGCTTCAAGCCTATCTTTCCAGTAAAAATTCAAGGTTTTCTCTTGACCTTTCTGAGTGATTGGATCAAAAGACATTTTATATCATTTCCAGAAAATCTGGATTCAAAAACTGTTGAGTGTGTATGCATTGGGGTCAGTGCCTTTTCTTTGTTTTTTTAGAATTATTTTTAGGTTGTGGTGAATACACATTAAAAACTTATCATCT
The DNA here is from genome assembly GCA_036589455.1 of Ateles fusciceps. Lineage (NCBI taxonomy): Eukaryota > Metazoa > Chordata > Mammalia > Primates > Atelidae > Ateles > Ateles fusciceps. Next base: position 137,347 of record JAZHEH010003066.1, read on the forward strand.
TAGTCATTTCTAAGTATACAGTCCAGTGGCATTAAATGCATTAACATTTTTGTGCAACTATCACCACCAACCATCTGTAAAACCTTCATCTTCTTAAAAATGAAACTTTGTACCCATTAAATACAAGCATGCTATTGCCAACTCCTTATCCTCTGGCAACCACCATTCTATTTCTTCTCCATGAGTCTGAGCACTCCAGGCACTTCATATAAGTGGAACCACACAGTGCCTGTTCTTTTGTGCCTGGCTTATTTCATTCAGTATAATGTTCTCAAGGTTCATCCATGTTCTGGCATATAACAAGATTTCCTTCCTTTTCCATGTTGGATAACGTTTCGTTGTATACATGGACCATATTTTGCTTATCCATCCATCCATGCAAGGACACTGGGTGGCTTCACTTTTTGGCTATTGTGAATAACGCCACTATGAACATGGAGTCCCCTTTCTTTTTAATCATAGGTATTGGTCTTCGGTCCAGAGACTAATGAAATTCTCCTACTTCTCTGTTCTTCTACTGCTCCTCCACATCCCTGTTCTCACCATGAGTGGTATTTTGTTTCTGATAAATGAAAAAGTATAATGGACATGATACTTCATTTAATGAAATGATCAACAGAGACCTTAGGCAAATCACTTAATTTCTTCACAATTTGGCCTTCTCCTCTATAAAACAGTAATGTCATCCTTTACCTCTTTGGCTTATGAGGAAGATAAAATGAGACCATATGTGTAAAGAGCTTAGCACTCAAACCGTCACACAGCATCTGCCCAGCAAGTTGAGGCTGGCACTTGGTTCCCCACAGTGAGGAGCAGGGATTGAGGCAGAACTCATTCATGAGGGCGTAGGGAATGGACAGAACCACATGCTCAGAGCCAGAGGGACTGTGAGAGCAGGTGCACCCTTAAAGATCTTTAGGAGAAAAGATTTCCAGCCTTTGTCACTGGGCACTGGAGTTCCTGATGAATTCAATTGGCAACCAGTAGGATTTTCAGGGGGATTTTAGTGCAAGAGAGAGATCCCAAGCCTGGTAAATAAGGGCTCACAGTTCTTCAGCTCCTCTGGCCCTGTTACCCTTCCCGGGATGGTTTGGGTAGCACAGCCCCAGAAGGGGAATACACCCTGTGATGGGCTGCATTGCATCCTCCCCACCTTTCATGTTAAATCCTAATCTCTAATACCTCAGCACATGATCTAACCTGGAAATAGGAGTTCAAGTGAGGTCATTAGGATGGACCGTAACCCAATGTTATGATGTTCTTATAAAAAGGAAAATTAATAAGGTCATTAGGGTGGGCCTTAATCCAATATGACCTGGTGTCCTTATAAAAAGGGGAAATTTGGACAGAGAGATACACATACGTAGAGGGAAAATGATCTGAAGAGACAGGGGGAGAGGGCAGCTGCATTAGTCCATTTTGTGTTGCTATAAAGGAATACCTGGATAATTTACAAAAAAAAACTGGATATTTTACAAAATACTGGAAATAATTCTAGATACTTTATAATACCAGGATAATTTACAAAAATACTGGATATAATACCGGATAATTTACAAAAAAAAAGGTTTCTTTTGGCTTATGGTTCTGCACACTGTACAAGGAACATAGTGCTGGCATCTGCCTCTGGTAAACCCACAGGAAGATTTTACTCATGGCAGAAGGTGAAAGGGGAGCAGGCATGTCACATGGTGAGAGGAGGAGGAAGAGAGTGGGGGAGGAGGTGCCAGGCTCCTTTAAACAACCAGCTCCTGCATGAACTCATAGAGAGAGAACTCAGTCATCACCACAGGGAGGGCACCAAGACATTCATGAGGAATCTGCCCCCATGACCCAAACACCTCCCTCTAGGCCCCATCTCCAGCATTGGGGATCACATTTCCACATGCGTTTTGAAGGGAACAAGTAACTAAACTACAGCTCAGCCATCTACAAGCCAAGGAGAGAGGCCTGGAACAGATCTTTCCCTCACAGACCTCAGAAGAACCAGCCCTCTGCCACCACCTTGATTTTGGACTTCCCACCTCCAGAAATGTGAGGCAATACATTTCTTTTGGTTAAGCCATACTCAGTGGACGGTATTTTGTTATGACAGCCTCAGGAAACTAATGCACACCTCTACAACCCTTTCAGGGACAAAGGAAGATGCTGGTGAGAGCCCCTCCAAGCCAGCAGAGTGACTGACAAAGCAAACTTCTGGCCTCCAAGGACAATTATAAAGTCTGTATAAGCTTCTAAAATATGGCTACATTGCATACTAGTGAATATCCTTTTTTTGGCTAAAGCATTTTATTATATATATGTAATTTGCAAACCATTTCACAAGAAGTTTTTAAAGCAAAGTTATAAAAATTTATATAAAAACTAGAGCGTTGACAGCAAAATTACTTTCTTGATAGTTCAAATAAAAAGTTTTTGTTTTTCTTATGCTGGCTGAAAATTGTATAATCCATTCTTCCATAGACAGTTGCAATATTATATTTTAATGAGCAGTCTCATGGTTAATTCATTTATTAAAAACAGGTTCACCCCTTGGACCATGAGAATCAATTGCTCAATTTTAAAGGGAATGATAATAAAATTTGTCATATATAACATGAAATCATAAATAGCTTTTCAACATGCAGATGTATTCTAGCCTTGTTTCTCTATTAAATTCTTCACAGTTCTAAGTTAAGGAAGCGTCTTTTGCTGTAGCCCGACTTCGGAGCTAAAGTTTGGTTTAACTTCAGAGATCCGGAAGTTGTGGCTGTGAGGCATTTAATGGCAGCAGCTGGTTTGATGACAGTGGCTGCTCCCTGGCTATGCTTTTCAACCCCCATCATCACAGACAGGCATTCTGCTTAAATCTTCAGGTTTTTGCTGCGGCATTGTTATAAAACATTCTCTAGCTTTGTCCACATGCATGGAGGTCTGTAACATTTGGTGGCAACAGTGAGGGGTGGTGAGCTTTGCACGTCTACTCATGGAGACTGACCTGGTGGGCATGCCCTCTGCTTCTGTAGGTGCATGTGGGCATCTATCCTGCAACCATCCAATACCTGGAAATGGTCCACTTTGTATATTTTCCTTCCTTCCTTCCTTCCTTCCTTCCTTCCTTCCTTCCTTCCCTCCTTCCTTCTTTCTTCTGTTTTTTCACAGGGTGTTGCTCTGTCACCTAGGCTGAAGGGCAGTGGCAGAATCTTGGCTCATTGCAACCTCCACCTCCCAGGTTCAGGTGATTCTCCTGCCTCAGCCTCCCAAATAGCTGGGAATACAGGTGCCTGCCACCACACTGTGCTAAATTTTGTATTTTCAGTAGAGACAGGGTTTCACCATGTTGGCCAGGCTAATCTCGAACTCCTGACCTCAGGTGATTCGTCCGCCTCGGCCTCCCAAAGTGCTGAGCCACCGCAGCCGGCCCACTTCACATGTCTTGAGTCTCTTTCTTTGCCTTTTCTCTTTAGACTTCCATTCAGCAGAAGTAACATCTGCATTTTCATGAAAAAGTCCTGTGCTATAACTTTTTGTGAAGGATCCCTTTCAAGTACACAGTTTGAAAATTGCACTATATGTTCTAAGAAATAGTCGTGGTCCTTGAAAAAGTACACCTCCAAATTTTGGTTAATGGCAGGGAGTCACTTGAGAGCTGCTTCTTTAGTTTGCTGACACGTTCTATTTCAAAGATAAGTGACTTCCTTCTCGAATTGTGGTTTTTCCAACGGGGCTGTCGAATCTGATATTAATCTAAAAACCTAGAAAGAGGAAAACAAAATCAGCAATGTGTTAACTGGTGAAAGTTCTCTCTCAAAATCAAAATTCAACAGAATTATTTCATGTAACGTAGTTTACTTTGTTATAAAGTAAAGGTGACAAAATGAGCACAAAAGGAATTCCTCAGAAATAGAAACCTGCCCACAATTCTTTCCATTTCTCACAAGTCATTCTGTCAGGCTCAAATCTACATGAACCAGACTATCCTCAACTGTTAGAGACCCTAAATCCATTCCAACAGGACCAAATATGCAGCCTTTTTTTTTTTTTTTTTTTGAGCCGGAGTCTCCTTCTGTCGCCCAGGCTGGAGTGCAGTGGCGAGATCTTGACTCACTGCAACTGCTGCCTCCTGGGTTCATGCTGTAATAACCTGCCCTGGGCTAGCATAACTGACTCTATTTGAGCTGTAAACTCCAAGCTGCCTTCCTCCTCCTTACCACAGCCCCTTTGGGTGCATAACTGGGTCATGCTGCACTTAGAGGCATTGAAGCTACTGTTCTTAACATTTGTAACCATCTGTAACCGCATCCTGCTTGGCATACCTCCCCCGCTGCTGTTGTAAGAAAAAAATTTCCCTTTAATCATTGTGTAGAAGGGGCCTGATCACCCCCACTTCTTGGTAATTGTATGGAAACCGCCTGTGCCCACAGCCCCTTACTCTAACCTGCTTTTCTGCTTCTGTCAAATTCCACTGCAGCTGGGTACTCCCCTCCCCTACCTAAATAAGGTATAAAAGACAATCAGGCCCCTTCCTCAGAGTGAGAGAATTTTAATCATTAGCTGTCTCTGAGTCACTGGCAAATCAATAAAGAACTCTTAATTTAAAACTCAGAGTGGGGCGGTACTTCTACTCGCTTGGTTACAACATTTGGGAGGCCCCAGAGAGATATTTGCCACCGGGTGCAAACCGGGCTTGTTCTGGGCTCCCCCGGTGGAGGAGGCAACTATAGGGGAGGCTCCACCTAAAATGTTCCAGGGCCCCATAAACCACCCCTTGCCGGAGGAAAGCGCATCAACTCCCGGCAGTCTCCACCAAATTATTCTTCAGAGTCCCTGGTCCTGCTCTGAGGAAAAGGTAAGTCAGGCCTAATATGGTTATTCCTAAAAGTTACAGGGATCATCTAATTACTGGAATGCCGGAATTAACTACAGTAATTCCTTAACCTCGGGCTCTGGGTCCCCCGGAGTCCCTGGTCCTGGTTCTGGTTTTAAACTCTGGAAGAGTCCTGGTTCTACTTGGTAATTGTATAAAAACCACCTATGCCCACAGCTCCTTCCTCTAACCTGCTCTTCTCCTTCTGTAAAATTCTGCTTCAGCTAGGTACTCCCCCTCCCCTACCTAAATCAAGGTCTAAAAAATAATCAGGCCCCTTCCTCGGGGCCAAAAAAATTTTAAGCATTAGCCATCTCTCCGTCGCTGGCAAATCAATAAAAAACTCTTAAGTTAAAACTCAAAGCATGGCACGTTCCTTCTAATTGACTCAGTTACAACAGTGTGATTCTCCTGCCTCAGCCTCCCGGGTAGCTGGGACTACAGACGTGTACCACCACACCAGGCTAATTTTTGTATTTTTAGTAGAGACAGGGTTTCACCATGTTGGCCAGGCTGGTCTTGAAATCCTGACCTAGTGATCTGCCCACCTCAGCCTCCAAAAGTGCTGGGATTACGGGCGTGAGCCACTGTGCCCGGCCCATGCATTTCTTAATGATAGGAACATGTTGCAAAAAATGCATCGTTAGGTGATTTCATCATTGTGCAAACATCCTAGAGTGCCCTTACACAAACCTAGACGGCACAGCCTACTATACACCCAGGCTCTGTGGTAAAGACTACTGCTCCTGGGTGACAAACCTGCCCAGTATGTGACTGTGCTGAATACTGCAGGCAATGGTAACACAAGGGTAAGCATGTTTGTATCTAAAAATGTCTAAACATACAAAGTGTACAGTAAAAAATACAGTATGAGAGATACAAATAGTACACCTGTTTAGGGCACATGCCACTAATGGAGCCTGCAGGTCTGGAGGTGGCTCTGTGTCCGTCCATGAGTGAGGGTGAGTGTGAAGGGCATGACACTACTGTACACTATGGTAGACTTTATAAATACTGTGCACTTAGGCAACACTACATTTATTAGAAAGTAGATTTTTCCTCATATTCCTCATTAATTCACCTTGGCTTATTGTAACTTTTTTACCCTGTGAGATTTCTAGTATTTTTTGTTTTTGATTTTTACTTTTTGAATCCTTCGTGATAATAGTTTAAAACACAGATTGTACAGCGGTACAAAAACATTTTCTTTCTTTATATTCTTATCCTGTAAGCTTTTTAAATGTAATTTTCACTCTTTTGACTTTTTAAACTTTTTTGTTAAAAATTAAAACCCGAGCCCACACATTAGCTGAGGCCCATCCAGAGTGGGGAGCATCAGTGTCACCATCTCCCACCTTCATACCTTGTCCCACTGGAGGTCTTCAGGACCAGTAACACGCACGGAGCTGTCCCCTCCTAGGATAGCAGTGCTTCTTCTGGAATAACTCCTGAAAACCTGACTGAGGCTGTTTTACAGTTAATGTTTTTATAAGTAGAAGCTTACATTCTAAAATAGCAATAAAAACTATGGTATAGGCGGGATGCAGTGGCTCACGCCTGTAATCCCAGCACTTTGAGAGGCCAAGGCGGGTGGATCCCCCAAGGTCAGGAGTTTGACACCAGCCTGACCAACATGGTGAAACCCCATCTCTATACTAAAAATACAAAACTTAGCAGGGTGTGGTGGCATGCATCTGTAGTCCCAGCTACTCGGGAGTCTGAGGCAGGAGAATCACTTGAACTTGGGAAGGGGAGGTTGTAGTGAGCCCAGGTCGAGCCACTGCACTCTGGCCTGGGTGACAGAGTGAGACTCAGTCTCAAAAAATACAAAATAAAATAATTTTAAAAATAAAATTTCACATAATCTTTTGGAAGTCTTTCATTTTTTTTATTTATTTCAACAATCAATACAATTAATTTCCTCATTTAATTCAAGATGTGAAGTGCTCGATGCAGAGTTGAAAATAGCATGCAGATTCAAGGGAGAACGCGTGCTGTGTCCAGTTTCTGCAGCTACTGGGTTCTTCCCCATTCCATTCATGTCTTTCGGGGTTGTAGCGTTTAGGTACCTAGAAAAGACTACTTGATGTTTCATAAGCCTAAAAGTTCTGCCTAACCGTTAGGGAGTATGGTTCCTTAGTATTCTTTGGGTCTACAACGGCATCAGGAAATACATTTGTCTTTAATACTGCCTTTTCAGAAGTTACAGTTCTCACTTCTGCCTGCTCTGAGCTTTTCCTTTCTGCATCTCAAGTAGGCTGTGTACATATTACTGTTACTCATTCAAAACCGAATGTGAGGTTAGGAGATGTCATGTGAATAGAGGAAAAATTTCCTAAATTTTTATTATTCTAATTCATGTTTTGTGTAGAAATAAATATAATACTTAAAAACTCACTTGAGTCACAAATTATTAACATCTCGTAAGGCAAAATGAGTCTAATTGGTCCTCAGGAAGAAAATTCAATTTCTTAAAAGCGTTGTGTGTTAAGGGATTCGAATCTTCAATTAGCTCCATGTCCGAAAGTGAATCCATGTTTGAAGCTTCACTCTCCTCTTAAGGAAGCTGCTTTTCCATGATCTCACTTCCTGATGCACTCTCCTGACTCTCAGAACAAATTCATCTCCCCGAGGAGATTCTTATTTCAGATAATCTTAATAGACAGTCTGTTGCATTTCAACTAAGAGGATTGCTGTGCGGATTAAATGAGATAACCCCTAAAAGCCTGCTGTCTAAGAAGACTGGCACTTAGTAAGCACCCAACTATGTTCCCTTTGAAGTCACATTCGGAATGCATCCAGTACATAACACCCAGTCCAGGCAGAAAACGTCTCTGAGATCCTGGGGAAGAGTTCTTTCTCATCAATTTTTGTCTCTTCCATACTTTTCCTTTCAGAAGGAAGATAGTGTAGATATGACATTTCACCACTATAAAAAGTCCATTATACATCTCCTTAAAATAGAAATATCCTGCTATAAAATGATAACCCTCCTGATCAAAGCTAAGAAAATTAAACTAATCCCCTAATATCAACTAGTACACAGTCCATATTCAAATTTCTCCAATCGCCTCAAAAATGGCTATAATAACTTTTATTAAAACAAGAATGAAATCTACATTCACACATTACGCTTTGTTACTGCATCTCTTTAATAAAGAAAATCGTCTCCTTTTTTCTTTTGTCATGGTGTTGATTTATTAAGGGGACTGAGCTTGTGTAATATTTCATGTTCTGGAGTTACATGGTTGAATTTTCTATTTTCCATATTTCATACAACTGAGAAATTAGATTTAAAAGCTTGTTTAGATTTGTACTAAATATTTTTGGCAAGAATACGACTTCTGTGTATTTCATATCACATTGCATCAAGAGGCACATAGTATTAGGAAGACTTGTGTTAGTGATGCTGATGGTACTGCATAGCTAAATGCAACGGTGTGCTCCATTATCTGAAGGTATGTTTACCCTTTCTGGTCTGCAAGCACTCTATGGGGCAATGTTATGAGCCTGCAGGGCTATCGTGTTCCTCATCACCTTGCCTCGAGTGCTTTTCAGCATCTCTTGATGATCCTTGTCTGAATCACTTATTTTACTAGTTCACACTACGGTGATTTTTTTAATTTGTTCATTCCTTCTACATTTATTTACTTATTTTCCTCTCTTTTTCCCCCTCATCATGACTACTGAAATGCTTCTCTTAAAATATCAATTATCGAAATCTTTTAACCTCACACTTCTCCACCAAGGCTTGCTTTGCTGGACCCTAAGGCTGAGTTTCTGAGGGTTATCCAACCCCTTAAGCAGGGCTCCCTTACCTGAGACCCCTGCTAGGCTGCTCAGTTCTGGTTCCGGAGACAACTTCTGAGTCACCCCCAAATTTTAGTGGTAAGACTAGGAGCCGGTACACGAGGCATTTATCAATTTTTTTGCTCTTCATTTTACAATAATTATAGATTCACATGCAGTTCTAAGAATAATCACTTCCCATAAACTCTTCCCCCAGTTTCACACAGTGGTAACATATTGCATGAAAATAGTACAACATCGTTAAGGAAGGTTGGCGCTGATGCCGTCCATGGCCTCTATTCAAATTTCACCTGTTTCACACGCACTCATTTGTCTGTGTGTGGATATTTACTTCTACTGCAATCTTACCTTACTTATAGATTTGTGTGACCGCCACCGCAGTCAAGATACTAAACAGACCTATGATAACAATTCTTTACTAACCTTCATAGTCACAGGCCTCTCCCTGTGTCTTGAGTCCTTGGCAATCATTAATCTGTCTTCTATCTCTATAATTTTGTCATTTTTAGAGTGCTATATTAATGGAATCATATCGAATGTAACTTCTTAAGATTGGCTTTATTTTATTTTATTTTATTTTTGGTTGGCACAAATTCCTGGAGTTCACCCAAGTTGTTGAGCATATGAATAGTTTGTTCCTTTTTATTTCTGAGTGTTCCATATGTATGTACCACAGTTGTACCATTCACCCACTGAGGGACATTTGAGCTGTTTCCAGTTTTCAATTATTATCAATAAAACTGCTGTGAACATTTACATACTGGTTTTTTGTGAACATAAGATTTTATTTCTCTGAGATAAACGCCCAAGGGTGTAATTTCTGAGTTGTATAATAAGTATATTGTAAGTGTTTTGTAAGAAGGGTTTCTGCCGAACCTTTCCCAGAGCAGCTGTACACACCATTGTCCCATTTTATATTTCCACCAACAATCTAGGAGTTATCCAGTTATGTGGCATTTTTGCCAGGATTTGGTACCATCACTGTGTTTGTTTGCCTGTTTATTTTAGTCATTCTGATAGGTGTATAGTGATATTTCACTGGGATTTTAATTTGCATTTCCCTAGTGGCCAATGATATTGGACATCTTTTCATATGTTTGTCATCGGTCTGTCCTGTTTAGTGAAACGTATTTTGCCAAGTTTCTCATTTGATTATTTTTTACTGTCGAGTTTTAAGTGTTCTACATACATGACAGATACAAGTCATTCGTTAGCTATGCGGTTTATAAATATTTTCCCTGGTTTTTATTCTTTTCACACAGGCTCTCACAGAGCAAATGTTTTGGTGAGGTCATATTACCAATTTTTCTTTTTCTAGATCATGATTTTCATGCCAAGTCTAAGAAGTTTTTGCCTAGCCGTATACCCTGAAGATTTTCATTTGCCTTTTTAAAAAGGTTGTCTAATTTTATGTTTTGCATTTGTGTGTATGATCCACTTTGAGTTATTCTTTTGTGTAGGCTGTGATGTTTAGGCCAATGTTCATTTTTTGGCTTATAAATGCCAAATTGTTCCTGTGTTGTTTATGAAAAAGACGATCCTTCCTCCATTAAATTGCTTTATCACCTCCATTGAAATGAATTGCTTTATTAGTCAGTTGGGCTTATTTGTGTGGGTTTATTTTTGGGTTCTTTATTCTGTTCCATCTATATATGTATCTATTATTTGCTAATGTAACATTGTCTTGATTATTGTAGCTACTTAATATCCCTTATTGTGTATATAATAAAAATATGCATACAATTGACCCTTGACCAACATGGGTTTGAACTGTGCACATCCACTTACATGTGGATTTTCTTCTGCCACCCCTGGGAAAGCAAGACCAAACCCTTTCCTTCCTCCTCTTCCTCAGCTCACTCAACCTGCAGACGATGAGGATGAAGACCTTTATGATGACTCACTTCCACTTAATGAACAGTAAATATATTTTATCTTCCTTATGATTTTCCTAATATTTTCTTTTCTCTAGCTTATTTTATTGTAAGAATACAGTACATAATACATATAATGTACAAAAATATTTTTCACTCACCTGTTTGTGTGATCAGTCGGTCTTACAGTCAGCAGGGTATTAGGTGTGAAGTTTTGGGGAGTCATAAGTCAATATGTGGATTTTTGACTGCACGAAAATCCACATATATGTGTGGGAGGGGGAGCTCCTGATGCTCACATTGTTCCAGTGTCAACTTCATGTAGTTATCTCTCAATATCCATGGGGCAGAGTTCCAGGACCTCCCACTGATACCAGAATCCCCAGGTGCTCAAGTCCCCAATACAAAATGGTATAGTATTAGCATATAACTTATGTGCCTCCTTCCATATACTTTAAATCACCTCTATTATTAGTTATATTGCCTAGTACCATGTAAACACTATGTAAATAATTATTATACTTATACTGTATTATTTGCAATAATGGTAAGTCTGTACATGTTCAATGCAAACTCCATTTTTTGAATATTTTTGACTCATGATAGGTTGGATCCACAGTTGCAGAACCCGTGGATACACAAGGAGAATTATATTTGGGTTTTGCCCCTGGTTCCTGGCACAGAACTGTTAAAGTCCTTGCAATTTCCTGAATGATAGGAGTGTCTCTTAAATGAGTGGTGGATCGTGTCAGATATTTTTTTTTCTTTAGCCTAGTGATATAATTATTATATTGATTGATTTTCAAATATTGAACCAGATATATATCTCTGGAATACATCCCACTTGATCAAGTGTGTAATTCTTTCCATGCATTTGGATTTGATTTGCTAATACTTATGAGGATTTTTGCATCCAAGTTTAACAGCAATATTGGTCCATAGTTTTGAAGGGTTTTTTTTGTACTCTTTGTTTAATTTTGGTATTAGGGTAATACTAACTTCATAAATGAGTTAGTATTTCCTTCTCTTCTCTTTTCTGGAAGTGATTGCATAAAATTTGTGTAAATTCTCCCCTAAATATTTGGTGGAATTCTCTAGTAAAACGACCTGGGCCTGAACATTTCATTGTGGGAGATTTTTATTATGCATTCAATTAATTTAATGATTGTAGGACTAATCAGATTTTCTATTTCTTCTTGATTGAGTTTCATAGCTTGTGACTTTTGAGAAATTGGTCCATTTCTTCTCACTTGTTGAACTTGCTAGTGTGAAGTTGTTCATAATATTCCCTTATTCTTTTAGTGGCTATGTGATCTGTAGTAATATCTCCTGTTTCATTCCTCACATTGGTGACATGTTTCTCTCTCTTATATCTTTGTCAACTTGCTAGATGTTTATCATTTTTTAATTTTTTTCAAAAAAACTGATTTCGATTCATTAGTTTTCTTCTATTGTTTTTACATTTTTAGTGTTATAAATTTCTGCTTTAATCTTTATTATTTCCTTTCTTTGTTTACTTTGAATGTATTTTGCTCTCCTTTTGTTAGTTTCTTGAGGTAGAAACCTAGACTAATGATTTGAGACCGTTTTCTTTTTTTAATGTAAACTTCGAGAATTATTGTTTCTTTCTTGAAGGTAGAAATAATCACTGGAGCCATTTAAGTTTGAAATTGTTATTGTGTGAATATTTTAACTATGAATGCAATTGTAAAATAGGTACAGAGCTATTCAGGGCTTCGATAATTTGGGTATTCCAAGAAATGTGTCCACTTCATCTAAGTTATCGCACTTACCATAATGAGATGTTCGTAATACTTTAAAAATCATCTTTTTAATATTTGTAGGATTTGTAGTGATGTCCCCTTTTAATTCCTACCAATTTTTAAAAAGCAGATTTTAGTTTTATTTCTGTATTGTTATTATATTTCATTGATTTCTGCTGTCATGTTTATTATTTGCAAGTACTTGAAGATTTTTCAGATGTTCGTGTTACTCATTTCTAATTTAATATAATTGTTGTCAGAAAAATTGTGGATTTTTTCAGTCCTTTCACTTTTATTCAGAAGTTTTCTACGGGTTATGATATAGTCTATTTTGGTAAGTAGTGTATGTTCACTTGAAAAGAATATGTATGCCGGAGCATTCTATAAATGTCCATTAGGTCAGGATTATGGTAATGTTGTTTGAATTGGCTATATTTTTATTGATTTTCTATCTACTTCTCATTGATTATTGTCAGTGGGATGTTCAGATCTCCAACTATAAATGTAAATTTGTTTCTTGTTGTAACTCTCAGCCTTTTTTTCTTCATGTATTTTGAAGTTATGTTATTAGGAACATAACATTTAGGGTAATCATATTCTTTTGATGAATTGCTCCTGTTACCATTATGAAAGACCTTTTTTCTTGGTGTCATCCCTTGTTCTGAAATATATTTGATATTAATATAGTTGCTTTATTTAATTGGTGTTAGCATGGTATGTCTTCTTCCATACTTTTAGCGTATTCATGTCTTTAAGTGAAAATGAGGTTTCTTGTATATAGCATATATTTTGGTCTTACTGTCTCTGCCCAGTCTGCAAATCTCTGCCTTTTAATTGCTTGTGTTTGCTCTCTTCCTCTTTGTTTTCTGATTCTCCCATCTGTTCTTTGTTCCCTTTCTTATGTTTTTCTGCCTTCATTTGAGTCAGCTGAGCACCTGTCATATTTTTCATTTATCTTCTTATTTTTTTCATCAAAGCCTAATGTAGTTTATAATGTGCGTCTTGACTTATGAAAGTCTGATTTTAAGTAATATTACCACTTCAAATCTAGTATAAGAGCTTTACAACTGTATGCTTCCATTTCCTCTCCCATTATTGCATGATTGTTGTTACACTTACTTCTGAATTTGTTTTAAAATTAAAATACATGGTTACTTTGCTTTAAATAATCATCTATTTTCATAGTGATTTCAACATGTAAAAATGTCATTGTATTCACTCAAATATTAACCCACACATTTCCATTTATAGAATTCTTTATTCATTTAGGTAGATGCACATTCCTATCTACTATCATTTTCCTTATATATAAAAGACTTATTTTAAATTTATGGAGAAGGTCAATTTCTGTTTTTTCTGAGATATTTTTGTTGGGTGCAGAATTCTAGGTTGCCAGATTTTCCTTCAGTACTTGAAAGACGTTTTTCCACTCTCTTCTGGCTTATTGTTTCCACTATTCCGTTGTTGGTTTTCTTTTTCTTTTCTCTTTTTCTAGAGATAGGGTCTTGCTCTGTCACCCAAGCTGCAGTGCAGTGGTGCAATTATAACTCACTATAACCTTGAACTCCTGGGCTCAAGAATCCTCCCTCCTTAGCCTCCTCAGTAGCTGGGACTGAAGGCTAATTTTTTAATTTTAATTTTTTTTGTAGAGACAGGGCTTTGTTGTGTTGCCCATGCTGGTCTCAAACTCGTGGCCTCAAGTGACTCCCTGTCTTGGCCTCCCCAAGTGCTGGGATTACAGGCATGAGCCACTGCACTTGAACTTCTTATTTTTACCTTTGTTTCTCTGTATGTATTGAGTTCCAATATATTTTAATACATTATTATATTTAAAATTTTTTTTTTCATTTTGTCCTAGGATGCAGATAAGTTATTTAGAAAAAAATCTAATTTTTTCTAAGTTTGCTTTTAATCTTTCTTAGGTGAGATAGATCAAACCTTTAATCAAAGGCTTTTTTTTTTTCTGTTTCTGAGCCAACACATTTCCGATTACTGTACCCAATGTGTCACGTATTTTAACATTTTGCCTTTCTGGCTGATAGAAACAAAATATCCCTAGCCCCATGTGATCCCTGGAAATTTTCATTCCTACTTCACCTAGACTGTACTTTGGTCTTGGATATTTTCACAAGCATGCACTTATCAATCCTAACCTGGAGACTCAAGTGACATCTTTGCAGAAATCTGGAGATGGATCACTCTCTCTCCTTTCCTCTCTTCCTCTCTTCTCTTCCTCTTCCTTTTGCTCCTCCTCTGCCATTTCTTCCCCTTACACACACACACACACACACACACACACACACACACATACACATTGTCTCTTCCCTCATACTCTGTCCTGTGAACTCTAGCTACATTGGCTGCCCTGAGCCCACTCTGTCCCAGTTCTGTCTCCTCAACTCAAATGCTGGCTTAAGTTACCCCCTCCCTGGGCTCTTTCCTTAAGAAAGTTTCCTTTAATAGCATTTTATCCACCATAGAACTTGATTCAGAATTGAAGTTAATCCTCTCAAACCTGCCACCTCTTTATCAACTAAATTTATGTAATATTTTAAATCCTTTGTAGTCATTTCAGTGGCGTTCACGCATCTTCACCAGGAGTAGGTTCCATCTTAACTAACTGCTTTCTTTGGTAGCTCATAAGAAGAAACTCCTCATCTATTCACGTTTTGTCATGAGATTGCAACAATTTTTCACTTCTAATTCTAGTTCTCTTGCTATTTTCACCACAACTGCGGTTACTTGTCCCACTAAAGTCTTGAATCTGTCAAAATCATCCTTAGGGTTGGAATAAACTCCTCCCAAACTCGTGTTAATGTTGATATTTTGACCTCCTCCCTTGAATTACACGTGTTCTTTGTGGCATCTAGAATGGTGAGTGCTTTCCAGAAGGTTTTTGATTTACTTTGCCCAGATCATCAAAGCGATGATCACTATCATGGCAGCTGTACTGCCACTATCAGCTCTACTGGTCACTATTACATCAAAGCGATCACTACCTGTGGCAGCTATAGCCTTAGAAAATGAATCTATGCAATGTATTCATGTTCAATTCAGTTAAACTCAATTAGATTTTACTTGCTAAAAAGAGACAAGGAACAGACATGATAATAAGTCATATAAACCCTTTAGGTTCCCTGTGAGTTCCAGACATCAGCTTTTCTTCCCAAAAGTGCTGTGGATTGCAGGCCTAGGTCACGTGATAGGGTGCCCCAGCAGGACACCTGTATGCCTGCTCCAGACTGGCATGTCCCCAGTGGTCCTGAGTTGCACTACAGCATTTCACAGGTTGCCACCTCCTTTGCCACAGCAAAACTTGGTTTTCTTTATGCCTCAGCAGAGGCTCAGTGCCATCATTGAAGGAAATCCACAATAACGAGCAGACAGGAAACCAACATATGAAGCAAAATAACTCTTGATTTTTAACTCTTGATTTTATAATAAAATTATCTATCACAAAACTGAAAGTTTATGCTCACTTAAGGAAGGTCAAATGAGAATCTGAAAGTTGTCTGTTGCGTTTAGAATCACAGTAAAGGGAATTAGTTAGAGGTCTTCTATGTAAGCTCACTCAGTGAATGTGTGTGACCCCAAAGCACAGGACTGGAAGGAACTTCACTGACGTGTTTTCTTAAATGACCTTCGACTTGTGTCTTTGATTATGTTTTCTTGTAATCCATGCTGGACTCTTCTTCTAAGTGAGAAGAGTTACTTCTTCAGGTAGATCAATATCATCCATTAAAATGCAATTTTGTCTTGTTTTTGCACAGTCTTTTTTTTTAGTCTAACTTTGCATACTGACCCACTGAACTACACTTTAACCAAAGGGTGTTTATAAACTTGCAAAACTCTGGGATGCCTTGCTTTCATGCCTACTTATAATTACTTTATGTGTGCTAAAAAATCACAAGTAGCACTTTTTTCCCTGTGTTCTTTTCTTCTTTGTACTCTGGAAGAACTAATGATGACAAGGAAAAGCAGGCAGTAGCAGAGTTGAAGAAGGCTTAGGACTTGGCCATGCATGACATGAGTCATAGTCCTTGGACAGCAAACTTCATCATTTCAACAGACCCAATCTATTGTCAAGATATGTTTTCTGTTAAATTTCCATTGGCCCAATTAGAAACATTTAAATTGAGCTTCCCTAGACAACATTTTGAAAAGGGCCTGAGATGCTAGCTCTCCCTTGAAAACATTACAATTTATATATTAATAAAATGTTCTTATTTACATGCTTTAAAACTTCACTGATAATTTGAGCCCATTAGGTACAAGTGGCAGTAATTTCTTTGCCATGGTTATGTCCAGATTTCGTGATGAACATAGAGATAAGGCTAATTGTCATAGATTTAAATAATCTAAAACAATTGGGATTGCTTCACGCCAGCAGTACTCTGTGCTCCAGGCTCAGGCATGATAACTTTATAATCAGCATCTTCAATATCTCACTTCTCTCAACTCAGTCCATATCCTGAGACTGGTTCCAGCTCCAGCATGGATTTTGAAGAGCTCCCTGTGGCTGTAAGTCTCTGATTCTTCTCTGCCTCATAGGGGTGCTGGGTCCTGCCCACGGCTTTGCCCCGTCTTCCAGTTCTCTGGGGAAGTCCAGTTCTGTGGGGAAGTCCAGTCCCAGTCCCGTGCCATGATGGTCTGTGTCTCTTGGTCAGCTAGGGTGAGGCTTAGAGTTAAGCCGACAGTTGTAGATTCTAACCGTGGCTTGCTTATTGCACCTGTCTTCTTTGACTACTAAACGGTTTCCTTTTCTTTTTCTTTTGGTCCCATCTGGCTTCCTCACCTGCTCTGTGCCCATAGCATATAGTTTGTCAGGGCTGCCATAACAAAATGCCACAGACAGAGTGGTTTAAGTGACAGACATTTATTTCCTCACAATTCTAGAAGCTAGAAGTCTCAGATGGAGGTGTCGGCAAGGTTGCTTTCTTCTGAGGCCTCCCTCTGACGTGTAGATGGCTGCTATCTTCCTTTGTCCCTGCCTGGTCTTCCCTTCGTGCAGGACTGCATCCTAATCTCTTCTTTTAAGGACAGAAATCATACTGAATTAGGATCCCCGCATATGACCTCACTTAACCTTAATTGCCTTTTTAAACACTCTGGCTCCAAATGCAGTCCCATTCTGAATTTTGAGGTACCAAAGGGGTGGTTAGAATTTCAACATCTGAATTTGGAGGCAATTCATCTCACAACACCCAAGATGGTTCTTACGCCCTTTCTCAGCCTCAGATGTCCTCAGTCCTAGTACTGCCCATGCAGCATGCCTGGGGGCAGAGGTCACTGCCAGCCTGGTGCACCACAGCTGAACTTCTGACACTGCAGCAGGAGTATCCTCTGTCCAATTTGTATCCATAGGTAGACTTTAGCTTCCAGGCTAATGTTAGATTCTTCTCCTGGCTCTAGAGCAACTTGGTGGTCTCCTCCAGTTTTAGGGACATTTCTGTGCCTTTCAACTCCTGATTCCATTTGGACTCATCTCTGTATGACCTCTCACTATGCAGGCTTGGGTAACTTTGCCTTCTTATTGTGACTCACCACTAACAGCAGTACAAAATCCTGTTTCGTAAAGTGGGTTCCCCAGAACATTAGCTATGTTGGATATAAATAGATTTTGTGCAGGATACCAAGTATGTTTGAGAAATGTTGAATGACAGAAAACAAAGTTTGTTTCATATAGAACTTCCTATACACTTATATGTCCACAGGTGGGAAAGTGGGAAGATACACCCTGCATGATTTCCAAATGCTTTTGTTTCCAAATGTTTTCTTTGGGTTGGGGTGTGAACTGTGAATTCCCAAATGACCTAAAGGACTTGCCCAGATGCAGTGCTGAGAGCCTTGGCCACACTTCAGCCTGGCTTCTACCTGCACTAGCTGTGTGCCTACAAGTGACACAGCCCTTGTGTGAGTCTCTGCTCAAGAAAATGCAAAGCTGCTGAACTGCCAGACGTTAATTGTCCCAACCCACAAGGCCAAACCATTTTCAGTAATCCTTCTGTAATTACTGAAGGGACTCAGTCTCTTTTCTGGTCCCTCTTTTTTACTTCCCATAATCTCACTTTGTGCCCTTTCAGTTCTCCTTTGAAAACCCCAGTCACCTTTGCTTTATTTGGAATTGAACTGATTAGTAGTCCGAGTAAAGTCCGTCTTGCAGCACTTGTGCCAGGTATTTCTCTGACAAGGGGGAGGTGCCTCGCCAATCCTGAGATATCTGTTTGAAAAATGCTGCTCTGGCATCATGGTCCAAGTGAACCAATTCCAAGATTTTCTGCAGAAACTATGGCAGAAAGACACTGAGAACACACAGAAATATGCTTGTGCTTTCTGTAAGTTTTCCACTTTGTATTAAGTGAAAAAATTATATAATAAAAAAACAGTGGACTTGTGTCACATGTCAGGTATATGAGTGAGGGCGACATGGCCTCACAGTAGATTACACAAATGATGACTCCATGATAACTTGAATGATGAAAGGATTGAGCCTTCCAGGGAGCATTCCCATGCTGAGGCCCAGGTCCTCTCTCTGCCACATCCACATTGCAGGCAAATGTCAGCTGGCTGCCACTTGAACATGTGCTGACTTGGACATTCACTGGCAGTCAACATAATTGTCATGGAATGGACTGCAGATGGGGTGTTAGTGCTCCCTACGTGGATGTCAGCTCTTACAAATAAAGCTACCCTCATGTTTGATTGGGGCAGCAGTCTGCAGTCTGTCATCTGAGAGTAGAGGAATAAACCTGAGGACTAACAGAGTCCATGCAATATTAAATAAACGTAATTACATACAAAGGAGGGGTCATGCCTTAGTCTGCTCAGGCTGACATCACAAAATGTCATAGACTGAGTGCTTCAACCAACATAAATTTAATTTTCTCACAGTTATGGAGGCTGTAAGTTCAAGATTAAGTTTCTGGAGGCTGGAAGTCCAAATCAAGCAAGTGACACCTATGACCACCTCCAGGAGGGGGAGTCCCACTGCGTGGTGGAGAACAGAAAAGCATAGCAATGCCTGCCTCCAGGAGCAGTAGTCCCGGGACGTCAACCTACTGCATGATTTTCAGGCATGACTCACGCAGGCACCGGATGGAACAATGCTTTACATACATAGAGAAGACACAGAGCAAGAGCAGCTTCAGTGCCCACTGAAGATCCCCATGGCCAGTGGGTCTCCCCCCGACAGCCAGCACAGGGAGATGTTCCACACACCCATGCCATAGACAAAGGACCCTGTTCCCTCCCTGCTAGGAAAAGATACCGCAGTGGAGTTGTTCAGGTGCCATATGATGCACGTGCTTAAGCAGAATGAAGTATGCCACCAGTGCAAAACAGAGAAAGTGGATCCCCCACAAAGGGTAATGGCCAGCACAGGAGCTCTATGTGTGGAGGTCTTTATCTCTTTGTAAGAAAATGTTCCTACCCCAAGGCACACTGTGCAGAGGTCAAAAGACTGCGTGTGTGTAACTGCTTCTCTCAACATGTTCCTGGTGAGGGCTCTTTCCCTGGCTTGTGGACAGCCACCTTCTCCATGTGTCCTCGGGTGGTCTTTCCTTGGGGCTTCCATGAAAGAGAGAGAGAGAGATGCTGTGAGAGAGCACTGGGGTGTATTTTCTCATAAGAACATGAATCCCTTCAGATCAGAGCCCCCACCTTTAAGATCTTATTTAATTTTAATTAGTTCTTTATAGACCCTCCCCACCTCCAAATATAGCCACACTGGGCATTAAGGCTTTAACCTGTGGATTTGGGGGAGACACAAACACTAATTCAAAATAGGCCAAGATGCATGAATGGAACAATTGACTCAGGAGAAGGATAGCAAAACATTCATCGAATGAAGTATACTTCTAAAATATTCTACCTTGTGTCTTAAAGAGAAGCAGGACAATATTGTACCCATTCAACAAGGGCATATGGCAATGAAAAGAGGAAATCAGAAAGTAAAATATTCTTAAATATTAGAAATATCATCATTAAAAAGACACGATATCTGAAAGAAAACTTGAAGGACAACTCTCAGCATGTACATAAAGAAAACATAAAGAGAGATATGAGAAAAAAGATTAATAAAAGCATTTAAATCCATGAAGTCCAAAGATTTACATAAAAAGAAAATGATAAAAAGGAAATTATCAAAGAACAGCCTATTAGGAGAACATTTTCCAGAGCTATGGGGATGGGCTGCATGCATCTAGACTTAAAAAGTCACCAACAGTTGATCAAGAGAAATAAAAAAGTCACCCCTAAATGCATCATTGTAATGTTTTAGAAGAGAAGGAACAAAACAGGGCATCTGTAAGGAAATCTCAGACTCGCATCAGATTTCTCATTAGTAACAGCAGAATACAATGAGGCAGTAACCTTAAAGTCCACAGAGGAAATTATTTTCAACTTAGAGTTCTACAACCTGGTTAAAAAAATTATATTGAGTATTGATGCCAAAATAAACACATCTTCAGGCATCACAGGCCTCAGACCATTTACCCTTTATGCATCTTCTGTGAAAAAGATAAATCCTTCGTGATATTCTGCAGAAACACCAATATAAATCCTAGACAGGAGACATAGGACCCGAGACAGAGTGGCCCCACCCTCAAGACAATAAAGGACTATCTCAGATGACACTAAGCAGCAGACTTGGAGAGCAACTGGTCTACCACGGTGCAAGGTCAGGGCAGTGCAAGTACAAATGCTGCTAGGGAGAAACGTTTAAGAAGAAAGCAGATTTGTGAAAGCAAAAGCATCATGATGGTGGAAAATCTTGACAATAAGTCAGAGGACAAGTTTACAACAAAGGGAAAGCATCTGGAATTCTAGGAAACTCACAAATGTGTACAAGAGAGTCATGCTTTGGTGCAAATCAACAAGCCCATGCCATGAGCTAGCAGCATGGACACCTCCTGGAAACTTGTTGGAAATCCTCAGGCCACGCCAAACCTGCTGAATCAGGAACTATGGATGGCACCCAGCAATCTACCTTTAGCAAGCCCTCCAGGGTTCTTGATCCTCTGCTTTAGACCAGGGTTTGGCAGTGGCCTCTTTTTGTAAATCAGTTTGTTCAAGCTCAGGACACTTATTTTATCCTGCAGTTTCTATGGCTGCTTCTACTCTGCAACAGCAGAGGGTGGTGGCTGTGACAGAGACCCTATGGCCCCAAAGCCTAAATATCTGCTCTTTGATCCTTGACATAAAATATTTGCGAATCCATGCTTTATATGCCTTTGGATAGGCTACAAAAGTGTTTGAGACTTCATTTGATTTTGAATTTTGGTCTGTGCTTCTTAGATGTATCAATCCGGGAATTCCAGGTCCTTCTGTCTGCAGCCAAGTGCACTACACTCCTGTTTGCAGTGACAATCATCCTAATATTGTGAAGGCTGCTTCTTAGTTTTCAGTCAACATCTACAGCAAGCCCAGGAGACTTGGGATTAAGGAATAAGAGTGTAGGAGCTAAAATGTCATAAATGTGAAAGTCAGGTACAGCTCCAGAAACTAGCAGTAGAAGGGAACCACAGGGAAAAATGTTTCCTTATCTCAGATAAAAGGGAGACAAGAGAGACTGTCAAATTGGTGCAACCAGAAAAATATGCTCACAAAACTCATAAAAAGTTTTAAAGGCAAAAGAAGTAAAAATCAACCATAACTGTGAAAAATTGAAAGGAGTGAAGAGAGAGAAGAGGTGAGGAATAAAAGTGTCTAAATCAAGAAATGAGGGATAGAAGATCCTCCAGAGGAACTGGAGAAGCAGTAACCAAGAGCTGCTTTGAGCAAGCATCCCAGACGGTTTGACATGGGGCAGACTTTTGTTTTCATTTCTTTGTTTAGTTTTTGTGCGTAAATATACATTTTACTTTAATGATATTACAGGTCTTGACAGGTGGAGATCAACACTGGCAGGACCCTGGCCCATGGAATTAGGAAGCCTCCAAGCCTCACTCTCCAGCCCACCTGTCCCCACTGGGTCTGCCCAGTGCTCTGTGCTCCCAAAGCCCCTCTCCCACACAAACTGCCTTCTGCCTTTTTAAAGCGCTGTTGGTTTAATGTCTGTTTTGTTTGATATAAGAATAGTTACTCCTACTCACTTTTGGTGTCCATTTGCATGAAATATCTTTTTCCACCCCTTTACTTTTAAGTTTATATGAGTGCTTATGTATGAGGTGAGTCTCCTGAAGACAGCAGAAACTTGGTTGGAAAATTTTTAGTCACTCTGCCATTCTATACCTTTTTTTTATGAGACAGTGTCTCATTCTGTCACCCAAGCTGGGGTGCACTGGCGTGATCTTGGCTCACTGCAACCTTCACCTCCTGGGTTCCAGCGATTCTCTTGCCTCAGCAGCTGGGATTACAGGCATGCACCAACATGCCTGGATAATTTTTTTGTATTTTTAGTAGAGACGTGGTTTCACCGCGTTGGCCAGGCTAGTCTTGAACTCCTGACCTCAGGTGACCCACTTGTCTTGGCCTCCCAAAGTGCTGGGATTACAGGCATGAACCACCACACGCTGCCCATTCTGTATCTTTTAAGCGGAGGATTTAGGCCATTGACATTCAACATTAGTACTGAGCAGTAAGGTGCTATTCTGTTCACCATGCTATTTGTTACCTGAATACCCTGTTTCCTTTCTCATTGTGCTATTGTTACTTAGGCCCTGTGAAATTTATGCTTTAAGGGGGTTCTATTTTGGTGTATTTTGAGGATTTGTTTCAAGATTTAGAGCTCCTTTTAGCAGTTCTTGTAGTACCAGTTTAGTAGTCCTGGATTCTCTTAGCATTTGTTCGTCTGAAAAAGACTTTATCTCTTCTTCATTTATGAATCTTAGTTTCACTGGATACAAAATTCTTGACTGATAATTGTTTTGTTCAAGGAGCCTAAAAATAGAACTCCTATCCCTTCTAGCTTGTAGGATTTCTGCTGAGAAATCTGCTGTTCATTTGATAGGTTTTCCTTTATAGAGTACCTAATGCTTTTGCCTCACAGCTCTTGAGTTTCTTTCCTTCACCTGGGCTTTAGATAACCTGATGACTATGTGTCTAGGTGATGACAGTTTTGCAATGGATTGCCCAGGTGTTCTTTGAGCTTCTTGTATTTGGATGTCTAGATCTCTAGCAAGGCCAGGGAAGTTTTTCTCAATTATTCCCTCAAATATATTGCATAGACTTTTAGATTTCTCTTCTTCCTCGGATACACCAGTTATTCTTAGGCTTGGACACTTAACATAGCTCTGAACTTCTTGGTGGCTTTGTTCTTTTCTGTTTGTTTGTTTGTTTGTTTGTTTGAGACAGAGTCTCACTCTTATCATCCAGGCTGGAGTGCAATGGTGCAATCTCCGCTCACTGCAATCTTCACCTTCTGGGATCAAGTGATTCTCCTGCCTCAGCCTCCGAAGTAGCTGAGATTACAGGCACCCACCACCAAGCCCGGCTAATTTTTGTATTTTAGTAGAGACTGAGTTTCACCATGTTGGCCAGGCTGGTCTCAAACTCCTGACCTCCGGTGATCCGCCCACCTCGGCCTCCCAAAGTGCTGGGATTACAGGCGTGAGCCACCAAGCTTTGTTCATTTCTAAAAATTCTTTATTCTTTGTCTTTGATAGATTGGGTTAATTCAAAAACCTTATCTTCAAGCTCTGAAGTTCTTTCTTCTGCTTGTTCAATTCTGTTGCTGAGACTTTCCAGTGCATTTTACATTTCTCTAAGTGTGTCTTTGATTTCCCAAAGTTGTGGTTGTTTTTCCTTTACACTGTCTGTTTCGCTGAAGATTTTTCCTTTTGTGTCCTGGATCACATTTTTGATTTCTTTAAGTTGGACTTCACCTTTCTCTGATGTCTCCTTGAATAGATTAATAATCAACTTTCTGTTTGTTTTTCTGGCAATTCAGTGATTTCATCTTCATTTGTATCTATTGCTGGTAAACTGGTGTGATGGTTTGGGAGTGGTAGAGAAGTTTGTTTTGTCATATTACCAGAATTGTTTTTCTGGTTCCTTCTCATTTGGGTAGACTATGTCAGAGGGAAGATTTAGGACTCAAGGGCTGCTGTTTAGATTACTTTGTCCCACTGAGTGCTCCCTTTATGTGGTTTTCTCCCCCCTTCCCCTAGAGATGGGGCTTCCTGAGAGCCAAACTGCTGATGGTTTTTGTTCTTCTGGCTCTGGCCACTCAGCAGAGCTATGGGCCTCAGGCTGGTACTGGAAAATGTCTGCAGAGTCCTGTGATGTGATCTGTCTTCAGGTCTTGCAGCTGTGGATACCAGCACCTGCTCTGCTCGAGGTAACAAGGGAGTGAAGTGGACACTGTGAGGGTCCTTAGTTGTATTTTTGTTGAGTGTGCTGGTTTTGTGTTGGTTGGCCTCCAGCCAGGAGGTGGTGCTTTCCAGAGTACATGAGGTACGGTATTATAAGATGGATGTGAACTTGCCCTAGGGATGCCTGGTTAAGCATTCAGGTTTCTCAGGTGGTGGGCAGGGCCATAGAGCTCCCAAGAGACTATGACCTTTGTCTTCGGCTACCAGGGTGGGTAGAGAAAGACTGCCCAGTGGGGGACAGGGATAGACGTGTTTGAGCTCCGAGTTTCCTCGGGCAGGGCTTGCTGTGGCTGCTGTGGGGGGTGTGGCTCCCAGGCCAATGGAGTTATATTCCCAGGGAGATTATGGCTGTCTCTGCTGCATCACATAGGTCACCAGGGAAGTGGGGGGAAAGCTGGCAATCATAGGCCACACCCCGCTCCCATGCAGCCGGCAATTCTAAAGGCCAGTATCACTCCCACTGTGCCCCCACAGCAGCACTGAGTCTACTTCCAGGCAGCTGGTGTCCAGGGCTGAGCAGTCGCCCCAGACCACCAGCCTCCCCCGCTGAGAAAGCAAGCAGACTCAAAGAGTTTTGGCATCTCAGGGAGCCTGCAGCAGGGATCCAGTTCCTTCAGAGAGTCTGTAGGTTTTCTCCACTTTCTTGGTATGTTCCCGTGGTAGTTCTTAAAGCAAAAGTTCACAGTGTGAGTCTCCTCATGCTGCTCTGTCCGTCCAAGTGGGAGTTTTCAACTAGTCCTGCCTCGTATCCGTGGTCTTAATCTCCTTGCTGTCTTGTGAAAAACCATCTCCGCAGCTGCCCCTGCCTCCTCTGCAGGATGTGAAATGGTGAGTGGTGAGGTGAGCAAGAGCGCCGCAGCTCCGGCCAATCCTGCGTAGTTGCCAAAATGGCCCTGAACTCTAGTGCCCCCTCCCGCAAGCCCCTCTGAGCCCACCCATCAAGAAGCCCTTTCTTGACTCCCCCACCCCCATCCAGTCCCAGAGACCATCCTGTTGCATATTTTATGACAACACATCCTTCTCCTTGCCGGTAATTATCACAAATGTAATTATTCATTACATGTGCAATTATTCGTTGAATGTTCTCCACATCCAGCTGGGCTGAAGACAGAGAGATGGTGTCTGGCTCACAGACAGCTGGACCTGCCACACCTCCCCCGATGCCTGCCGTACAGGGAGGACTCAATCAGGGCCTGTTACAAGAAAGAGCAAATCCTGCTGGCAGGCAGACAGGCTTCAGCACGGGGCCTGGCACTGCTCTGCTGCAAAACTCAGCACCTGTGTGAAGGCGCACAGGGAGAGAGGTCGTCAGAGTGTCTGGGGGCAAGAAGGTCTTGAACGCCAAGGTGAGAGCTTGTCAGGATTGCTAACAGCCTTGGCAGTGGATGGGGGGGATGTTGCAGGCTGGGTCTGTCCATCTTCCTGGTGATTTCCCGTCACACCCTCCACATGGGCAACAAAAACTGCAGTTTTCAGGGACATATCAGAGGAGCTGTTTCCAATTTAGTGAAAATTACCTTTGAGATTCCAATCTGAGCTGGGAAATCATTTGACAAACATCGGTGGGGACGGATGTGCCAGCACTTCAATGACAAAATCAGATGGATCCCTGGAGCCAAAATATAAGCAGCAGCCGGGACTGGCCCTGGGCCCCCTGTTGTGCTGTGTGGATGCTGGGTTGCCATAATCAACACCATAGTGGCCTCGTTTTGGAAAACTACTGGAAAGAAATGATGAAGGGAATGGGCTGGGAGGCAGTGTAGACATTCACTGTGGAAATGTAAGCAGATCTTCCAATTATAGGCAGCTTGGTGCCTGTTCTCATGCAGAGCACATGGCAAGCAGAGACTCCAAATAAGGTCATTGAAACCGCTCTGGAGAGACAAGCATAAAGCAGGGGAAAAAAATTGATTTGAGTGTCACGTGCAGACAGAGGTGAGGTTTGGGCCACAGAAGAGAATAAGCTCTCAGAGAGGAAGAGAGGCAGAACCTTGCAAAGTATACTCGTAACCTTAGGGAAGAGCAGCAGGGCAAACTTCCTGGGTTGCTGAACACAGAACCATGAGTGAGGAAATAAATGTTTTTCAAGAATCACAGTGGACGTGAGGCTGAAAGTCCACATGCTGTTAGAAGGAAGTGCACACTCCTCCCCACCCACCTGTGAAAGGTAATGTCTGATGATTCCCAGGAAGAACTTTACTGACCCTTTGGGGCTTTGCAATTTGGCTGAAATGGGTCGTGAAGTCAGCAGCCGTTTTCTCCAGGCTTCACAACCTGCAAATCTTTCACTCAATCCAGAAAGGATGGGAATGGGAGGGTGAGGATTTGTGAGCGAGCTTCTCCATCATAGCAAGTCAATCAGATTCGAAATGGAGGAGCGTGAGTCTCTCACGCACCATTTCTAGATACAGATTTTGCGTCTGGCTTTCAACAACTGTGCAGAATTTCAGAGGTTCCTTCTTGCTTCTGTCAGCCATGGGTCTTCCAACACCAGCTGAGCAAGAGCCGCTTAATTTTTATATTTCTGATATCTCATTTTTGATAAATCTTGTGCCTTTGGAGGGTTGTTTATGAGTTTACTATGTCTGTGGTGACAACAAAAATGGCCAAGGGATCTTATGGGATTTCAGAAGAATGCCCTGGCCGGGCACAATGGGTCATGCCTGTAATCTCACTACTTTGGGAGGCTGATACGGGTGGATCACGAGGTAAGGAGTTCGAGACCAGCCTGACCAACATGGTGAAACCCTGTCTCTGCTAAAAATACACACACACACACACACACACAAAATTAGCTGGGCATGGTGGTGCATGCCTGTAATCCCAGCCACCCGGGATGCTGAGGCAGGAGAATCGCTTGAATCCGGGAGGTGGAGGTTGCAGTGAGCCGAGATCCTGCCACTGCACTCCAGCCTAGGTGACAGAGTGAGACTCTGTCTCAAAAAATAAAAATGAAAATAATAACAATGCCCTTTGCAGGTTATTTCGATTACCAAAAAGATTGCACAGGAGAATGGAGTGTTTGAGAAAAGCCCAAAATTCTCATGGCAACTAGAGCTGTTATTGAAGGAGAGAGATTGGAGATGGAGGCATCTCTGCCCAAATTAACCCATGAACATATACAATCCTTTAAAAGAAAAAAGAAAGTCATATGTGATTCAGTATTTGAGAATATTTTCTGGAACAGATGGTATAGGAGGGTCCAGGTAAAATACACAAAGCAACAGGGAAGCCCAGCAACCCGGACCTCATGGCGAATCCATTCACTTTTTAGTTCCGGGAGCCCCCTCCACGCCCTTCTTTGCCAGGTTAGAAAGCAGAGGGGTCTTCGGAGCCCGGGGCTTCTCTGGACTTGGCTGTGCGGAGCTGCAGGGGAGGCGCGCCCTCTGGTGGCCACTTCGGGCTGTCGCGGGGCCGAGTGGATGGGAAATGGGCAAAGGGGCCTAGAAAGCCTTTTTCGCGGACGCCCCCTGAAGGATGAAAGTAGGGAGGCGTGATGAGAGCGCTGATAAGAGACCCGAGTGGGAACCACGGCTGTGGCCAAGCCGCTTTTTTACAAGACTGAGATTCCCCCAGGGCCTGGGGTCACCCTGGCTTTCCTCAAGACACCCCCGACCCAGCCCTACCTTCCAGGTCCTGGAGGGAATTCTGGGGTCCTGGTTGGTGTTGATTCTGCCTGATGAGTGTCGGGGTTGATGCTTGTCCCATGTGGTAGTTAAGGACTTGGGACGTGAATCCCTGGGGAAGTTTGGGACAGTCTGGGAGGGAGAGGTGAAGAAGGAAGGAGGGGAACTGTTACTTCAGAAAGGGAGAAAGGCACAGGAGTGAAAGGAACAGGGCGCTCCCAGGCTGAGCTGAGAGTCTGGCCTCCGTGTGTGGCGCAGGTGCAGGAACACCTGGACACTCTGGGCTGCAGCAAAGGCGCTCTTCGCCGGACCTGGCGATGTCCATGTGCAAGGCAAGGAGCAAGCTGGGAGGAGGGAGGGGCCAGAGGCAAACAAGAGCCAGGAAAAAGGGCAGTGCAGGAAAGGGAAGCAGATCCTAGGCACAGGGACCCGGGGCACACCCTCCTGGAAGAAGATGAGGACCAAGGGAACAAGGGCTAACGGGCCGGAGGGAAACAGGGCGAGGCTGAAGAAAGGAGGCCAGCGGGCCGGAGCAGGAGGGGCTGGGGGGAGCCATAAAGCTAAATAGTGCTATTTACCCCACACCAAACTGTCCACTGGGCAGACAGCCTTAAATTCGTCCTTGTACCTGGGAGGCTGAAAGCGCAGTGGCGTTTTGGCAGAAGACATTAAGCGAAGGGGCTGAATCCAGAACTGAAGGAAAGCATTAGGTGTGGACTCTCATTTTTGTCTCTGCCGAGGTCTAGATGCAGGCGTGCTGCCTGGCTCGTGTCACATGGCTATGGGCAGGTTCACACGAGAATGCAGGGCAAGGTTCTTCACATCAGAGTGTTCTGTGTATAAGGCTGTATTATTTCCAGCATAGACATTTTTGTACATGTAAATCATTTTCTCATATATGAAGAAACCAGATTCCTGGAACATTTCTATGATTCCATCACCTTTCCCCAAAGGTAGCTCTTTCATCCTTGTCGGGTTGAGACCAGAATGTGTCAGCTGCTAAGGGAACCCCTATAGCTCAGGCTGTCACCTCCATCTCCCAGTGCACCGAGAGGAGTGTCTCCCCCTGGTCCTCTGCCTACAGCTGCCCTGCAGCACCAGCTGCTTCCAGGACGCTGCCTGCAGACCCTGGGAGAACTGGCACAGGAAAGAAGATTCAATGTGCTCTGGTAACTCCAGGGGTAGTACTAGGATCCACAGGTGCAAATCGCAAAATGAAAAAGATCAGATGCACTCTGACCCTTGGAATTTTCCAAGCCTGGACAAGGAGGTCTCTGCAGCTAATGAGCCCCATCTCAGGAGTGGGCATTGCTGAGAGCCCACACAGCTCTATGGCCTGAGCCCAGTGTTCATGGCATCATCAATAACCAAAGCTGGTGGCAGGCATGAATGCGGGGGTGTAACTATATGAGGCTTAAGAAAGAGAAACATTCTGTATTTTCACCAGTACTGTCAATAGTATTCTTGTTTATGGGACCTCTGGGTAAGAATGGGGCTGAGCTGGGTGTGGCCCAGCACCTTGTGAGGCCAAGGAGGGCAGATCATGAGGTCAGGAGTTCGAGACCATCCTGGCAAACATGGTGAAACCCCGTCTCTACTAAAAATATAAAAGTTAGCCAGGAGTGGTGGCGTGCACCTGTAATCCCAGCTACTTGGGAGGCCGAGGCAAGAGAATTGCTTGAACCTGGGAGGTGGAGGTTGCAGTGAGCCAAGATTGAGCGACTGCACTCCAGCCTTGGCGACAGAGCAAGACTCCATCTCAGAAAAAAAAAAGAATGGGCTGAGACGGTACGAGCAGGTGGACTTGGTGCAAACAGCTACGTTTGACTCCCTGCCTATCATTCACCATCTGTGGGCTTTTAGCGAGGCATTTTGTCACATGTTTGCTTTCTTGTAATGTTCAATTAGCTTAATTTACAATGTTATTGTACAATTCAACTAAGCTTATCCTTGTAAAAGTCCTGAGTAAGAAGTATAAAAACTGCATGTCATTTATCAGTGGGCATTACTGGGATGTGAGACACCCGTACTGCATGTGGAGGCAGAGAATATGGGTTAATTACCGGCCTTTCAAAAGAAGTGGGAATCGCTCATCACCTTTCCCTCCTTCTGCAAAGGCGAATATACAAGTCTTTTTGGGCCCCACAAGCCCAGGATCATACGCTTTGGCAACTAAATTCTGTCAGACATTCAATGACAAATTGATACCAACATTTCTTAAATTCTTCCAAAAAATCAACTTAGAGGGAATACTTCTAACACATTTTATGAGTCCATTATCACCATGATATCTAAGCCAGGCAGATACTGTAAGAAAAGAAAACTACAGGCCAATATCACTGAAAATATTGATAAAAAAACTAAGAAAATATTAGCAAACCAAATTCAATAACACGTCAAAATGTTATACATCATGACTGAGGGAATGTATTCTCTTTCTGGGTTCACAAGGGGGTGTAGTTTCAAAGGCAAGAACCTTCTTTCAAAGGCAAGAACCCAGTACCATGCCTTCTTCCCCCCTTCCCCCGCCTCCTCACCTCTCCATCCGGGATCTTAAAGGTCTTTGTTTAGGCTTTGGTGAGCAGGAAGAATTAAAGATCAATCACTCCAGTGGAATTTTAAAGGAACTCCATTCATAGGCCAGGGGGCTTGAATGAGGTGGGAATTTCTCTCAGGTTAAAAGTCCCCTTCTTCCACACCTCTTTGGACTCCATATCTGGATCCCCTTCCACAATCTCGTGGAAGCTTCTCTCTCTCATCTTTTTCTCTCTCCTTTTTTCTTTCTCTGCTTAAATAAATCACTTTCAGCAAAACTCTTTGGAGTCCAATATTTACTTAATCCCTCACTGTGCCCAGCATGGTCCCCTCTACCCATTCTTGGGTGAGTGAGAGACCAAGAGCCTAGAAGAACATCCTCTCAGGGGAGCTGAGCCTCCCCCTTCTCCCCAAAATTCAGTCACATGACCAAGTGAAATTTATCACTGACATGGAGCCTGATTTAACATATACAAATTAATCAATGTGATACATTGCATTAACAGACTGAAAGATAAAAATCCCACGATCATCTCAATTGATGCAGAAAAAGCATTCAACAAAGGTCAACATTCCTTCTCAATTTAAACTCTCAACAGTTTAGGCATAAATGGAAAGTTAATCACCATAAAAAAAGGCTGTTTGTGAAAAAGCCACAGTTACCATAATAATAGGAAAAAAAGTAAAGCTTTTCTGCTAAGATCTGACACAAGGCAAGGCTGCCCACTCTTGCTGCTTCTATTCAGCATGGAACTGCAAGTACTTGCAAGAGGAATTAGACAAGAAAAAGAAATAAAAGGCATTGAAATCAGAAAAAAACCTCAAATTATCTCTAGAGATGGCATTATACCATATTTGGTAAACCCCCAAGACTCCATCAAAATAAATGTTAGAATTAAAAGACAAACTTGGTAAAGCTAAAGGATACAAAATCAGTTGCATTTATCTGCACAAATAACAACCTAGGTGAAAAAGAAATCAAGGAAACAATTGTATTTATGAAAGCATGAAAAATATAGTTAGAAATAAGTTTAACCATGAAAGTAAAAAAACATGTACACTGAAAATTATAAATCATTAATAAAATAAATAGAAGACACAAATACATGGAAAGATAACCCATATTCATGGATTTGGAGACTTTATATTGTTAAAATGTCCATATTACCCAAAGGAATATGCAGATTCGATGCCATCCTTATCAAAATTCTGATGGCATTCTTCTCAGAAATACAAAGAAATCCTGAAATTTGTATGAAACCACAAAAAAGCTAAATAATCAAAGTCATTTTAAGAAAGGAAAAAGACGTTGAAGTTATTACACTTAAATTAGATTGCAAAACTATAATAATCAAAACACTATGGTACTGGCATAAAATCAGACACATAGACCAGTGGAACAAAAGAGAGCCTCCAAATCAAATTTAAAAATATACAGTAAATGAATTCTTGACAAAAGCACCAGGAAGACACAATGGGAAAAGGATAATCTCTTCAATAAATGATGCTGGGGAAACTGGATTTACACATGCAAAAGAATAAAACCAGGCCCTTATACCATACACAAAATCCAACTCAAAATGAATGCAAGACCTAAATGTAAAATCTAAAACCCTAAAACTCCAAGGAGACAACATAGGAGAAAAGGTCGTTGACATTGCCCTTGGCAATAATGTTTGAGTATCACACCAAAAGGCTACAAAAGCAAAAATAAATAAATAGGAATACGTCAAACTGAAAAGCTTCTGCACAGCAAAGAAAACAATCAACAAAATAAAAATATAACCTTTAGATTGGAAAAATAATTGCAAACATATACCTGATAAGGTTTAATATCCAAAATTTATAAAAAGTTCACACAACTCAATAGCAAGAAAACATATAACCCAATTTTTTAAAAAGGGGAAATTATCTGAGGTTATTTCTCCAAAGAAGACACAAAAATGACCCACAGGTTAATGAAAAGATTCTCAGTGTCACTAATTGTAAGGCCGGTTGCTTGCTGGGAGCTCAGACATGCCCATCCCTCCCAGCACCATGGAATTACGTCACCACCCTGCACCCGACACCTAGCCCCCGCTGAAAAACTCCCACCCAAAAATTTCAAAAAGCCCCGCCAAACCCTGCCCAATAACTCTTTGTCCCGTTTAGGTCATTCTTCCCCAAGACGGCCCACTCACCAAAGATCCTGCCTACCTACCAGTAATAACTGCCTTCACTCCACTTCCTGGGTCCCAATATCCAGTCAAGTGCCTTATGCTTTGTCTCCCCTATATCCAATCAAATGCCTTCACTCCTTATAAAACCCCTTACCCTAAAAAGTTAAGCGTGACTTCTCTGGCCCTTACCTGGACCATAGAACCTCGCCCAGGAGCTGAATAAATCGAATTTTCATTTTCTTATACTGGCCTCAGTTCCCTCATTTCAACTCAACAATATACCTTACACTAATCATCAGGGAAATGCAAATCAAAACCATTATGAGTTATCACCTGACACCAGCAAGTGGAGGTTCCTAAAGAAATTAAAGTTAGAAGTATTGGCCGGGTGTGGTGGCTCACGCCTGTAATCCCAGCACTTTGGGAGGCTGAGGTGGGCGGATCACGAGGTAAAGAGATCAAGACCATCCTGGTCAACATGGTGAAAACCCATCTCTACTAAAAATACAAAAAAATTAGCTGGGCGTGGTGGCATGTGCCTGTAGTCCCAGCTACTCGGGAGGCTGAGGCACCCTTCATCTTTGATGCCACTGGTGGGCTTGCACATGTGTGCAGGATGGGATCTGAGTTGTGGCCCCTCACATTGACAATCACAGTAGTTAGTTACCAGCATCCTATGACTGGGCCCTCTTCCCCCTCAGAGGCAGGTTGCCTGGAAAGAACAGAAAGAACAAAGAGATCCATTTCTGTCTTTCTCTGAGGGACTGATTGGAGCATCTCCAAAGATGGGGACTACAAAATGAGATTTGCTCACAGCCCACAACAAACACAAAGCTGCATTTTTGGCAACAGATAGAAAAAATTTTTAAAAACCAGGATCAGTTTCTGAAGATTTTCAGATTCAAACAAACCACATTCTTGGGAAGCAACATTTAAAAAGGCACACAGAGAATGGAAGAGTTCTCTAGTAACTGAAGAGAAGAAGGCCATGTGATCTTAACATAATCTCCCATGACCCAAGTCAGGGTCTGTCTCTAGGTTGGCTTGAATGCTGACACTTGGCTAGAAGAGACACATGTCAATGTGAACACAAAGCTCACATCTGTGTCTGGTGGTTATTAGACATGTGGCCCCACCTCCAGAGGAGGATATCTGCTCAGCCTCCGGGGCTTCATCCCTAAGCACCTGGCAGGTGTTGCAGCTGTTTTTCTCAGGCTGCAGGTGAACATGTGGGTGGCTACACTTTGTTAAGTGGCATGACCATGGAGAGTCGTCCCACTCTGTTGAGGCATCATTGCTTTCTGCTGGAAAAGTTGTGTCTTCCTAAACCTTGAAGACGAACCACAAGCTCATTGTTGTTGTCTGTATACATGTGTGACAGAAGAAAACAATTTTTTTAGAGAGGTGTTCAGTGCCCCCGTCATCCTTTTGCCCAGAAAGCATCCCTGTTAGTGCAGGACTCCCACTGTCTGTGAGGGCAGGTGCTATATGCCTGGGGACAGGCCACTTCATCTTTATGGGCCTTGATCTCCTCACTGGTGATGAGATCTGGCTACACCGAACACACTTCGGCTGAGTGACTGCTACCAGGTAGCCGCTGGCCCACATTTCAGTGGAAAGGAGAACAGGAGCCCAAAGATGAGAAAAGACACAGCCTCATTGTCAAGATGCTCACAGCTAGGAAATGAGATACCCTTTCCTTAGTTCCTCGTCAAAATCCCCATTTCAGGCCAATAACCACGAGCCGCTCTATTGGGGCAATGCTGCCGTTAGCAAGACGTGCATCCCACCCTCTGGAAATTCATGGCACCAAAAGTTGTCACAGAGCAAGTTGGGGGCGAGATGACCCTGAATGGTGCAGTCTCTAACCCGATATCACAGATGTTAGCAAAGTTAGCCCAAGAAGAAAAGGCAATTAATACTGTTTTTACACATTATTTTAAAAGGCATTTTGATTATGCAAATAACCCATGTTACATACAGAATAATTATGAAATCCAGGTAAAAGGAAAATGAAAATTACAAAATTAGGGATACCTGGGAATATGTGCTTCTGACTGTGGGTCTGTCTCTCTGCCTTCATTTGCTTGCGAGTAGAATAATGACATCTTTGCTGCTCTGCAACCTGCTTAGGACCTAAATGAATTTTCCATATTTATGTAAATGATGAAATCCCAGCACTGTCATTTTAACGAATGCAGAGTGATTCAGTTTGGATGTAGCATGATTTGATTATCCTAAAGAAATTACAGTAACCAACTTTACGTCGATGTATCTGTACACGTCCTTATTTGTTTAGAATGAATTCTTGGAAATTGAATTGCTGAATAAAGACACAGTTTATACACATTGCAAAATGGATAAGTCTTTTGGGTAATGTACTTTGCAGAAATAAACTGCAATATAGTATATACTAAACCTTACTTCTTTCCGGCACGCCACTGCAAGTTACCATCCTGACTTCAAATGACTCACTTGAACAAACTGACATGCCTGATGTTGACTCACCTGTGTTACTGCACCACAAAAGATGTAGAGGGCATCGTGTTTTCACACGAATTAGCATGGAAAGGTGGGAATTTTATATTTTTACCACCTCAAGTTTTTGGTTTTTTTGAGACAGAGTCTCGCTCTGTCACCCAGGCTGGAGTGCAGAGGCGCAATCTTGGCTCACTGCAACCTCCACTTCCCGGGTTCAAGCAATTCCCCTGCCTCAGCCTCTGCGTTGCTGGGATTACAGGCACACACCACCAGGCCTGGCTAATTTTTTTGTATTTTTAGTAGAGATGGGGTTTCACCATGTTGGCCAGACTGGTCTTGAAGTCCTAGGCCTCCCAGAGTGCTGGGATAACAGGTGTAAGCCACCGCACTTGATCACCACCTCAAGTTTGTTGTTGTTGTTTTTGAGACAGAGTCTCCCTCTGTTGCCCAGGCTGGAGTGCAGTGGTGCGATCTCAGCTCACTGCAACCTCCACCTCCTGAGTTCAAGTGATTCTTCTCTCAGCCACCCGAGTAACAGGACTACAGGCGGGGGCCACCATGCCCGGGTAATTTTTGTATTTTTTAGTAGAGATGGGGCTTCACCACCTTATTCAGGCTGGTCTCAAACTCTTGACCTTGTGATCCGCCTGCCTCGGCCTCCCAAAGTGCTGGGATCACAGGCATGAGCCCCTGCGCCTGACCAGATTTTCAATACCTTTCTCACTGCAATGTATTGTCAACCAGTGTGAATCATAACAGCACAAAGAGAAAGCAGGATGCAGGAGGGAAGGAAGAAAAGTCATATTCCTTAAAATGTGATGTTCTCTTAATTTTTTTTTTCATTCTTACAAACGTTTATTTTCCTTCAAATGTATTGTGTTTTTCTGTAATGACATGAAAAGTCTTCATTTCCCTTTTCCCCAGTGGTGAGGTTCAAAAAGCCAGATCTTAACCAGAAACTAATCTTCATCTCTTCAATGTCTTGTATGTTGATTTAGTGTCATATGTATTTATATTAGTTTTCCTCAGGGATTTATATTTATATCTATATATATATATTCCTACACAGATATATACAAGCTTTTTATCCTCAACTTACCACTTGGCAATACAACTTTAAGTATGTTTTACACAGCTGTTCCTTGGTCAAGGTCACTTGCAAGAGCAAGTCGGTTTCTGAAGAAATCTTGTTTGGTGGGTGAATGATCCATTGAGAGATTCTCGTTGGTTTTTTCCCTGTATTCTGATCCACTGGACTTCTTTTTCAAGAGCTTGTGGAAGGAGCTGCGAAAGCCCCCTTTCTGGTCTTGCCTGGGATTTTGATCGCTGAAAGATGTTTGTTCACTTTCTCTTTCTTCTTTGGGACAAATCTGGTAGTATCTTCTAAACGCATCTCTTCCAAATAGATCTGTTTTTCGCTTTGGGGCCTCTGCTGGGGGAAGAAAGTCTGGGGCGTGCCGTGGGTGACCACAGCTGCGGCAACCGGGCCATGCGGGTGTGCAGCTGGCTCGGCCTTGATGGGCGCGCGACCGCCGCTGCTGCTGCTGCATGTGCTGTAGAGGCGCGGGGCCACGCCGTCCGATGTTCTCTAAATTCTGAAATATTTAACAGAAAGCATTAACACGTTTTTAAATATTTAACGCAAATCGAGGTCTCTTTCCTCTGCCGGCCTCTGGGAAGGGTATGTGGGCCAGTGGTGAGGACCTGAGACTGGGCTGAAAAGGCAGCGCTCTGGGTCCTATTCCATACTCTAAAGCTTAGTGAGCACATTTGAGCAGACCAGTTAAGTTTCCCATCTGGAACTGGATGAAAAAGCTTGCCGGATCCACCTCATGTGATATCACAATTTCCTGTGAAGATTACTATTAAATTAAGGAGCTATGATAAAGACCAGCTGACATAACTGCTTGGGTTTGGTTATCCTCCAGGAATGATGAATGCCATACTTATTTAATTAGATTTTTTTCAGTTATTTGAAAGGCTACTTTCAGGAGGATGTTGGAACACGATTACATGTGATGTTTGGCTGAGAGCAGTGACACCTAGGTCGTGACCTGTCCACCTGCCTGTGCCCACAGCAGCATTGAGCAGGTCTGCCCAGAAAAGCCAAGACAGTGGGAAAATGATCACCTGGCTTATAGCTAAGCGTGAATACACAGGCTACAACCTTGTTTAGTTACACACAGCCACAGACACCAAATGCACTAGGTTGTTTTAAAACCACCAAGGATTCTAATATTTCGTAGCTACATTTGTGGACTGGAAATGATGGAGCTACCTAAATTCCATAGATATTCGGGTCACAGTCTCCTACCAGATGTGATTTTTTTCTCAAGTTATCAATAGCAAAATGAACAAGTGAGCAGGCTCCTCTCCATCTCCCTGTGGAACAGCCAGCAATTAGGAGAAAGGAAAGTCTCATAGCTGGTGAGAGACCAGCAGGTGAAGGCTGGAGGAGCTGGGATTGGTGCTGCAAAGGACAAAGCACAGGCAGGAGTGGTTAGTGCTGACCTTGTCCCAGGCACTGCAGCCAAAAGAAGTTTGCTTTTGACCAAAGTTCTCAGTCATTAGCATTCATCTCCATTGTATAGCTAAGAAAATAAAGACCTGGAGATGAAGCACTTTGAGACGCATGCACAGTCACTCAATAGGGTGTTTGAAGTAGTTTTCTGTGTTTTTCTTGTGCCAAATAATAAACTATTTCTTCTAGAGAAGAGAGATCTTAAAATCATGAAGTCCAATAATAGCCAAGATATAGCTAGGCGGGGCTGGGGATGTTCAAATATAAACATCACTATTAATGATGACAGGAATAATCACTGTGATTATAACCATAATTAACATTTGCTGAGTACCAACTATGGGCCAGGCATGAGTTTGGGTGTTTTAAATTCTGTTTTCCTTAAGATGGGGGACGTGATACTGCAATAATAAAATATCATCAACACTTTCTGAGACCTAAAGCAACAAAGACCCAGAAGATTCTGTGAGACTCTGTGTCGGTTTTGGACTGCCAGGCTGTGCTGTGTGTTATTTTCCACTACCTGGCAGACAGACAGAAATATCAAATCACACACTGTCTCCTGAAGCTCCAGCCAGAAGTGGACAAACAGAGGCCACAAACCAAAGCACAACCCCAAGGCCAGGCCTGATATGAAGGGGGAGCAGGCTGTGCCTAACGGGGAAGGACCAGAAATACCTGGTGCCAGCAGCAATAGCCACCATGCATGTGTTACAACATTTACCTCCCCAAAAGACTTTACAGAAGGCAAAACAGGACACGGAGAGCTTCAGGGACCTGTGTAAATGCCATGCAGCTAAGTAGAGATGAGCTTGGCCTTGACTCCAGGCAGCTGGACTCCACAGTCTGTGCTCTGTTTGTACATTGATTTTTTTGACTGACAGATACAAACTGTATATATTTATGGTGCACGACATATTTTTTTTCTTTCTTTGTCCTGATCGACTGTCCTAAGAACATGTTTTGATATACAATATGCTCACACTGTGGAATGGCTAAATTGAACTAAGTAACATATGCATTGCCTCGCCTACTTACACGTAGTTTGTGGTGAGAACTCTTAAAACTACTCTCTAAGAAGTGCTCAAGAATACAAGACACTGTGCTTAGCTGTGGGCACCCTGCTGTGCAGTAGATCTCCTGAAGATTCTCCCCCCTAATTGAAATGTATCCCTGACCAGCTGGGAGGCCCTTCCTCTGCCCCAGCCTCTGGGAAGCGCCATCCTACTCTCTGCTTCTGTGATTTGGCATTTTTAGGCTCTTTCTATTGGTGAGATCACGCAGTGACTGTCTTTCCGCACCCAGCTTATTTCACTTAGCGTAATGTCCTCCAGGTTCATCTATGTTGTTGCAGGTGACAAAATTTCTTTCTTTCTTGAGACTGAATAGCATCAACTGTGTATTTATAACACATTGTCTTCACCTGTTGATGGACATGGAGGTTGATTCCATGTTCTGGCTGTGCTGAATAGGGCTATGATAAACGTGCATGCAGATAGTAGTCTGTGCCCTTTACCGTCACTCATTTCTATCTCTCTAGCTACTGTGACTTGTGAAAGGTCACCAGGAAGTGATGGCACCAGTTATGTACCAGGCATGGAATGCAACATCATTTACATCCTTTACTCCTCCCAATCCCGCAGATTTTATTCATCACATTTTACCAGCGAGGACCATGGATCCTTCCGTGTGGACAACGAAGATACAGAACTTACTCTACTCTTCCAAGCAGTAGTCAACGTTTGAACCTTAGCTTGCCTGACCCTAAAGCCGATGTTCTTCAGCATTATCTTATAAAATTCTTGGCAGAGCTAGCACAACTCTGAATTTAAGAAATAAGAATTTAGCACCTACTCTACACAAAATACATGAAACTCAACGCTCTCTCATGCTGGCTTATAGTCAGTCATTAGTGATATTTGAGAGCAGTAGGTCATCTGGAGAGACAGGGCACAAAGCAATCACAGCCCGCAAGCTATCTCCATGAGATCAGAAAAGAGGCACTTCTTTCTCAAGACGTCTTACTTCTGTCTCTTGGGATGCTGCCATATTACACCATTTTGTTAGAGTAAGGTCTCCTACTACCATCTGCTAGAGAACTGTCGCCAAACACATGCGAGTCCGTGGAAGCTGTGATGTGCATGGTTCCTGCAAGGAACTGCACCAAACTACACACCTTAAGTGGGTGGCCTGGCTCTGCTCGTCAAAGGGCTTCTTCCTCTCCTTCTGCATTTTTCCCAGGCTGGATTCCATTTGCATGTTGTGTTCTAGGACACACAGAAGCAACTTTGTTGTCATGATGCAATGGCAGTGATCAGAAATTATCACGCCTTCCATGAGAAAAAGCATGAGAATCTAAAAATACACAGACTTCCTACTTCAGTGCTGAAAGAGAGTGATGTGAAGTCAGCACATGTCTATTTTTTTAAAAACAGGTCCTCACTTTGCCTCCCAGGCTGGAGTGCAGTGGTACCATCTCAGCTTACTTCATCCTCAACCTCCTGGTTCCAGTGATCCTACCACCTCCGCCTGCCAAGTAGCTGGGACTATAGTGAAGACTATTTTTTTTTCACCTAGGCACAGTGGCTCACTCCTGTAATCCCAGCACTTTGAGAGATCAAGGCAGGCAGATCATTTAAGGTTAGGAGTTCGAGACCAGCCTGGCTAACATGGTGAAACCCCATCTCTACTAAAAATACAAAAATTAGCCAGGCACCTGTAATCTTAGCTACTTGGAAGGCTGAGGCAGGAGAATTGCTTGAACCTGGGAGGCAGAGGTTGCAGTGAGCTGAGATTGCACCATTGCACTCCAGCCTGGGCAACAGAATGAAACTTCTTCTCAGAAAAAAAAAAAAAGACTATATTTTCCTTCTTTTTTAGAGATAGGATTTCACTCTGTCAGCCAGGCTGGAGTGCAGTGGCATGATCATAGCTCAGTTCAGCCTCAAACTCCTGGGCTCAAGCAATTCTCCTGCCTGAGCTTCCTGAGTGGCTAGGACTTTGGCACCTAGCACAATGCCTGCTGAATTTTTCTATTATTATATTTTTTTTGTGGAGACAGGTCTCGCTATGTTGCCCAGGCCAGTCTCAAATTCCTGGCCTCAAATGATCCTCCTGCTTTGGCCTACCAAAGCACTGGCATGAGCCACCACCATGCCTGGCCCTGCAAATGACTTATAGTCTACAGATCTGAGTGTTCATTTTGGCTCTGCTGCATTCTTCCTGGTGACCTTTCACAAGTCACTGAACCTCTGAGCATTCAGTCACTTCTCTTTCGAAAGGAATTGTGTCCCCAGCTTGTGTGCCTCACAGCAGGGCCCTGTTTCTGCTGTATGAGGACTTTGAGGCACTAGGGGAATTGGGATGCACCACATGCCTCCTGGTTCTGCATCACCAGCGCTGTCTTCTGAGTGCTTCTTACCCTCATTACGCACATGTGAGCTCCCGTTACCAAGCCGGGCTCTGTGTCAGACGTTGAGATACAAGAATGAAGAAAACTTTACCTGCATAGGTAACTAGTGTCTATTCACCGGAATGAGTCATTTGAGGGTAAAGAGTCTACATTAAGCTTTTCTCTGCCATCCCACCCTTGTACCTAGGACAGCTCCAAGGTCACCAGATGTGCCCAATGAGATGTTTTTAGTTAGGAAATATTAAGAATAAATCTCTGCATATGACCCAGTGTCTCCTTGGTGTTAGATCTTTTTGTGGTACCAGATGACCAAACTAAACTTAACCTTAACTGGTTTCCTCGTTTCAGAAAATAAAGACTTATTATCTTAACCCAACCCCTTATATGCTTTTTAAACAATAAATTTGGGAGCATTTAGAGAATAGTGTATTGATTAATACAAACTGATAACAGTACTACTAATGGCTACACTTTGTTGAATGATTCCTGCATATCAACTTTACAGCTCCAGGTTTACCAGGAGTAATTTATTCTAATAGGAAAAAACTGCTATTGCCCTTTAGATCAGAGTGTGTTATATATCTCTACTTCAGCCAAGTACTTGATAGCATCTGTATCTTGATAGATACGTTAATTTCCTGGGCAAAAGAGAATTTACCTGGGTTTAGAGATCAACCAAAGTAATTTCCTGGGTTTAGAGATTCTTAACTACATCTCTAAAGAATATTGACTACCAGGTCTGTGTCAAGTCGAAAGGTAATTCTGAATGTTGGGTCATCAGCATATATTGTTTAGTACGTTTATCAGAAGCTCAAGGGGAAACAGATTTGCAGCTTTGCTATAGAAGACAGCTTCAAGACTTGTAAAATGACATTGACAGATAAGAATGAGGAGCTATAGAAAAATAAAATAAAATTTATTAGGAAAAAGGGTAATAGCCTCTATTACAGAAAGTCGCTTGCAAGGTACAAAGGATTCCTGGCTTGGTAATGACTCATGCGAGGAAGGAATGAGATTTAGACAAATGAAACCTCACATAAAGAAATCCTGTAAGAAGGCTGCCAAAATAGTGAGAACAATTGAAATCTACCATCTGATTAAAAGGCGGCAATAGTTGTGCTTTCTCTGTGAATATTGCCATAACTAGAATTATTATTCGATTCTGAATTCATTTTTACATTCTAAATACATTTATATCTATTGAAAAATTTTCCATCAAAATGTACGTAATGATATATTGTCAATGGACTTGAAAAATTAGAAATATTTTAATAATTCAAAATAAATATTCCACTCAAGAGAATAGCAGAATAGCTTTTCTCATGTTCATCATTGTTGAAAAATACTTGTAGCAGTTATTTATATACATACTTTTAAAACAATTTTTACTAGTTCTGTTAATTGACAAAATTGGGAAAGATTATGAATTCCTTTTATAAAGAGGAAAATGAAATTGACATGTGATCATATCATGGTAACTCATTCAGGAATTTCATATAAGCATTGTTCAGTGAGTCATTTTGGTGGGAACAGGGCAGTTCATTTTAAGGATGATATTGACAAAGAGGGTATAACACAGATGGCAGGAAATATGAAAAATGTCTTATGTGTAGAAGCCTATAATATTTATCCAAGGAGTCATAAATAATAAAGGTCTTCCACTATGTAAAGGCATAGCCTGTAAATAAACAATCCCTGTGTTCTGAATATCACCAAATGTCAAAGCTAGGAGTCCCAAACAGGATGATTAAAACAAGTTACAAGAAACAAACATATAACAACAAAAATGTTTTCAGAATGAGGCAAGCTGCCTCTAAGAATAGACTTCACTACTAGGTACATTCTGGAGAAAATCCTGAAATTTTAGGATAATCTCTGGGGTGACTCATGAGGTCCTTTCTTACTATAAGGTTGTGTGCCCCATGGTGATAACGTCTGGAGTCAAATTATCATCTGAATCCTAACCCACATGTCTGGGCTCACCTCTGCCATGACACTCACTCCCTTTGCCACAATTGTAAAATGTTTGTATTTGCAAACTCAATCTGGTGAAGTATTGAAATGTTTGAACAAATTCTGTGTTTCTTGATACGAGGCAGCTTGTGGAATGTTTAAGTGACTTGAGTCTTCCAGGAATATTTAGGTTCCATTTCTCTCCATGTCACAGATGCTTCCCTATTCTGGTAACAGTGGATTAATTTTGTGGGAAATAGTTAAGTCATGGCTAAACTAAAAGCAAAGCGTTTCCAATCATCAGTGTGTTTTTTTCTTCCCATGAGAAAATATACTTCCTATAAATTTAGGAAGAAGTCAAGCCACTTCACTTCCTTTCTTATTTTTTTTCCACTTATTTTTGCTATTCATTTTTACTTGTGCAAAAATAGTTAAAGAAAAACCTTGGAGATGTCTAAAAAAAAAAACAAGTACGCTATTTAGGTTCAGTTTCATGTTACAGACCTAGAAAGCAATAGTGTCTTTGTGGTCAAACGGAATTTAGGAACAAGGCTGAGAGAATTTTTCTTTAAGAGTGATATTTCATAGGACTTGTAAAATATAAATAGTTATAGAATAATAACTACAGAAAACACTCTATGATACCAGCTAACAAGCTACACGAGAAGCCTTATCTGTCTCATGCATAAATCCCTATTGTAAAAGGCGCCCTGGCCAGCAGGAAATCAACCTAACTAACCTCACAGTGGAGAGAACTTTTCCTGCTGAACTGCAAGATCAAAGCAGGCCTTGTGGAAGACATGGCATTGGGTCCCATCCTGAAAGATAGGAAGAATTTGAAGTATAAAGTGGAATATTTTTCAGCCATAAAAAGAAGAAAATTCTGCCACTTGCAACAACACAGATGAACCTGGAGGACATTGTTACATAAA
The DNA here is from genome assembly GCA_036589455.1 of Ateles fusciceps. Taxonomy (NCBI): domain Eukaryota; kingdom Metazoa; phylum Chordata; class Mammalia; order Primates; family Atelidae; genus Ateles; species Ateles fusciceps. The sequence goes on from JAZHEH010003066.1 coordinate 181,570, forward strand.
ATAAGCATAGGAAGACACAGACAGACAAATGCTGCATGATCTCATTTATGTGTGGAATCTAAAAGGGTCAAACTCGGCCAGGCACAGTGGCTCACACCTGTAATCCCAGCACTCTGGGAGGCCGAGGCAGGTGGACCTTCTGAGATCTTGAGTTCGAGACCAGCCTGACCAACAATGGTGAAACCCCATCTCTACGAAAAATACGAAATTAGCCGAGTGTGGTGGTGAATGGCTGTAATCCCAGCTACTCGGGAGGCTAAGGCAGGAGAATCACTTGAACCCAGGAGGCAGGGGTTGCAATAAGCTCAGATCATGTCATTGCACTCCAGCCTGGGCAACAAGAGCGAGACTCTGTCTCAAAAATAAATAAACAAATAAAAATGTCAAACTCATAGATGCAGAGAGTGAAACGGTGATTGCCAGGAGTAGGAGAGAAGGGAAACTGGGTGAGAGGCTGGACAAAGGACTCAAGCTTTCAGTTATAAGAGGAATTAGTTCTGGAGATCTCATATACAGCATGGGTAATGATGAATGTGTTAATTGACTTTGGTAATCATTACACAATACATACATATGTCAAACCATCATGTTGCACACTGAAAATATTCAATTTTTATCAATTAAATATTTCAAAATTTAAAAAATATATTTTTAAAATAAAATATAATAATGAAATAGACTGTTATCATGGTTAAGTAATCTACCCAGATACAAGGAGATAGAAAACTAGAATATTCTCAAGTATGCAGAAAGAGCCGCTAAAGCTGTGCAAGTCAATACACGTGATCCACCACATAAGATAAATCACAAACAAAACTCGCATGCTTATCCCGATAGACGCAGAAAAAGCATTTGACAAAATCCAGCTTCCCTTAATGATTAAAACCCTCAGCAAAATCAGCATAGAAGAGACATAGCTTAAGGTAACAAAGCCATCTATGACAAACCCACCAACATGATACTGAAGGGTGACAAGCTGAAAGTATTCCCCATGAGAACTGGAATAAGACAGAGGATGCCCACTTTCACCACTTCTATTCACCATAATACTGAAAGTCCTGGCCAAAGTAATCAGACAAGAGAAGGAACTAAAGGGCATCCAAATTGCTAAAGAGAGGAAGTCAAACTGTTGCTGTTTGCTGATGATACGATTGTATACCTGAAAAACCCTAAAGACTTCTCCAAAAACTCCTAGAACTGAGAAATGAACTGAGGAAAGTTTTAGGATACAAAATTATTGTACACAAATTGATAGCTCTACTATACACCAACAGCACCCAAGCTGAGAATCAAATCAAGAACTCAATCCCTTTTACAATAGCTGCAAAATAAAATAAAATAAAAAAGTAAACCCCCCAAAAGCCTTAGGAATATACCTACCCAAGAAGGTAAAAGACCTCTACAAGGAAAACTACAAAACACTGAAAGAAATCATAGATGACACAAACAGATGAAAACACATCCCATGCTTGTGGATGGGTAGAATCAATATTGTGGAAATGACCATATTGCCAAATGGAGTCTACAATTTCAACACAATTTCCATCAAAACACACCATCATTCTTCACAGAACTAGGAAAAGCAATCCTAAAATTTATGTAGAACCAAAAAGAGCCCTCATAGCCAAATCAAGACTAAGCAAAAAGAACAAATCTGGAGGTTTCAACTGATTTCAAACTATACTGTAAGGCCATAGTCACCAAAACAGCATGGTATTTGTATATAAACAGGCATATAGACCATTGGAACAGAATAGAGAATCCAGAAATAGAGCCAAATACAGCCAACTGATCTTCAACAAAGCAAACAAAAATATAAAGTAGAGAAAGGACACCCTATTCAACAATTGGGGCTGAGATAATTGATAAGCCACCTTAGGAAAATATCACCAGTATAAAAATCCACGGCAATATGCTAAATTGTGTTTGGCAACTGATTAAAACAAGAATTGGGTAGTAAGAATTGGCAGAATTTATTAGTACTCTCCAGATGAGAGATGTGTTGGGGATACAGAGTAGTCTGGCCTTGTCCTATATATCTGTATAGATCTGGGGTAGTCTTCCCAATTCATATGACCTGTGTACAATATCCCTTAAGAGCATCCAGTTCCTCCTGGGCTAGGCCATGTTGCATCCAGGCCATTTGTACCTCCTTTCCTTCTCTCTGTTTCCTCTTGCCCTCTCCCTGCATGTTCCAGACCTTCTTAGACTTTCCCGGACGCTCTATTTGGGAAAGAGAGCTATTAATTAACCACCCGCTTATGCAGCAATTCGGTGTTATGCTAGTTTGCTTTCCTGTGGGAACAACCTCAAACTCTCAGTGGCTTAAACCAACAGCTACATTCCACTTGGGTTATATGAGGGCTGCATATTGCCTTTGGTCTGATCCATGGCTTGCCTTTGCTCCAGGGTCTAGGCTAAAGGAGATGCCCTCGCTTGGGAAATGCCATGCTCCTGCTAGAGGTAATCTTGGACTGGGCACACTGCTATTTTGCTGCTCATTTCATCAACCCCACCCAGCCACTGTGGGGCAAGCCAGTGTTCCTTGCTTGTGGGAGATGCTGTACTTTGCATGCAATGGTGAGGACAGTGAACAGCAGGGTGTGATTAAACAGTCAATAGCCACCAGAAGCCACTTTCTTTGCTAAGTGGACCTCAACTCAATGGTCTCATTCTGAAAGATGTGGCATAATTTCTCACTTGGAATCATAATTTCTCTCTAATAGGCTCTGCTGTTCTCTTGCCAGTCAAGAGGCTTGAAAAGGGATTGAAGCTCTGCCCCTCCTCCACAGTCACTGGCTTCTGGCAGACATTCCTGATGCTGACGTGCTCCTCAGAGTGCTGAGCTTTGAGGGAAATCCTGTTGCATGGTGCCAGACCCTCTTTCTTCATCTCATAACTCCATCACAGAGTTGGTCTACCATGGATGAACTTATCCTAGGTTCAAGATGTTCTGCCCAGGCGACTGGGCTTCTTAGTGACAGAGGACCACTGCTCTTACCCCCTCATACCTGCTTCATCTGAGCTACTGGCCAGTGGCTGATCTTGAACTCCTGACCTTAAGTGATCCACCCACCTCGGCTCCCAAAGTGCTGGGATTACAGGAGTGAACCACCATGCCCTACCAAAAATTGCCTTTTTTCTATTGGGTCATTTTTCTTTCTATACTGATTTTTATATAGCCCATTACGTTCAAAATTATTATTTTTATGTTAGTCCTCCCTGAACAGCCAGTCTAAACTAGCATCTCCCATCTCTCACCAAACTCTGTATTCTCTCACCTGCTTTATTTCTCTCCTTGGCACTTTCTGAAATCTGAGGTTTATCAACAGACGTGATGATGTATTTATCAGTGTCTACCTCTCCTCTGGGAGTTCTTATTAGTTTCATTTCCTACCATTACCCTGGTGACTAGAACAGGGCCTGGCACACAGACGTTCAATAAGTATTTGTTGGCTGGATTAATTAACTGGATTGATACATATTATAGGTATATCATCTGAATATACTAAGCCCTTGTCAGCTATAGCACATGGTTAGCGATACGTGATACCTAATCCTTGATGGCTTATGGTGTATTTTTGTATACAGGTATGTTTAACTTTAATGTTGTCAAATTATTGTAGTAATTATTTTTTTTTTTTGTGATTGCCACTTTAGTAAATCTGTCCCCATCCTGAGAACAAGAACCTTATCCTTGTTCTTCCAAAGACATGCTGAATTTTGCTGTTCACTTTTAGGTTTTAATCTCTCTGAAACATTTTTAGAAATGGTGTCTGATAGAAGTCTATATTTTTTTCCCGAACAAACAGTGTCTGGATCATTTTATCCCATAGTTTACCTCTTACTTGCTGATCTGCAATGCGTTTCTTCACACTTCAGGTTTGATTCTCTTTTAGCCTATGAGCTGTGTCTATGCACTGCCACGCTGTTTAATCTCCATAGATTCTTAGTAGCGTTTGATAGTTTTAGTTGGTAAGTGCCCACCCACTTTGGTTCCGGTGTATGATTTACTAGAAGGACTCACAGGACACAGAACAGCTGTTAGATCCGCAGCTACTGTTTATTACAGTGAAAGGATACAGATTAGAAGCAGCCAGGGAAAAAGGTGAAGGCAGCAGAGTCCAGCACCAATGAGGGAGGCATGGGCTTCCAGTTGTGCTTCACATGACTAACTGTAACCACTCAGTCTGCAGCCAGCTGTCCGCCACCCCCAGAGGTCAAAGTGACACAGTCTGACCCAAAGCCCAGGCATGCGTAAACAGGTATTCACCATAAAGCATGTCGATAGCATCTGGTGTGACCCAAAGCTTCAGGTTTACAAAGGCACTCAGCACACAGAATATTACAAGGGCTCAGAGGTTATCTCCAGGAGCCTGTCAGGGAGCATCCTGAAGCCCTTTGGAATATGCAGGGTTTGGGCAGCCCAGGACAGCTGAGTTAGCACTTTACTGCACAGTTCTTTTCCAAAGTTGTTTTGTTATTTTCTTGGCCCTATAAACTTTCATATAAATTTTATATTTAACTTTTTTCAATGAAATACCCTGTTGGCATTTATATTTGAATTGAATTTGATTTAATTATTAAATATCTTCATAATATTTAGACCTCTGATAGAAAAGCTTTGTCTATCTACTCATTCTTTTTTAGTTTATTTTCTGTCTTGAAAGACAATGCTACATTTACTTCTGCACAAAAGTTTTGTATATCTACGTTAGATTTAATTTTAGGTATATTGCTGTTAGTGAGAATTGTAAAGTATATACTTTTTTTTTATTTAGGATATTTGCATCCTTCTCCATCAATGAGCTTGGACTATAACGCTTTGTTCCCACATATTTTTATTTGTTTATTTCTGATTCTTTTTCTCTTCTCTAGTACAGATGACGTAAGACTAGAAGTATCTGTACCTTGAATAGAATTTACTAGCAACACCTCTTTGGCACTTTGCTGAAGTTAATTTTCAAGAGTTGGTGTAATTCATTTAATTCATGTAGGACCATTAAAGTTTTTTCTCTTCTGTAATTAATTCAGCTGCTAGAAAATTTTCTAGGAAACAGGCAACCGTATTTTGCCACACTGTAGGTTGTCTAGGAGACCTGTAGTTTCCCAAACATGGCTTCTTCCTGGCTGTCCCTGGCTCTCAGATCTCTCCATTTCCAGAAGAAGTCAGCCACCACCCTGAGAGGACACTCAAGCAGCCCTGGGGCAGGAAGCCAGGTGGGAAGGAATAGACTTATCATCACCCACTTCCCAGAAATGTGCCTTGGAAGAAGGTTCTCCAGTTCAAGTTTTACATGGCTGCCACCCCAGATATCCGCCTGAAGCCTCCTGAGAGCTCCCAAACCGGAAACACATATTTGAGCTGCCCCTAAGTACATGACCCACTCACAAATGAGAGATGATAAAAGATTATTGTTTTTGAAATCACTAAGGGGGGGCTGTTATGCAACAATATATTACTAATACAAATGTTTTCTTATCATTACAAATAAAAATTGTTATTTCACTAATAGACCTATAAGGATTTTAATAATATTAACATATAATTTTTTGTTGTGTTTTGTTTTGATTTCTAATTGCATTGCCTTACTATCGAAGAACAATTGGATAACAATGTCTGCATATCTTTATTGAAAATTTTCTTGTATTTATGGCACACAGGCCATTTTTATAAATGTTCCGTGAGTGAATGAGAAGAATATATACTTTCTTAATTATTTGTTGCAGTTAAATATTGACACACTTGACAAATATGTGATCACTTTACTTACCAATTTCTTCTTGAAGTTCTGACTTCGTAGTTGATAATATGTTACTAGGCTTAGACAAGCTTAAAATTGTTGTATATTTCTATGGAGTTGTATACTTGACCCTCATATACTGAATTTATTTGTTCCTAATGATACATTTTGCTGTTTGGTTTATTTTTCTGGATAGTAATAATACCACGGTGGCTTTCTTCTCGTTAGAAAATGTCTGAGGCTAGGCATGGAGGCTCATGCCTATAATCCCAGCAGTTTGGGAGGCTGAGGCAGGCAAATTACCTGAGGTCAGGAGTTCGAGACTAGCCTGGCCAACATGGCAAAACCCCATCTCTACTAAAATTACAAAAATTAGCCAGGCATGGTGGTGGGCAGCTGTAATCTCAGCTACTCAGGAGGCTGAGGCAGGACAATTGCTTGAACCTGGGAGGCAGAGGTTGCAGTGAGCCGAGATCATGCCACCGCACTCCAGCCTGGGCAACAAGAGCAAGACTCTGTCTCAAAAAGAAGAAGAAGGAAAAAAAGAAAATGTCTGCTATGCCTGCTATATATTTTCCTTCTTTTTGCATTAATATTTCTATTTCCCTATACTACATACATGTTTACTCTCAACAACATTTTCTGTTATAAAATATTTCAATAGGAACATCTGTGTCTTTTTATTGGCATGTATTAATCTCCTCTTCATCCCATTTGTGGATGAGAGATTCCCACACTAGGGTTATGGAAATGACTAGACACATGACACACAACACTGGACAGATAAGTTCATGCCAGCTTATTAGTCATGGGCATACACAGTCCAGGTGAGGATGGACCCACATGATGTGGGGCCACATGAAGGCTGCCCTTGGGACCAGAGTGAACAAGCCGAGGCTGAGGGAGTGAGGGAGGCAGGCTTTGTAGTCACAAGAGGGTGGAGTGACGCTTGCTTCCTGGCTCTGCCACCTGTGAAAATGAAGGTTGTCTAGCAGGCCTGTTGCTGGAGCAGGGTGGGTAGGGGGGATTATAGTTAGGCTATTTAAGATCCTCTGGATTCTAGGTATTAAAGTGGCACATAATATTAATTTTATGCCTTATAACAAACATCTTTTGATTGTTTATGTTTTATTTTACCAATATATTTAGATGTGTTTCAGTCATTTTATTACATGCTATGTATTATGCTCAATTTTCTGTTACTGTTTTTTAGTATCTGGCTGGAGAGCTATACATTTTATTTCTCTATTTTTAAAGATTCCCTTTCATGTTTTAATATAGTTAACTATACAGTTTTAATTCCACCAATTAACCATGCCAAGCTTTGAGACGGGAATTCAGTGAGGGACATTAAATCCTGCAGAGAATAAAGGGGACACGGTCCATAGAGTTTCAGGCTGCTTTTCTGAATGTGTGTAGACTCGGTCATTGAGCAAAGACCCTGGCCTCTCCAGCTGCACGGGAGCTCCGTGGAGGCCCAAAGGCAAAGTCAGAAATAAGGTATCAAAAAACTGGGATCATGTCTTTGTTCCAGCCGCTGGGTCCTCAGCCTCATGTGGCATGGTCGTCTTTCTCCCCTGACCAAAGCACATGGGCACTGCTGGCCTCTGGTCCAGGGATCTTCTGCCCTGGTGAGCTCTCATGCTCTGCGCTACTTAGAAACTAAGTCTGTACCACCATCATTTACCTGTGTTCCGTTGTGATTGCTTTGCTGAATAAAATGTTTGGACATTGATATAACCTCAGCGAAGCCTAAGGCATAATTTGTTCATACTGTGTCCTCCTTATTAGAACCATGAGAGAACTGTGAGATCTCAGAGTTATGTATCTATGCTTCTTTGGGTCTTCAAAATCCTTTGAATTATATGAACAAGGATATTTCCCCCCTTACACTAACTGCTAGCAAGTTCTGGATCTGTGTTCCCAGTTCTAACAAAGTGTCCAGGATCTGAGTGGATTATTTTTGGTACTAATTCACCTTTTCCTGGCTTTATTTTTCTATCCTTTTTTTTTTTTTTTTTGCCCTTGTCTCATGATTTCTCTAACTTAACTTTTTTTTCTGCATTTCAAGTCCTGTTGAAAAACACTGGTGATACAAAATGATGTTTACCAAAAAAAAAGCAGCCCTTCAGCTTACTAAGTTATCCTTTTATTTTGATGAGCACCAAGATCTTTTCCTTTAAATCAATACATATGAGGCCTTTTTAACTTATTTCCTCATTTAACATATCCTTTCTCACATATGATCATCTTTTGCAAGTAAAATCGCCTACACTTATCAGCTTTGAGAGATCTCCTCCACCCATGGTATTTCCATGATGAAATGCACATTTTCATGAAATGAATGTCTTTCATAATGTGCTGTGATCTGCAGCCATAAAATGGCCATCCACAGTCATTGCTTTGCCACTGAGCCCGTCTGCACCAGCAGCTCCCTGACCATCTGGTACCCAAACCCATGCATCCTGCAAAGGCATTTGCTCACTGGCACTGCTTCCTATCGGCCTCCAGCCTTCTCTCCTTCTGTCCAGTCACAACCTTCTCATGAGTTTTAGTGCCAGGACAACTGCAGAACTGTGGTCTGATTCCAGGTCCCAAAATGTCCTGGGAAGCTGGAGACCCCTGACTGCCACTCTCATGGAAGCCCCATTAGCCACGGTGGCCTCTTGTACTCATGGACCACAGGGTATAGAGATGAAACCATCTCTGTAGTGCTGAGCACCTTTTTGTGAGTAGAAAAGAGAACCCCAGAGACCAGAGGGAGAATCCAGCCCAGACTGAGAGATAGCCAATCCTCCACCATCCTCCCCGCAGCTTCCAGACACAGACGCTTCTCCATATGCATCTTTGGCAAAAGGCACTTCAGGATCTGTTTTTTTCACATATTCATGGAATTGGTTTGAAAAGAGCCACACCTGTTTACTCATAATGCAGCTAAAAAGGAACCACATGCAAAGAAAGAGTGGGGCATAGTGAAAACACCGTGGATCGGCTATCAATGACCCTGGATCCCACCATAGCAGAGTCAGAGCTGGGGGTGTTGGTTTCATCATGTCAAAACATGGCTAATAAGGCATTCCTTATTTTTAAAAAATACAAGGAGATAATGTGTATAAAAGAATCATAAAATATTTGGGTTTATAGTTTATGATGCTTATATACACACTTGTTATTCCAAACAAGGGATTATAGTTTAAAGTCTGGAGAGGTATTTCCAGCCTGGTTTATCTAAACCTATTACTTTTATGAGAGGAGAAAATAGAAACGTATCTTATCTATCAAGATTGTAAATTAAATCAGTACTCGATGCCCTCAGTAGCAGATTTAATTGCCCATGTAAAAAGTGAAGGCAAGCTTTGACAATAAATGTAAATGTAAACAAGGTCATCCTGAAACATCACAGCATTCTGGCACGTTTATTACCTATATAGATTATTTTGTTTTCCTGATAGTTAATTTTATGTATCAAATTGGCTAGGCCAAACTACTCAGCTATTTGGTCAAACAGACACCAGTCTGGATATTGCTATGAAGGTATTTTTTAGATGAGATAAACCTCTAATTCAGTAGACTTTCAGTAAGGCAGATTGCTTTCCATGTGTGTGGGGGCCTCATCTAATCAGTAAAGGCCTTCAGAAAAAAACAGACTGGAATTCCCTGGGAAAGAGGATCCTTTGCTCCATTGGCCTGTTAGTTCAGATGTGCTAACCAGTGAAAGAAAACAAAATTTGCATAAGTCTTGGGCTACAGTTTGGAAACTTTTTCACTGTGTGTGGACCTCCTGAGTTTGTATATTGTTTTGTGTACTACAATTTATCTGTCTTTGTTACTTGTAAACTAAGTTACATGTAACATGCCTCTTGATATTCACAGCATTTAGCACAGTTCTCTGAAAGCTCTAAATCTGTTTTTCGACAGCATGTACTATTTTCAATAAAAGTTTTGATGCATTGCTTAAATAGGAATACGGAGATGGAGACCTACGTTCTGTGTTTCTACTCCCCCCCCGCCACCGTCCCCTATGTTCTTTTGAAGAAAGATCTATAAAGGCTTTTTTTCCTCTTTTAGTTCCAGAGTGAACGTCTTGACCATTCATCCTAGGAACTGTCATGAACGGAAAACAATGTTACACATCTGTATGTGGCTCTCCTTACTTTTTAGGGAGAAAATAGAACTAGTAAGTTGAGAAACATAGGACCATAGGAAGAAGGATGAGTTTTTAGCTTAGGAAAAGATTCTAATGTACGTTAATATCACACATTAACCAATTACCAGTAGTCCTGTGGGCAAAACTGTTTATATTTTAGTATCACGAGTTTTGTTTGATTTCAGTGCCATAAAACATTAATAACACCTACAGAATCATAGACCACGTAATATAACTAAAGGTCACAAAGTCACATTTAGCTATGAAAGCCTTAGTATGTCTATAACTGTATGCTGCTTTTCTTTGGTAAATATAACCCTAAAAAGTCACTATCAGGTTGTTATTATTTTTAAAGGTGTTCCTAGTTGCTTCCATTTAATAGTCGATTTTCTGTTTCTATTTCCTTTTTGGAGTGGATGTCCGCAAGGGCTGCTCATGAACTGGATTGATGTTTGCAGTTCCTGTTTTTTTCTGAACTAGAAGATAGTAAAGAGCATCACTGGTGGCTATACAACAGAAATACTTCATTTTAAATAGTACCTCAGGTCCCGGCATAAAATCAATATTTTTGTGTTACAAAGGTTTTATTTTAATTAAGGATATTATTACCCTTATAGTTTTATATTTGCAAATGTAAGGCTAAAACCCCACAGAATTATCTGAGGATTTAGTCAGTCATTCTCTTTCTTTCTCCCTCTTCTTGGCAATTTCTACTTCATGAATAGTCCCTATTTTACGAGTGTAAGCCAAATAGGCAGGACCTTGAGATCATGTAAACTTTTTAATGATAAACTTGAATTTAGTATTAATATTCAAACATCCTACAAAAGGGTGCCACTTGATATAGTGTTTACACTATATGGATAAGGTTTCTGATGTGCTATTGCAATTGGTTTGCCAGTATTTTATTGAAGATTTTTGCATCTATGTTCACCATGGATATTGGCCTGAAGTTTTCTTTTTTTGTTGAGTCTCTGCCAGGTTTTGGTATCAGGGTGATGTTGGTCTCATAAAATGATTTGGGAAGGATTCCCTCTTTTGGGATTGTTTGGAAGAGTTTTAGAAGGAGTGGTACCAGCTCCTCCTTGTATGTCTGGTAGAATTCGGCTGTGAACTCATCTGGACCTGGGCTTGTTTTGGTTGGTAGGCTATTAATTGCTGCCTCAACTTCAGCCCTTGTTATTGGTCTATTCAGAGTTTCAACCTTTATCTCTTTTCTAACATCTTGAGCTAGATTCAGAGTTTATTAAATTTTTCGTCCTATCCTTTTTCTCATCCATAAAAATGAAGCTGTACATTTCTAACTTTAGTTGCTTTTTGTGACCTTGATATGTGGAATCTTAGCTATCTTTTAATTAATACTATTTTCTTACAATTCATTCATTGACCTATGGGTTATAAGTAATTATATTTCTTAATTTCCAAAAATGATGGCAAGATATTATTGTTATTAATTTCTGTTTTAATTCTACCATGATCGCAGATTTTCTGTAGCATTTTAATAATTAAAATGTATTGGCATTTTCTTTGGTCAGTTTTTATAAATATTTTAGGTATCCTTGAAAATAATTTGCATTCTATGGTTGTGGGTTGCAACAAATCATGTCTTATCGAGTCAAATTTGTTAATCCTTTTGTTTAAATCTATGCCTTATTATATATTTTTTGTCTTTTCCATGATATTGGGAAAGTTGTTTTAAAAACCTCTGTAATAATTATGAATTTCTCCTTGTAGTTATATCGGTTTTGTTTATAATATTTTCAAATGATTATGTTAGTTGCATACAAATTCAAAAGTGTTTTATCTTACTGGTGAACTGAACATTTTATTCTTAAAATGTGCCTCG